>JAZAVI010000019.1:34411-492752 GCA_036326025.1 Chrosomus eos | reverse complement strand
TACAGGTATCTGTATCAGTACTCGGTATCGGCGAGTACCAAAAATGAAAGTATCGTATCAGACTTGTTCGGGAAAAAGTGCTTTCGCTGCATCTAGAGTTGTTCCGATTCTGATACTAGCATCGGAAACGCCGCCGATACCAATAAAAATTCTGGCATCGGTATCGGCGAGTACTTCTACCCATGTACCGATCCGATACCATTCTTTCAAAACTGTTTGGTTCCAATCTTTCTTAAGCAATATCTAGTGATGCACGCTAGCTTTGCTTAACCCTCTGGGGTCGGCCGTCACGCGGCCGTGATCTGCTCACTTTTTTTCTCATCAGTGCAAAAGAGACTCAAATTACTCTGTTGATTTTGATCTTACATGTAAGTGTTATACATCATTCAAAACTGTTAAATGTCTTCTTTTATTTGTGTACACTCATAATAAAAACAAAATGTTGTGTTTTTCGTAAAATAAAGAAAATGAACATGATGCGCGTTCTGCCGTCTCTCTAAATGTAAAGCTCATTCTGAAACGCGACAGAACATGACCTGTAACTCAGCTAATACTTGTCACTGTGACATGAAACATATGTCTTTACAACACTTTGAGTCTCTATTTTTAAATGATGTAAATCATATCAAAAACAAATATTCTCTGTTTAAGTAATTCGTATGAAAGCAAGGACGTACAGTTTCTCCAGCCTGAGCTAATTAAAGTTAATGTGACCACGCCCGCGCGCAACAGCTGCTCGCATACTAATGAGCCATGTGGAGGAACGCAAACTGTTAACGACCTCAAAACAGATAATCCGCGACTTCAGTCTTCAGTCCTGCTCTTCACGTGTGCTGTGCTGTTTATCTTGGATTTACATCAGACGAGTTAGAAGAACACAATTTGATTATAAGAAGGATTTATAAGGTAAGACATGTCTTTGTTAGTAGCATGTTAGCAGCATGTTATTGTTGCATAAACTTGTAGCTACTAGTTAAACTGGTGCCAGACTAAAATGTACGTTATGAAATGTGATTGGAGTAAAACATGAAGCCTAATGCTAAATGTATATACATAAAAACATATGTTTGATAATTAAACAGCACGATACAGAAGGCTCGTATGATTGTGAATATTATGTTTAGACTTGTGTTTATTGTGTTTGTGGATATCTGCTCACACGAAGGTATGTATAATTATGTAAGAATATGCGATCGAGCCGGACCAAAAAAACTATGAAACGTTATATAATATAACGTTTCATAGTTTGGTCCGCTCGATTGCATTCAGTAAATGTTTGCATGCGCTGAGTTTGAGTCACGCGCGCTGTGGGTTTGAAAAGCAAAACAAACCAATCATTAGGCTTTATGGTTTTACTCCAGCAATCTCATCTCATAACGTTGTAACGAATGGAAACGTTTTAAGTAACATGATAATCCATATAGTTTTCTCTAATGTAGTGTTACTGAACTTTTTAGTGATTTATAGGCTGCCTAGCTGCTACAGGCTATTGTTATTATTTCATGCAGCCCTACATATGCCTACAACTACAAGGCACAACATATATTGGGAGTTCATATATGTAGTATATGTATGTATTTAGTAAATTTCATAATTTGAACCAGACAAATCTAAAATAGTTTCTCCTAATATCAGCATGTTCACAGCTGTTTTTTTGTTTTCTAAAAAATGTTTTTACAGGGACCAGCACTGATGAGTCCAGCTGACATTCACGTGAGTCTCTGTACATGAACATGGTGAAAAATCAAACACCTTGGAGATGACAGGTATGTAACCTATATGTTTTAGGAATGGCACAAAGCTGTGTGACTGTCCAAGTCTCTGTCTTTAGATCAGTGTGTTTTACTAATGTGCTTTTTTGTCTTTGGTTGTGTATCTTTTTGATTGTGTTGTAAATAACTTGGTTGTGTTGTAAATAAATCCAAACCATCTAAAAGCCACTCTTTTTTAAGTCTCTCCTCCTTCTTTGTGCAAGGCTTCTCACAATGACAGCACCTGATAGTACCTTATAGGGCTATTAGGGGAGGGCCTTTGTCTTTCTCAGGTGTGAAAACACTATATACTAATGGGTTGTTAACGCCCCTCCGCATAAAGCTTTCTTACACAAAACACGTCTTACAAATTTTAAGTCAATATATTGTCTTATCTGAATGAGTAGTCACGATGATTTTCACATAGTTTTGAAGCAAATATTCTAGGCCACATGATACAATTTTCAAAATTCTTGTGAAGAAATAATTAGTATGGGTTTAATGACCTTATTTCAGTGAAAATGTTTTTTTGTTTTTTCACAAACCACGCATAAACGTCATTATCTCAAAACTAAAAACTTGTACATACATGCTGCTGACATATTACTGTAGCAGAGTTTGTGCTGAATACAGTGTAATCAGACTTTAGCCATGAAAATGCTGCAAATCGGAGATCAATTCTTCTTCGCTGCTCTAAACAGTGGTTTCTTGTGGAGACACAGGAAGTTGTGCTGTTGCCACAAGCAACCACTGTTTAGAGTAGCGAAGAAGAAAATGCGGGCGCTAGCAGCAGTATGTCCGCTGTTTGGCAGTATTTCAGACTAGACAGACCAGTCAGTAAAATGGTGACATGTCTCATATGCCATACTGCAATTTCGAGGGGTGGAACAAGTATTAGCAACTTCAACACGAGTAACTTCAGCATTTAAAGACGCGTCACCCCGCAGAACACAATATTTACACAAAGGCAAGGGCAGAGAAGAATGAGCCGCGCCAGAATCAACAATCTCTGAAAGCTTCATTTCAAACAAAGAGAAAAGTTTTCAAAAGAAAGATAAATAATATATTGCTGTGAAATGTATGTCAGATAATAAAAATACTCTAGTTGTATACACTGTATGTATTTGTTCATGTTTAATTAAGGGATAAGTCTGAAGCACACCATAAAATAAATCTATGAATTCATTCAGTGCTAGTATGAATTGCAGCTGTATAGATACTGTACACACCCAGGTATCGGAATCGGTATCGGGAAGGGAAAAAGGGTATCGGAACATCTCTAGCTGCATCCCTAATGCCTGGCTCACACTACAGGAGTTTGTTTCATTACATCTCTTTTTGATATCTTTGATCACATTAAACTCCTGTAGTGTGAGTCAGGCATAAGAGAGATCATCATCTTTATTTCACCAGATCACAAAACACTAAGTTGTACGAATATAGTGTGAACTTATAGAATATAGTATGAAGGCTTATCGTGAGATATTGAGTATAAAGTGTTTTAGTTTAAACTGTTGACGTGATTTTAAGCATTTTGATTCTTGTATGTGAATATGACTGACCTCAATCTCTCCAGTTTACAGTGTGAATCCTTCAGTACGTCACATAAGTGCTTCACTCCTGTGTTTCCTAGTTTATTCCCGCTCAGGTCCAGCTCTCTCAGGTGTGACGGGTTTGATTTCAGAGCTGAAGTCACATCAGAACAACCTTGATCTGTCATATCACAGAATCTTAACCTATATTAGCAGAGAGAGAGCAGAAAATAAGACAGAAGAAAAGAAAACTCTTTATTCTGTAAAGTCACATCATCTTCATCAGCAAATAAAACAGACAGAGGAAGAGAGATTAGGGATGCACCGATACTGAGCTCATGTACTCGTACTCATCAAAATGCTCTGATACCAGCAACCGATACCAGGCAGCGTGTGTACAGCGTTTGTGTCCAGACAAAGAAACACTGACAACAGAGAGTATAATGGGATAAAAAAAGGCTGTCTATGAAGTAAATGTATCTAATTAGTAGAATATGAAAGGAAATATAGTAAGGCCTACATAGCTGTGGTGTGCAAGCATATCGAGCTCATCCCTTTTCGTTGTAGTTCAGTCGGATGTCAATGGCAAAGAAAGTAAAACGAGGCATGTAGCTTATTATTAACGTTAACTGACGAGAGAGAGAGAGAAGAGGAGAGAGAGAGAGAGAGAGAGAGAGAGAGAGAGAGAGAGAGAGAGAAGAGAGAGAGAGAGAGAGAGATACTTTTTTTAGAGAGGAAAAAATAATGCAGAGACTATTGCGTACCTTTTCAACCCAAAGAAGAAATAACCCTATTTATCACTTCACGGCTTTCCGAGTTTTGCTGGGTTTCATGGAACAACTGGGGAGAAGTTAAATCACTCCAGACACACTCCAGAGCAGTTTTTCCCGTGAGTGGGACTGGAAAACCCGGAGTGGATCAGGAGCGGAGTGATAACAGAACACTAAGAGGAACGTGATTTTGCTCCAGTCCAGGCGTTGATCACATCCCCCTAAGCAGGGTGAACACCTCGTCCTTAATTTAAGAACCATTCAAACTAAAATTAAGACATTTATTACACTATTTGAGAAATGTGAGCATATTTATGGCCTTAAAATTCTGAAAAGTTAATTTAAGACATAAGGACAGTGGGGAACCCTGAAATTGACGGAAATCCGTCGTAGACTCTTGTAGCAACGAAGAACTTTAATCCCTGTATATTATGAAGTGTATTACTGAATATAAAATTACATACATTATACGTATATTAGTAAGTACATTGTCTCTCACATTTTTAAATATATGAAGATTCCTTATGTATTATTCAATATATTGTAATATATTAACACCATATATTATTCTGTATATTTTCAAATATGTTGTGAAACCATTGATATGGGAAATATATTTTCTTTTCATAAGAGGACCCCAGACCGTAAAATGTGATATTGTAACATCATAATTTTTTAAAACATGTAATATCACTCTCACTTTATTTATGTTTTAAGTCTAACCATTTTTTTATTATTTGCCTTAAAGGGGTCATATAATGCCATTTTTGTACAAGCTAATATGATTCTTTAGGGTCTAAATTTAAAGTTTGTAATATACTTTAATTAAAAATTCTCATTAGTATTGTAAGAAAACACTTATTTTACCTGGTCAAAAACAGCTCTGTTGTCAGCATGCCGTTTAAGTGCATATTTCTTTAAATGATAATGAGCTTCGCTCACCCCGCCCCTCTGTTCTGTGCATACACCGTTTGTAACACAATAACACAAAAAGCATAACGCGTTGTTCATTATAAACATGGGATTATGAATATTGAGAACGTCGTCCATAGAAAACATGCCGTAATGTACCCTGAGTGTAAACCTTAGACACATTCATCGTGAAGCTAGCGATTTGCAAAGATTAATATAAATATGAATATAAAGGTTAATAAAACGCTACACTCACTTCAGTTCTTCTGGACGTGCAGGAACCTATGGCAGGAACACGAATAGTTGGTATCGATTCCTTTTTTCAGGAGCAGCTTCTTAGCAAAACCAGCTTTATACTCCTCGTTTATAAAGCAGTCTGGTGTGTGAAATGATTCACGCAAACATGAAAGCCCGTGACGTTGATCGTGGCTAATATTCCCTTCGAAAACAAACTCAGCCACTCTGCGTCTTCAGCGGTTCGGATTTAGGAACATTAATGACTGCTGTGTTCCTTATTGCACCCAAGAGAACACCACTTCATTCTGCTCATAGACTGTGCTGCTCCAGCGTACTTTTCAGCGCGACACCGGTCCGCGCGCGCATGATTGACAGCTGGCTCACGAACGAGGGCGGGTCTGTGTTGAAACGCTACTGTCAATCAACGATCGTGGGAGGGGCGTGCGAGCCTGTGACGTCACAGGCTCGAACGGCTCGATTTGAGGCAGGGGAAAACATATAAGGAGATTAAAACAAAATCACTGGATGGATTTTTATCATTATATGACTGTTGTGTACAGGCACTGCCAACACACATTTCAGTACACATGTAGATCTCATCGTTTCATATATACTTCGCACTCTAACTTTTTACCCCAGCCCAACAGGAAGTCGGCTATTAAGGGTTGTTTGGAAAACGCATGCAAGGAATGTGAAACACTCCTCCTAGAGAATTCAAACACACGGCACGAAACTCGGTGTGCATGAAGTCAAGACACTGAGGATGAAAAATTTCCAGGGGATTTTTGATATCTCGAACGGTTTGGCCGTGGCGAGGAAACGAAATTATGGCGAGAAACGTGAAACAGGAAGTGTGTTATAACTACTGCATACATTAACTAATCTTGATGAAACTTCAGCAGTGTGTTCGTTGTAAGAGCCCGATCACATGGATGTGACTATTGTGAGTCAAAGTTATAGCGCCACCAACTGGCAGCAGGAAGTGTGTCACTTTAAAAATGCTTTTAAATCACCCTCTTATTTTTACCCGATTTGCTTCAAATTTCATGTGCATAATGTAGACACATGCCAGATGTAGACCTGTGAAAGGATTATTGATATCTTAGACTGTTGCCATGGCAATGCATCAAACATTAATATTCCTTTTTTTAAGCTTTTTCATGCTTTTTTATGCTTTCGGGCACTTTTGGGGTTCTTAACGTGCTCGAAAACTCTTGAAACTTTGCACACAGGACAAAACCCGCGGCCATCAGGGCCAGGCTGAAGCTGGTACCCGGGCGTGGCACGGGGGCTCGACAGCGCCCCCTTGAACGGGGTCCGAAAACTTGGTCCATAAATCAAACAGGCTTTACCCGATTTGCTTCAAACTTGATGTGTATAATGTAGACACATGCCAGATGTAGACCTGTGAAAGGATTGTTGATATCTTAGATGCTGTTGCCGTGACAACGCATCAAACTTTAATATTCTTTTTGGATACTTTTGAGATTCTTAGCACACTTTTGGGGCCCTTAACATGCTCAAAAACTCTTGAAACTTTGCACACGGGTCAGAAACCGCGGCCATCAGGGCCGGGCTGAAGCTGGTACCCGGGCGTGGCAGGGGGGCTCGACAGCGCCCCCTGGAACGGGGTCCGAATACTTGGTCCATAAATCAAACACACTTGCATGTAATAATATGAAACTCGGTACACATATAGATCTCATCGGTTCATATATCCTTTGTACTTTTACTTTTTACCCTAGCCCAACAGGAAGTCGGCTATTTAGGGTTGTTTGGAAAACGCATGCAATGGAATGTGAAACACTCCTCCTAGAATATTCAAACACACGGCACGAAACTCGGTCAGCGTGAAGTCAAGACATTGAGGATGAAAAATTGCCAGGGGATTTTTGATATCTCGAACGGTTTGGCCGTGGCGTGGAAACGAAATCATGGCGAGAAACGTGAAACAGGAAGTGTATTATAACTTCTGCATACATTAACTGATCTTGATGAAACTTCAGCAGTGTGTTCGTTGTAAGAGCCCGATTTCATGGATGTGACTATTGTGAGTCAAAGTTATAGCGCCACCAACTGGCAGCAGGAAGTGTGTTACTTTCAAAATGCTTTTAAATCACCCTCTTATTTTTACCCGATTTGCTTCAAACTTTATGTGTATAAATGTAGACACACGCCAGATGTAGACCTGTGAAAGGATTATTGATATCTTATATGCTGTTGCCGTGACAACGCATCAAACTTTAATATTCTTTTTGGATGCTTTTGAGACTCTTAACGCACTTTTGGGGCCCTTAACGTGCTCAAAAACTCTTGAAACTTTGCACACGAGTCAGAACCTGGGTCCATCAGGGCCGGGCTGAAGCTGGTAACCGGGCGTGGCAGGGGGGCTCGACAGCGCCCCCTGGAACGGGGTCCGAATTCTTGGTCCATAAATCAAACACGCTTGCATGTAATAATATGAAACTCGATACACATGTAGATCTCATCGATTCATATATCCTTTGTACTTTTACTTTTTACCCCAGCCCAACAGGAAGTCGGCTATTTTGGTCTGAATGTGGATGTTTTGCAAACCAGCTTCTACATTTTTACTCACTCCTCTTAAGTGGTTTATTTTATTCCCACCAAACTTTTTCAAAATGATGAAAATACATTAAAGATGCTAAATTGTGAACGGATATTGAATATCTCAAATGGTTTTGCTATGGTGAGGGATTAAAGTAATGTCAAAAAGAATCAGGAAACGTCTCATATCTTTTTCAAATGTAATTATACACCATTTAGTTTTATATAAAATTATACAAATATTAGAACCAAACCCATTTTAATCTTTTTTTTCAATTCAAGAAGTATGAAAAAGTTTAAAACAGGCTATTTAGTGCTATCTGGTCAACAAAAAATCATTCATAGGGCTATACTGCCCTCTTGTGTCCAAAATGGTATCATCATAGTACATAAAACTATTTTATCAGGTATGCATATTGTATTTATATATAAATATATTAGGTATGTAGCTGTGAGGATATTTTCTGACCACTTAACCGACGTGTGACACCAGCGAGGGCTTTTAAATCACTAATATAAAAGTGAAAGTAAGTACGAATGTCTGCACAGACATTATGGTGGCGCTCTCAGTGCGCTCGAATGAATTCCTATGAACAGGGTTTCCGCGGGGTCATAAAAAGTCATAAAACGTCTTAAATTTAATAATAAGAATTTTAGGCCATAAAAAGTCATAAAAACGTCCGGCTTTTCCATACAAGGTCATAAATTACATTTAGCCACGTCTTAAATTGATATGCTCATTCATTCATTATCGCGATATATTTTTTTCTCTATAAAACGATATCAAGAGTTCTATAAATGTTAGATCATGTTTATGCACCAAAAGCGGAACGAAACTCATTTGAACCGCGCGCGCCTCACGGACTGTTTATCCGCTCGGCTCAAAGTCCAAACGGCAGCGCAGCGCGAGCTCACTAGAGCAGACGCGTTCTTTTACTGTCTATGGTTAACTCTGATCAGTCTCGATCACGAGATCCAGTGAGAAGCACTTGAATTCAGCGAAGAACACAAATGTCTCAGTGATTTAAACCAGTTTAAAGGCAGATGAAACAGCGCTGAGGCACAGGAGAAACACTGTGCGCAACTATACAGTCAGAAAGATTTTCCATCAACAAATTCTCATCATTTACCATGGTTTTACTGTAACGTTAGCCTAGTAATATGAACTGCACCATGAAATGTGGGATATACATATTGAATTGTATTATATTATTAATGTAGACAATGTATTAAAGGACTAATGGAATAATTACAGTATTTATGTATTTAGGCTATAGCCTACTGTTTTTCATACATTTCATAAAGATACGTGCCATCAAAGTCAGGCAACACAAACCTCTTTCAAGACTTGAAACAATATCCCCCATTAGCACATGCAGAAACTAAGAAATTAATTTTGAAATTAAGATATTATTTTTGTTAAGGAAAAATTACAAATGTTTGAATGTTCTACCTCAGATTTGTGAAATGTTCTCCTGTTTGGCAAGTGTTTGTCATGATATGTTCTGACAGTAAAGAGTAGCTTAAAAACACAATTAACGCTCTGGTTTCTACAACTTTCAGTTAGAAACAAAAATCTGCCTTTAAAGTTGAAAGAAAAAAAGATTTGACATTTATGGTCATAATTATCGATATTGACTGATATATTATCGCGATAATTGTTAAGTGTTGTTCCTGTGTTATTGATACTTAGGAAAAGGGAGCCTTCAGTTTGTTACTCTTAAGAAAATGGAACCTTTAAATAATGAAACGTATTACTTTTAATGAAAGTCAATTGCTTAAATTTATTTGACAAAAACATGTGCTATAATTCAGATCAATATATTTGTTTTCCTTAAAATTATTCTCATCTGAATTACAAATAATTTATTTCTGTATAAAATAATACTATATGACTAAAAACGCATTTGATGTTTCTTTTCTTTTTTAATCAATAACTTAAAAATAAACAGATTAGTGCTCTGTTTGAGGTCAAGAAATTAAAACCAATGCAATATGATGAATGTTTAAAAGATGGCACCGACAGACTGTTTTAAACAGGTTAGATAAATATTTCTTGCTTTTAAACAGTGTGCGTGTGGTGTGTGTGTGTGTGTGTGTGTATGTGTGTGTGTGTGTGAGAGAGAGAGAGAGAGAGAGGAGAGAGAGAGAGAGAGAGAGAGAGAGAGAGAGAGAGAGAGAGAGAGAGAGAGAGAGAGAGAGAGAGAGAGAGAGAGAGAGAGAGAGAGAGAGAGAGAGAGGAGCGTATTGTGCATATTACAACCCATATATTTTAAATGCATTGTTTGCTTTAAATTAAATTAAGATTGTATGTTTGGTAATTGAACCTAAATACATTTAAAATTAATGTGCTATATTTCAGATCAATATATTTGTTTTCCTTCATTTTAATCAACACTAACTTTATTCTCATCTGAATTATAAATAAATAATTTCTGTATAAAATAAAAAATCCCGAATAATCCAGACCAACCAGAGCGCACTATTTCTACAACATCATCAGTGCTGAAGCGGAACTACCAGAGCCGTTCGGCAGATAGCGAGCAGATATTTTGATATTTTGTGTCACGTCGTGCACAATAACCCTAAAGGCACCAGGGTGGCGATGCCACCGGCTTTTTATATATATATATATATATATATATATAAATATAGTTGCGAGCAGCAATGAAGGGCCAAAGCCGGCGGCACCGCCACCCGGTGCCTTTAGGTAACTAAAGGAACCGGGGTTGCGGTGCCACCGCCTTGGGCCCGTAATCGCTGCTCGCAGCTATATTTATTATTATTTTTTTACTACCTTTTGGACACTTTTGGAGGCCTTAACATGCTCAAAAAACTCCTGAAACTTTGCACACATGTCAGAACCCGCGGCCATCAGGGCCGGGCTGAAGATGGTACCCGGGCGTGGCAGGGGGGCTCGACAGCGCCCCCTGGAACGGGGTTTGAACACTTGGTCCATAAATCAAACACGCTTGCATGTAATAATATGAAACTCAGTACACATATAGATCTCATCGGTTCATATATACTTCATGCTCTTACTTTTTACCCCAGCCCAACAGGAAGTTGGCTATTAAGGGTTGTTTGGAAAACGCATGCAATGGAATGTGAAACACTCCTCCTAGAGAATTGAAACACACGGCACGAAACTCGGTGTGCATGAAGTCAAGACACTGAGGATGAAAAATTGCCAGGGGATTTTTGATATCTCGAACGGTTTGGCCGTGGCGAGGAAACGAAATTATGGCGAGAAACGTGAAACAGGAAGTGTGTTATAACTACTGCATACATTAACTAATCTTGATGAAACTTCAGCAGTGTGTTCGTTGTAAGAGTCCGATGACATGGATGTGACTATTGTGAGTCAAAGTTATAGCGCCACCAACTGGCAGCAGGAAGTGTGTCACTTTAAAAATGCTTTTAAATCACCCTCTTATTTTTACCCGATTTGCTTCAAACTTCATGTGCATAATGTAAACACACGACAGATGTAGACCTGTAAAAGGATTATTGATATCTTAGACACTGTTGCCATGGCAATGCATCAAACATTAATATTCCTTTTTTTAAGCTTTTTCATGCTTTTTTATGCTTGCAGGCACTTTTGGGGTTCTTAACGTGCTCGAAAACTCTTGAAACTTTGCACACGGGACAAAACCCGCGGCCATCAGGGCCAGGCTGAAGCTGGTACCCGGGCGTGGCAGGGGGGCTCGACAGCGCCCCCTTGAACGGGTCCGACAATTTGGTCCATATATCCAACACGCTTTACCCGATTTGCTTCAAACTTGATGTGTATAATGTAGACACATGCCAGATGTAGACCTGTGAAAGGATTGTTGATATCTTAGATGCTGTTGCCGTGACAACGCATCAAACTTTAATATTCTTTTTAGATACTTTTGAGATTCTTAGCGCACTTTTGGGGCCCTTAACATGCTCAAAAACTCTTGAAACTTTGCACACGGGTCAGAAACCGCGGCCATCAGGGCCGGGCTGAAGCTGGTACCCGGGCGTGGCAGGGGGGCTCGACAGCGCCCCCTGGAACGGGGTCCAAAAAACTTGGTCCATAAATCAAACAGGCTTTACCCGATTTGCTTCAAACTTGATGTGTATAATGTAGACACACGCCAGATGTAGACCTGTGAAAGGATTGTTGATATCTTAGATGCTGTTGCCGTGACAATGCATCAAACTTTAATATTCTTTTTGGATACTTTTGAGACTCTCAGCGCACCTTTGGGGCCCTTAACGTGCTCAAAAACTCTTGAATCTTTGCACACGGGTCAGAACCCGCGGCCATCAGGGCCGGGCTGAAGCTGGTACCCGGGCGTGGCAGGGGGGCTCGACAGCGCCCCCTGGAACAGGGTCCGAAAACTTGGTCCATAAATCAAACACGCTTGCATGTAATAATATGAAACTTGGTACACATATAGATCTCATCGATTCATATATCCTTTGTACTTTTACTTTTTACCCCAGCCCAACAGGAAGTCGGCTATTATGGTTTGTTTGAAAGCGTATGCCCCTGGAATTCGATATACTACTCCTAGAGAATTCAACCAATCGCCACGAAACTCAGTCAGCATGAAGTCAAGACATTGAGGATGAAAAATTGCCAGGGGATTTTTGATATCTCGAACGGTTTGGCCGTGGCGAGGAAACGAATTTATGGCAAATAATGGAAACAGGAAGTGTGTTATAACTTCTGCATACATTAACTGATCTTGATGAAACTTCAGCAGTGTGTTCGCTGTAAGAGTCCGATCACATGGATGTGACTATTGTGAGTCAAAGTTATAGCGCCACCAACTGGCAGCAGGAAGTGTGTCACTTCCTAAAGGCTTTGAAATCACCCTCTTATTTTTACCCGATTTGCTTCAAACTTCATCTGTATAATGTAAATACACTGCAGATGAAGACCTGTGAAGGGATTCTTGATATCTTTGAAACTGTTGCCGTGGCAACGCATCAAACTTTACCATTCTTTTAGAATCTCTTCGGGTGATAGTTGTAAGAAATGTAATTTCTGTATCTCAGTTATGTCCATAAAAGGTCAGAGCTTTGCCCAGAAGTGAAACTGCTTTGCCTGCACATTCCTATGTATGTATGTGAGTTAAACATCTGTTTATATTAGGACCCTTAGACTCAGAGAGAAGGGGGAGCGTTTGTGTGAGTTCTATATAAGGTGTATGGCTGAAGCCTCTCTGGATCCCCAGGATTCAGAGGAGTTCTGATCAGATAATTACCAAATATGGACTTATCTTTCAATGTCTTATATAACGTATACATGATATCTGGTGAAGTAATGTATAGTTCTATTGGTCAGAATTGTGATACTCCCCTCAAACTTCCACTATATATTCTTATGCCACTTTGGAGGAGGTGGAACATTTCTGATGTTTCCCCAGCGCTGGTTTCCTTTGTACTTTGTATTTTGATATTCACACAGCCAATAAAAGGACGGAGAGAAAAAGGCACTGCGTGTTGGACAACTTTATTTCTAACAATTGGGGGCCGCGTCCGGGATATCTCCAAACGGTAAGATTAAATCTTTTCTTTAAAAAAAAAAAAAAAAAAAAAAAGGAGAGAATTGATTCTTACTGTTTTGTTGAGAGAACAAATTTAATAAGTGCCGTTAGGCCACCAATTTTGGGTGGATACGCCTCGCATGATTGCGGGAAGGACGATAAGAAGATCTGATCAATCATTTTTATCGTCAGGTTTACCTCGTGTTTAATTATGACGTGTTTTTGATTAAGGCGTGTTTATAATTAAGACGGGAAGAACGACAAAAGAAAGTGATCTTTTATCGTTAGTTTACCTTGTATTTTAATACAGGAAGAGCGTGGAAAAACTTGATCACTTTTCTTCGTTTTATGGTGATATCCTTACTTTTTGTAAGAAGGAAATATTGTCGCGAGATATTTCATAGAGCTCCGTTTTTTCCTTTTTTTGGGCTTGTGAATAAAATACAGAGTTTTTCTTGATTTCTTTCTTTTTTCCTTTTCCTTTTTTTTTTTTACTGACTTTCTTCTTTGTTCTCTATTTGACTATTTTAAATCTGTTTATTCTGCATTAGAGGAGAAATTTTTGTGTGGCTTTAAGAAAATGGGAAATAAGATAAGTCCGCCGTTAATTGGTGAAACTCCTCGAGATTTTATGATTCGGAATGATCAAGCATTTTTTACTGAACCGTATCTATCAAATCTAGCTGGCTGGTCAGCTGATAAAACACAATTGGATCCGTTCCCGCGGGATGGATCATTTAAACAATCCGATATGCAAAGTGCTAAAGACATGATATTTGGTGGATGGGGTGATTTAAATTGGGACAAATCTTACATGGAAAAGTCCTATAAAAACCTGGGACACAATGAAAAAGTACTGGATTCGAGGTCCAGAAAAAGTTAAACAGACAAAAGAAAATATTTTTTCAAATGTTGATTTCACTGCAGTTTCTGCTGTTCTTTTTCAGTCAGAGATGGAGAAAGAGAAAAATATTTCTCCCTCTCTGGCTGCAGAGACACACATTCCTGCACTCAGAGCGCAGTCAGGGCGGGGGGAGCGCATTCCCTCTCATGCACTCGCAGAGGAGGAAAAAAGTCCCTCAAAGACAGCCGAAATAATATCACAACCTCCAAAATACGAGTGTATTGAGACTCCTGTAGCGTCGGAGCGCGTAAAAAACAGATTGTACCCTGATTTAAAAACCGCGACCGCATTTCCTTTTGTGGAAACGTCAGATGGTTTTAAAGTGCATCCGTTGCCTCTTGCTGACGTTATCGCTATCTGTAAAGAATTGCCCGATCCAGCTAAAACCCCCCATCAGTTTGTTTCGGTTTTGAAGCGTGCGACGGCGTATAGCCAGTTTACGGGACGGGATTATAGGTTTATATTAACTAAAACTCTCCCCGCCGACATTACCGAAGACGAATTAATTGATGAGGTTGATCTTTTGCACCCAGCCCACGATGCGCCTCCAGCTCGTAGCTTGGTGATAAAAGATTCAGAACCTGTTGATCTATCTAAACCTTTTCGCGGACTTAGGGTGAAGGATGATGATGATGATGATTATGATGTCGATTGGGTTTGGGCCAGTTCAAGAAGACTCAATGATTTTTTCAAACAATTGACTGCATTTTTATTGAAGCTGTCTTCAGCTAAACAGGATATTTCGCATGCAGCCAACACTAAGCAAAGAACAGGAGAAAGTCCTGTAGCGTTCTTTCATAGATTCAAAAATGTTTGGATAAACGAATCTGCCATTCCTGTTGATGATGAGAATTGTTTGCTGTTTGTGAACACGTTTCTAAATAACATGCTGCATGAGACTGCACAATTGATTCGAATCACTACAACCAACATTAGTAATATCACTATTAATGAATTGGGTAAACGATTACGGGAGCTTTCTTCCGCTGGGGCTTTTGAATCTCCCAGGGGAAAGGCTCCCATAATGCTGCAGTTGAATGCCGCGCCGGCTCAGAACCGTTCGTTTCCTAAAACAAATAAACCACTGATTTGCTTCTTTTGCGGCCGATCAGGTCACACTGCCAAGTTTTGCAGGCAGAGAGCAGAGCTGCATAGGAATAATGGAAACCAGATATGTCGGCGCTCGGATGGCTACGTGCCAAAGCGCCCTCCTTCGTTTTCTCCCAACTCTCAGTCTCAGAAGCAATATCAGACTGCTTGGAAGACACAATGACGCTGCCCGCAGAATACTGAGCCCTGTTGTGAAAATTTCTCAATGATTTCAATGTCTTACCCAAACAAATCAAATGTTTTGCCATTCATTGAATTAAATGTTGATTATAAACCATATGTTTTTTTAATTGACAGTGGAGCTAGTCTATCATCATTGACGTCAGCTGTTTACACAGGCTCAATCACAGGACGAACAATTAATTCTGTTGGGATAGGTAATGTTCCTGTGCGTTGTCAGCTGACGCCACCGTTACCGGTTACTTCTAATGATGTACCAGAAGTGTTTAAAATGCATGACTTTGCAATCATACCAAATTCACCATTCTGCCTTTTAGGAAGAGATTTAATGCATAAACTTGGTATGAAGTTGAATTTTGATAATAATTCTATGACATTGATGTTTCCTGCAGCTTTTTCTATCACAACCAACACAGGAAGTGCTCTCGTTGAAGATTCGTCTGCGACTGTGCTGACACAGGAAGTTCCAGGCGTTAACCCTCAATTGTGGGCGGAACACAAGGATGATGTAGGGTTGATAGATGTCCGGCCCTACAGGGCTAATCTAATAACCAATAGGCCTGTGTTTCAAAAACAATATCCGCTTTCAAAGGAAAAAGAGGAGGGAATTGGACCCCTCATTGAAAACCTCCTGGTTCAAGGCATTCTGGTCCGCACTCATTCACCTTATAACACACCAATCAATCCAATTAAGAAAGCAAATGGTTCTTGGCGTTTAACGCAAGACCTCAGAAAAATTAATGATTTGATAAAACCACTTGCACCCATTGTACCAGATGTACAAACTACAATTAACTCTGTCCCTTCAGAACATGCATTTTTTTCTGTTATTGATTTAAGCTCCGCCTTTTTCAGTGTGCCTGTTGATCATGATACTCAGCCACTGTTTGCGTTTTGTTTCCAGAACTGTCAGTATCAATGGACTAGACTCCCGCAAGGATTCCGCGATTCCCCGGCTGTTTTTTCTGCTATCGTGCATGATACTTTGAAGGATGTCAAACTTCCTCCAGACACCTGCCTTCTCCAGTATGCAGACGATATCCTGGTCACTGGTGCCTCTGCTGAGATGTGTGCTGCTGCCTCTACAATTGTCTGCAACATTCTAGCTGAAGCTGGTTTCAAGGCATCTAAGGAGAAACTTCAGTGGGTGCAGAGAAAAGTCACCTACTTAGGCCATGAACTGTCACAAGGCCAAGTTCGTCTGTCTGTGGACAGGGTCAAAGCCATTGCTACATTCAAGCATCCATCCACAAGAAAGCAAATGCAAAGCTTTCTGGGACTGGTCAATTACTGTCGACTGTGGGTGCCGAACTGTTCAATGTATGACAAAATCCTGCGAGAAGCTACGCTGGGTGATACAGAGGACATTGTATGGACAAATGAGATGAATCAAGCATTCAGATATTTGAAATCCTCCCTTTTAAGGCCACCTACCCTCGGCCTGCCATCCTACACACAAGATTTTCATTTGTACGTACATGAGGGTGGTGGGACAGCCGCGGGGATCCTGGCTCAAGAGCATGGGGGCACGTTTCGTCCAGTAGCCTATTTATCTAAAACCCTTGATTCAGTGGCTAGGGGACTCCCTGCCTGTTTACGCGCAGTGGCTGCGACAGCTATCATGGTACAGGATGCTGAAAAGGTTGTTTTATCACATCCACTTGTAGTACACACTTGTCATCAGGTCGGAGCTATAATGCATAATATTTCTACTCAACATATGACTGCCCAGCGCCGTTCAGGCTATGAGGCTATATTGTTAGCTACTGCTAATTTAACGTTGAAAGTAACTTCTGTTATTCATGGCCCTACTGTACATCTACACAGGTTGCTGACACAAGGTGAATTTGAGAGTGACGACCATGACTGCCTGACCAGGATCCAAACTTCGAATGCCTGCAGACCAGATGTTTTTTCATCTGTTCTGGAGGAGGGGAGTGCATGTGCATGGTACATCGATGGATCCTGCTTTAAACCAAATGATAGTACATATTTTTGTGGTTATGCTATTGTAGAGTTGCCTGATAAAGTAATTGAAGCGTATTCGCTGCCATATAAATCAGCACAAGTTGCAGAACTGATTGCTTTAACGAGAGCTTGTCAATTGGCAAAAGGTCAGTGCATCAATATATACACTGACTCCAAGTACGCGTACGGCGTGGTACATGATTTTGCTAAATTGTGGGAGGAAAGAAATTTTAAAACCTCCGACAGAAAGCCAATTTCGAATCATAGCATTGTGGCTGAGCTGATTAATGCAGCACAGCAACCATTGAAGCTTGCTGTTATTAAGGTAGCTGGTCATAAAACAGGTGAATCTGATGAAGCCAAAGGAAACAGATTTGCAGATGAAGTAGCGAAATGGGCAGCAAAAGAAGCGATACGTAGTCCACATGTAAATGAAAAGAGCACCGAAGTGCCAATGATGAGTTCGTCGCTGATTAATGATTTGGACATTAAAATACTGCAAGTTAATCCTACTCAAAACGATTTGAATCACTGGGCAACAAGTAAAACCAGATCAAGCTGGTATCTTAAGAGACAAACAAGGTAGAATCGCGCTACCAGCATCCACCGTTGTAATGCTGTGTAGGCATTATCATGGTGTATCGCATGTATCAAAAGAGAAAGTGATACAAAATTTGAATCAATCATACTGCATAGCAAATGTTCGAAGGAATACTTTGTTGATATTGGATGCTTGCTTGATATGTGCACAAACAAACAGGCACAAGGCAATCGCCCATGATGCTTTACCGCATCCTGAACTCCCTTTCCAATATTTACAGATTGATTTTACACACATGCCACCATGTGGAAATAACAAATGCCTGCTCGTGATTATCGATCGATTTTCAAAGTGGCCAGAAGCTTTTCCGTGTGCCAAAGAAAATGCAAAGACGGTAGTAAAGGTTCTTGCCAAAGAAATTATACCGCGCTTCGGTATTCCAACCGTTATAGCAAGTGACAATGGAACTCCGTTTGCTTCAAAAGTGACACAATTATTAGCCAAAGAGCTTAGTATTAATTGGCACTTCCATATTCCCTATTCGCCGCAATCAAGTGGCAATGTGGAACAGACTAATAAGACGATAAAAGAACGTCTCAATAAAGCATGTCTAGATACGGGCAGAAATTGGGTTGATTTGTTGCCTGCCGTACTGACCGAGATGAGAATGTCTCCATCTGCCACTACAAAAATGTCTCCCTTTGAAATTCTCTTGGGCCGTCCGTTTCCGACCCCTTTGGGTCAGAGGTCGCGCTGGCAATCTTTCCACAGGTGACACGGAGGTGATCATCGCGGATTACGTGGATTCCCTAGTTAGAACGTTGAATGGCATAAATGGTGATGTCTCTCTCTCTCTTCCCTCAGAAAAGCCAACTCACCCTTTTGTTCCAGGAGTAAAGGTGTTGATAAGGTGTCTGAAGCCCACGAGGCTTGGGGAGCCAAACTATCTGGGGCCTGCCACGGTGATCGCTGTGACGAGGACCGGTGTTCTGACTGACCTCCAGCCGCAGTGGATCCATGCTAGCAGGGTGAAGTTAGCTCCAACCCCGGGGAACGCATAAGCCTATGCGGAGGTGGACATCCATCATTGATCGAAAGGAGAACGAGGAAGAGAAGTAGACGAAGAACGAGATTGCTGATTGAGATTAGCAATAATTATCATTGAATCCATTAAAGCCATGTCTGCAAAGTTGCTATTGCACCTGATCGTGCTATGAATACTTTTGTATCATCTCAATATGCTATGATGAGCAGATATGTAAAGAAATAATGATTTTGAAGGAAGTGTTTGGTTGAACAATGTTTTCAGGTATATCCTATTATAATGGACATATCGAGAATAATGTAATGTGATAATTATGTTATGTGATAACAGTCATTATCAAAGTGGCCATTGTAAGAAATGTAATTTCTGTATCTCAGTTATGTCCATAAAAGGTCAGAGCTTTGCCCAGAAGTGAAACTGCTTTGCCTGCACATTCCTATGTATGTATGTGAGTTAAACATCTGTTTATATTAGGACCCTTAGACTCAGAGAGAAGGGGGAGCGTTTGTGTGAGTTCTATATAAGGTGTATGGCTGAAGCCTCTCTGGATCCCCAGGATTCAGAGGAGTTCTGATCAGATAATTACCAAATATGGACTTATCTTTCAATGTCTTATATAACGTATACATGATATCTGGTGAAGTAATGTATAGTTCTATTGGTCAGAATTGTGATACTCCCCTCAAACTTCCACTATATATTCTTATGCCACTTTGGAGGAGGTGGAACATTTCTGATGTTTCCCCAGCGCTGGTTTCCTTTGTACTTTGTATTTTGATATTCACACAGCCAATAAAAGGACGGAGAGAAAAAGGCACTGCGTGTTGGACAACTTTATTTCTAAATAGTTTTAACTCAAAATCATAAATAGGGCTATACTGCCCTCTTGTGTCAAATTGTGTCCTATTGTTCTCTTGATTTTAAAGCTTATTTACCCTTTCTAGACATCCCCAATTTTGGCTAGTGATGCATTCCTGACATATCCAAAATAAAAAGGTTTCTGCTCATAAGTCATTCTGAATAGACACATAATAACACATACATATTTAGAAAGCCAACCCTTGAGAGTCCAATTCAAGGCTCAAAATGAAACAGACTGTTATATATATATATATATATATATATATATATATATATATATATATATATATATATATATATATATATATATATATATATATATATATATATATGAAGAGTTCAGATGCAAAAGCCTCTAAATGCCATCTGAAATGTTATTCTAAAATGATCATTTTTATCAAGCTCGTATATTTAAGTTCAATAATCTCACTTAAATGGCAAGAAAAATTACCCATTAATTGTCATTTAAGTGAAATTACTGAATTTAAATATACAAGCTTGATAAAAATGATCATTTTAGAAGAAAATTTCAGATGGCATTTAGAGGCTTTTGCATCTGAACTCTTCATATATATATATATATATATATCAAGCCCGTAGGCAGGGGGGGTTCGGGTGGCCCCCTCCCCTCACTGCCGGTCCAGAATTTAAATCGTTGTTGTATACATATATATATATATATATATATATATATATATATATATATATATATATATATATATATATATATATATATATATATTAAAAGGATTAAAATATTTTATACATTCAATAGTCTACAATTTAATATAGCCATATAAACATAGCGTAATTATAATAATAAAACATAAGTGGGAGATTGGCTGTGGAATATCGACTTTTGTGATTGGCCAATACCGGCAGACTGGAGCCAATGGGAATCCTTCTCCTTCAGTGCGCGTCTTATTCCTCTGAGAACTTTAAAGCAGACCGCTTGAGGTAAATTATCTGGAATGATTTAATTGATTTACGATGCCTAGAATGTGAGAGTGTTATGTCCTAATGGTCCTTTCTGAGCTCATGGTTAGCATAAAGGTTTTTGCTGGTGATTCTGAGTGTTTTTGTATGCGTGTCATGTTAGCTTTATTTATTAACTGTTTTGTACCGATTCACTGATAGGTGTGAGGAGGTATGACGTCACGAGTATATTCTAGTTGAGTGAAGTTGGATGTAGGCTACATACATTTAATGAGTGTTTAGTCATTGACAAAGCCTTAAAAAAAGGTGTTCCCCTTCAGTCGCTCACGTTCGACGTGACGTCGACGTGACGACGTTAGGGGATCACTTCAGGGAGCCCTATCAACTTCGAGTATCTAAAGAACAAGCCAATGAACGTTGGCGTGCGTGAAACGCGTCACGCGCCCCGCCCCGCAGCGCGGGTATAAACAGGAAGCGGACGCCGCACTCATTGTCTTTCGCTTCGGAGCCGAGCTTTGTTTGACTCTGAGTTCTACAGACTGCTGTACGTTGTATCTGTCGACAACTAGAGGGAGAAGAAAACTCTGCTGCAGTGCTGGTGTGACGGCGCGATCAGTGGTGGCCGCGAGCATCTCTAACCACAACTGCCGTTTTCACGGCACTGTTTATGTGTGTGTGTGTGTCGGTCTCGTGGGCGTTCCTCATCTGAGAGTGTACCCGATTACACCGCGGCTACCCCTGGGTGCTTCAGCACTAAAGAGTCTATTTCTTTCCTCTGTTTGTTATTTTTTCTAATAGAGCAACACAAGCGTGACCCTGCGTCCTTTTCAGGATGTCATTCCGCTTGTGCGTTTCTGGGTGCGGTCGTTCCCTGGCGCCAGCAGATGGCCACAAGAGTTGCCTCTCGTGTTTGGGCATTCAGCACGCTGAAGCAGCTTTTGTGAATAGTTCATGTTCCCATTGCGAGAATATGACTATGGCAGCGCTTAGATCGAGACTCGCTTACCTCACGGGAGGTGCAGTCCCCTCGCCTATGCCCCGATCTAGTGCTTATTCTGCCCCGCAGAATAGGCCTACTTCGGTGCATGACCAGGGTGATCTGAGGATTACCGTGAGGGCTTCCCCGTCGAGGCAATCTCCGCGGGCCCCTCACGCCTCTCATGCGCTGTTGCCATCCGCGCCCCTTTGCGATCGACTCGGTCCTTCTCCTGAACGGCCGGTCGTTTACTTTGGGGCGCCAGCTGACGATCAGATGTCGATCGCAGCATCGGAGGGGGAGCTTCACTCCTCTGGAGATGACGACTCGGCTGCGTTGCCCCCGTCTGGGTGTGTAGCGTTGTCCGAGCCGGATCCAGAGTGGGCGGCTATGCCTTTCCGGGCCGCCGAGAAGGTCGGGCTTGTGTGGAATCCTCCGCCACGTCCCGAACCTTCTCGGTTGGACGATTGGTTTCTCGGGGCGGGCCGTGCTGGTTCTCAGTGCGCCGCCCCGGTACCTTTCTTTCCGGAGGTGCATGAGGAGCTTTCTAGGACGTGGAAGGCACCGTATAGTGCCCGAAGCCGTTCTAGTAGCTCCTCCCCCCTCGCCACCCTCGACGGCGGGGCAGCTAAGGGGTATGTGGATATCCCCCCGGTGGAGCGGGCTGTCGCGATGCAACTGTGTCCGGCGTCCGCCTCCTCCTGGCGGGGTAATCCGCGCCTCCCGTCCAAGGCCTGTAAGTTTTCGTCCGGTCTTACGGCGAAGGCTTATAAGGCCTGTGGACAGGCTGCTTCCGCCCTCCATGCCATGGTGCTCTTGCAGGTCCACCAGGCCCAGGCGCTCATGGACATGAACGAGGGTGGTTCTGACCCAGAGCTCCTCCGGGAGCTCCGTGTGGCTACTGACCTCGCCCTCCGGGCGACGAAGGAAACCGCACGTTCCGTTGGTCAGGCGATGTCCACCTTGGTGGTCCAGGAGCGCCACCTTTGGCTCAACCTGGCGGACATGAGGGACACCGATAAATATCGGTTCCTGGATGCCCCTCTCTCCCAGGTTGGGTTATTCGGCGATGCGGTCGAGAGCTTCGCCCAACAGTTCTCGGCCGCCCAGAAGCAGACGGAGGCTATCCGACACATCCTGCCCCGGCGGACCCCTGCTGCTCCCTCCCGTCCGCCTGCCGCAGACCCTCCGTCCGCTCGTCGCCGAGGCCGTCCTCCTGCGGCGTCCTCCGCTCCCGCTAAGCCTCAGCAGCAGCAGCCACCATCCAGGCCTCAGCGTGGAGCAAGCCGCAGGAAGTCGGCCACGCCCGTCCAGGCCGCTACCAAACCAGGTGGTAAGCGCAGGTGCAAACGACCCTGAGACGGGCGACCCAGAGGTGGATCAAGTTGCTCTCCAGGAGACGGTGAAGGCACCGCTCCTTCCCCCGGTGGAGGGCCGGGTGGAGAATCTTTTGTTTCCTTTTGTTCCTTTTCCGCCACTGCCTTCAGTGGTACCCACATATTCAATAAAAGAGCAATTTCTGAAACCTCTGGGTCCCAAGAGAGCGCGCTTGACGGTCGACGACGCTATGCCTTGTCACCCTCGAGCCCCTCTCTCATCGCCAGCGAGCAGCAGTGGCTGTGTTCCGGACGCTCTGCCGCCTCCACACACTCACTCTGCCCTTCGACGGAAGCAGGTACGTGTTGCACCACACATTCAGACCCCACTCCGGGCCGCTGTGCCGTCCGAGTCGGGTCCCTGCATTCCGCCGCGCTGCCCCACCCCGGGTACGTCTGTGGTACCGTTGATTCCGCTTGCGCGGTGTCTGGGAGCCTGGCTAGCGCTTCCCAGCCCGTCTCGCTGGCTCATCCGTACTGTCAGACTCGGCTATGCGATTCAGTTCGCCCGGCGCCCCCCTGTATTCAGGGGCATTCTGTTTACCCGCGTTCTGCCGGACAGTGCCCCTGTGCTCAGGGCAGAGATCGCAGTCCTACTGGCGAAGGACGCGATCGAGCCGGTCCCTCCAGCCGATATGAAGACCGGCTTCTACAGCCCGTACTTCATTGTACCCAAGAAAGGCGGTGGGTTACGGCCAATCTTGGACCTGCGTGTCTTGAACCGGTCCCTTCACAAACTGCCGTTCAAGATGCTTACGCAGAAACGCATTTTCAAGTGCATCCGTCCCCAAGATTGGTTTGCAGCGATCGACCTGAAGGACGCGTACTTTCATGTCTCGATTCTCCCTCGACACAGACCGTTTCTTCGCTTTGCGTTCGAGGGACGGGCATATCAGTACAAAGTCTTACCCTTCGGGCTGGCCCTGTCGCCCCGTGTCTTCACGAAAGTCGCGGAGGCAGCCATTGCTCCCATGTGCGAGCGTGGTGTTCGCATTCTCAACTACCTCGACGACTGGCTTATTCTCGCCCAGTCGAGAGAGCAGTTGTGCGAACACAGGGACATGGTGCTCAGTCACCTCAGCCACCTAGGGCTTCGGGTCAACTGGGAAAAGAGCAAACTCACCCCCGGGCAGAGGATCTCTTTTCTCGGTATGGAGTTGGACTCGATCAACATGACAGCGCGCCTCACCGAGGCCCGCGTCCAGTCAGTGTTGAACTGCGTGAGCACGCTCAGGCGCAGAACAGCGGCTCCACTGAAACTGTTTCAGAGGCTCCTGGGGCATATGGCATCCGCAGACGCGGTAACGCCGCTCGGATTGCTTCATATGAGACCGCTCCAACACTGGCTCCACGATCGAGTCCCGAGATGGGCGTGGCAGAGCGGCTCGTGCCGGGTCCAAGTGACCCCGCACTGTCGCCAAACTCTCAGCTTGTGGTCAGACCCTTCGTTCCTGCGGGCAGGTGTTCCCCTAGAACAAGTGTCCAGGCACTCTGTGGTCACCACGGATGCCTCTGCCACCGGCTGGGGGGCCACGTACAACGGGCATGCAGCTTCAGGTCTGTGGACGGGGCCTCAACTGCATTGGCACATCAATTGCCTCGAGTTGTTAGCAGTACATCTTGCATTGGGCCGCTTCGAAACGCCGCTTCGTGGCAAGCATGTACTGGTCCGTACGGACAGCACTGCGACCGTTGCGTACATCAACCGTCAGGGTGGTCTACGCTCCCGCCGCATGTCACAACTCGCCCGCCATCTCCTCCTTTGGAGTCAGATGCATCTGAGGTCGCTTTGTGCCATTTATATTCCTGGCCTGCTCAACCGTGCAGCCGACGAGCTCTCACGGCAGCAGGTGCTACCGGGAGAATGGCGACTCCATCCCCAGGTGGTCCAGCTGATTTTCAGGCGCTTCGGGACCGCACAGGTAGATCTGTTTGCCGCCCCGGACACGTCTCACTGCCAGTTGTTCTATTCCCTGACCGAGGGGACCCTCGGCACGGATGCTCTGGCACACAGCTGGCCCCCGGGCCTACGCAAGTATGCGTTTCCCCCAGTGAGCCTTCTTGCACAGACCTTGTGCAAAGTCAGGGAGGACGAGGAGCAGGTCGTGTTAGTTGCGCCGTATTGGCCCAACCGGACCTGGTTCCCCGAACTAGTGCTCCTCGCGACAGCCCCTCCCTGGCCCATTCCTCTGAGAGAGGACCTGCTCTCTCAGAGACGGGGCACCCTCTGGCACCCGCGTCCGGACCTCTGGAAACTCCATGTCTGGTCCCTGGACGGGACGCGGAGGTTCTAGGTGACCTACCCCCAGCGGTAGTTGACACCATCCCTTCAGCTAGAGCCCCCTCTACGAGGCGCCTCTATGCATTGAAGTGGAACCTATTCGTTGAATGGTGTTCTTCTCACGAGGAGAACCCCCGAACTTGCTCGGTCAGAGCCGTGCTTTCCTTCCTGCAGGACGGGTTGGAGCGAAGGCTGTCTCCCTCCACCCTTAAAGTGTATGTTGCCGCTGTTGCCGCACATCACGATGCAGTTGAAGGCAAGTCGTTGGGAAAGCATGACCTGATCGTCAGGTTCCTGAGGGGAGCAAGGAGACTAAATCCTCCTCGCCCACTCTCTATACCCTCTTGGGACTTGTCTCTGGTCCTTTCGGCACTTCAGAGACCACCCTTTGAGCCTTTGCAGTCAGCTGAGTTAAAAGTTCTGTCTTGTAAAACAGTACTCCTGGTTGCATTGGCCTCCATCAAGAGGGTAGGGGACCTGCATGCATTTTCGGTCGACGAGTCGTGCCTGGAATTCGGCCCGGCTAACTCTCACGTGATCCTGAGACCCCGGCCCGGATACATGCCCAAGGTTCCTACCACTCCCTTCCGGGACCAGGTGGTGAACCTGCAAGCGCTGCCTTCGGAGGAGGCAGACCCAGCCCTGGCTTTTCTCTGTCCCGTCCGCGCTCTGCGTCTGTACGTGGACAGAACGCAAAGCCTCAGGACCTCAGATCAGCTCTTCGTCTGTTACGGAGGCCAGCAGAAGGGAAAGGCTGTCTCCAAGCAGAGGATGGCCCACTGGATAGTGGATGCCATCGCCTTGGCTTACGAAGCCCAAGGCGTGCCTTGCCCGCCCGGGTTGAGAGCCCACTCCACTAGGGGTGTCGCTTCTTCTTGGGCGCTGGCACACGGCGCCTCGCTGACAGATATCTGTAGAGCTGCGGGCTGGGCGACACCTAACACGTTCGCTAGATTTTATAGCCTACGTGTTGAGCCGGTTTCTTCCTGTGTGCTCGCTTCAACCAGCCGGTAACACCGAAGTTTCCACTCTTGTGTCGGCTTGCTGCGCCACTCCCCTCCACATGGAGCAGATACGTGCGCTTTTTGCTCCAGTCGAGTTCCCCACTCAGGCGAACCCTGTGAGTCCTCCGCACCCCTTCGGCAGTCGGACGTTGCGGAGCGTCCGACGCCAGGCCTAGTGCTCGTATGCTTGTGTAACTTGTGCTAGGCTGGGTTCCATATGTGGTGATCCCTGCGGCGATCCCATATGAGTATTCTTCCACGACCAGCTCCCTGCGGTGAGCTCGTGTCTTTCCCTTGGCAGAGTCCGCTCTGCCGTCACTGTCTGGTGTAGCCTCCCCCTTCTCAGGCTGGAGCCACCCCAGTGACATTCCATATGTTGCACTGCCTTTCTGGCCAGTCCATATGTGTATCCTCCACATGTTACCTCCCTTCAGGCAGGATGTGGCTTCCGCAGCGTCCCTCTCCCCTGGGGAGGCACGCTTTCCCAGTGTTATCCAAGAGTTCACGGTGTGGGTATATGGAACAGCAGTTGAACTCCCTCTACGCAGGTCTTCCGCCCCAGCCATTGGGGGTCTGAGAGCCTTCCGTAGGGCGCTGGATGTGGCAGCAACCGATGGCGTCTTCCATGGGATCCCCTAACGTCGTCACGTCGACGTCACGTCGAACGTGAGCGACTGAAGGGGAACGTCTCGGTTACTGATGTAACCCTCGTTCCCCGAAGGAGGGAACGGGAGACGTGACGTCCCGCTGCCACAGTTGCTGACCATCGCTGTACGGCCGACTCAATCTCGGCTCCTCAGCGAAAAACAATGAGTGCGGCGTCCGCTTCCTGTTTATACCCGCGCTGCGGGGCGGGGCGCGTGACGCGTTTCACGCACGCCAACGTTCATTGGCTTGTTCTTTAGATACTCGAAGTTGATAGGGCTCCCTGAAGTGATCCCCTAACGTCGTCACGTCGACGTCACGTCTCCCGTTCCCTCCTTCGGGGAACGAGGGTTACATCAGTAACCGAGACGTTTTTACTGTTTTATGTCAGGTACAACCAAATAGTGAGTATGGGGCGAAAAGAGCAGGAGAGACGGAAGAGAAAACAGGCAGCAGCGTCATTGTCGCAGAATATTGAACATATGTTCAAAAAAACTGGCAAACAGGGTAAGGTTGTTATACATAACCTATAACATTTGATAACTTGATAGCTAACAGTCGTCAACCCCACAGGAGGATAAGGTAGCTGATGTTGTTCCAGTGAACTTTCTATCTAAGAATCTTAGATTAGTCAGGGCTCGACATAAGATTGATGTCGGGTTAGTTGATTGGCCAGTCACTGGCCCGCCATCAGCAAATCAAACAGCAAACGTTTTTGGAATTTGCGCGTGCAAATTCGTTATTTCAAATGTAGGCACGCGGTAAGCGCTCTCATTATTGAAGTGACACGGCGCGCTCGTTTTTCCAGGGGCGCCTCGATCTGCTCACGGTTGCATAGCAACAGACGCCACAGGAAAGCTTGTAGAAAAAAGGAGAAAGCGGTGCAAACTGCGCTCTCTGTGATGAAAAGGAAGTATCAGCAAATAAATAATTGATTTCTAGCTAGGGCTGGGCGATATATCGATATAAAAGATATATCGATATATTTTTAAATGCGATATGGAATTAGACCACTCGCTTATATAAATACTTAATCAAATGTTAACGCTGAGGAATGGGAGACTGCAGGTCACAAAAGTGCATTGTTTGCATGTGCTTTAAAAGCCTTGCCGGTAAAACATGTCATTCGATGATAGCTGTTCTAACATGCACTAAACGCACATAAAAAAGGCACATGCACATCTTTCAAGTCTTATTGCGCAAATACTGTCAAATACACACAATGTTTACATAAAGAAAGTTGGTTATGTCTAAACTAAAAGCAAACCGAGAAAATTGAGAGAAATCTGCGTGTGTATACCTTGCATGTGTCTTAAAGAGACAGACCTAATAGTAAACATGCAGCCGCTTGTCCTTAAAGGGATAGTTCACCCCAAAAAATAATTCTGTCATTATTTACTCACTGTAATGTTGTTCCAAACATGCATTCATTTATTTATTGTGCTGAACACAAAATAAGATATTTTGAAGAATGTGGGTAACCAGACAGTTGCTGGTCCCCATTGACTTCCATAGGAAAATAAATATACTATAAGTCACTGGGGTACATCAACTGTTTATTACCCACATTCTTCCAAATAATTTCAACAGAGGAAAGAAACTTATTCAGGTTTAAAACAG
This sequence comes from Chrosomus eos, assembly GCA_036326025.1. Taxonomy (NCBI): domain Eukaryota; kingdom Metazoa; phylum Chordata; class Actinopteri; order Cypriniformes; family Leuciscidae; genus Chrosomus; species Chrosomus eos. The sequence goes on along the minus strand of JAZAVI010000019.1, from coordinate 464,007 downwards.
CTAGAGATAGTAAATGATGACAATTAATATTTTTGGGAGAATTATCCATTTAATGTTAATAAAATAACAAAACAGAGGAAATCACTCACTGCTCTTGACGGAGAACTTTAACAGTAGTTTTAATAAGAATCGATGTATAATTTATACAGTGAAGTCCATATTTGGCTTTGAACATTTGCTCTCACTTTGCGGAAAAAATATCGGGATATATATCGTATATCGATATTCAGCCTAAATATATCGGGATATGACTTTTGGTCCATATCGCCCAGCCCTATTTCTAGCCCTTTTATTAGCTTTACTATTAGATATATTTCTGTACAGGAGAAATAAAAAGCTAATAAATAATTGATTTCTAGCCCTTGTATTAGCTTTACTATTTGATATATTTATGTAGCAGCTAGGCTACATGAGAAATAAAAAGCCGCTGTGTGCAGCTATTTTGAGCTATTTGGCCGAGATTTCGATGTTGTTAAAGAAAGGCATTTTAAATGCAGTTAAATATAAATGCAGTTTTGGATCAAATAAAAGTAAGTTACAGTCATGTCAAATAAAACACGTTTTGTCTCCTGTATAGTTTGGTAACACTACAATAAGATACCATTCAATAACATTACTTAATAACAAAATAATAACAAACTAATAGCATTACAATAATATGATGCATTATCTAACATCAACACATTGAGTGAACAATATATTTTTACAACATTAATGTTTGTGAATTTTATTTAATACTAAAATTTATTTGTTCATGTTTGTTCACTTAATTCATTGTGCATTAAATTATGTTTACATATTGACAATAATCTACTGCACGCCAACATGGTTTTAAAGCTATTTCTTATCTTCTTTTGTCATTCAAAACATCTTAAACTGCACATACACTACCGGTCAAAAGTTTGGAGTCGGTAAGATTTTTTATGTTTTTAAAAGAAGTCTCTTCTGCTCACCAAGGCTGCAATTATTTGATAAAAAATACAAAAAAACCCAGTAATATTGTGAAATATTATTACAATTTAAAACAGCGGTTTTCTATGTGAATATATAGTAAAGTGTAATTTATTCCTGTGATCAAAGCTAAATTTACAGCATCATTACATTACATCATTAAAGTCTTCAGTGTCACATGATCCTACAGAAATTATTATAATATGATGCTCAAGAAACATTTATGATTATTATCCATGTTGAAAACAGTTTTTTACATTTTTATTTCAGGATTCTATGATGAATAGAAAGTTCAAAAGAACAGCATTTATTTAAAATATAATCTTTTCTAACATTATAAATGTCTTTACTGTTACTTTTGATCAATTTAACTGATCCTTGATGAATAAAAGTATTTTCTAATTTCTTTTCTTTTCCCCCAAAAATAAAAAATAAATTCTTACTGACCCCAAACTTTTGAATGGCAGTGATTAATGTTACAAAAGCTTTCCATTTCAGATCAAATGTTCTTTTGAACTTTCTATTCATCAAAGAATCCTGAAATAAAAATGTAAAAAACTGTTTTCAACATGGATAATAATCATAAATGTTTATTAAGCATCATATTATAATAATTTCTGTAGGATCATGTGACACTGAAGACTTTAATGATGTAATGTAATGATGCTGTAAATTCAGCTTTGATCACAGGAATAAATTACACTTCACTATATATTCACATAGAAAACCGCTGTTTTAAATTGTAATAATATTTCACAATATTACTGTTTTTTTTTTGTGTATTTTTTATCAAATAATTGCAGCCTTGGTGAGCAGAAGAGACTTCTTTTAAAAACATAAAAAATCTTACCGACCCCAAACTTTTGACCGGTAGTGTATGTAGATCAGAGAAATAGTTAGGGAAGTTATGGTTATCCATGCCAATTATATACAAGTGTATTTCAGATAATGAAACAGTTGGATTCACTTTACACTACATCACTGAATAATGCGTATACTGTATATTTGCAGATGATTCACAACAGTATAGCGGAGGTCAAGGTGAAATGCGACAGCTCAGGGAAGGTCAAGGAGAAATGCGACAGCTCAGGGAAAGTCAAGGAGAAATGCGACAGCTCGGGGAAGGTCAAGGAGAAATGCGACAGCTCAGGGAAGGTCAAGGAGAAATGCGACAGCTCAGGGAAAGTCAAGGAGAAATGCGACAGCTCAGGGAAGGTCAAGGAGAAATGCGACAGCTCAGGGAAGGTCAAGGAGAAATGCGACAGCTCAGGGAAGGTCAAGGAGAAATGCGACAGCTCAGGGAAGGTCAAGGAGAAATGCGACAGCTCAGGGAAGGTCAAGGAGAAATGCGACAGCTCAGGGAAGGTCAAGAAGAAATGCGACAGCTCAGGGAAGATCAAGGTGAAATGCAACAGCTCAGAGAAGGTCAAGAGGACCCACACCCTGTCATGGAAGTTCAGGAGATATTTAATGATGTAGGATTTTTCATTCAGGCCACAAAATCGGTTGAAGAAATCTTAGAGAGTGTGCGTAAGATGTCTGATGGCCAGAAATACCATTTACTTAGGAACCACAACAAGCCTTCTAAAAACTTCATTTTTCCAACACAATTTCTTGCTGGCTGCAATAGAGCATTCAAACTCAGGTGGTTGGAGGAATATGGCTGGTGGTTGGTGTATAGTTCCAACCTTGATGGTCTCTTCTGTGTGTGCTGTGCCCTGTTTGTCAATCCCAATGAGAGAAAACAAATGGGAGTGTTTAGTAAATGCCCCATTCACAAAATGGCACAAGAAAAGCATGGTATTAGGTAGCCATTCAACAAAAGCATATCACTTGGCTGCAGTTGAAAATGCTCAGTTGTTTCTCCAGTCAGTTGAAAAACCTCAGACACAAATCTCTGTCCTTATGGACAGTAAGAAGAAAGCCAATATCAAAGAAAACAGACACATACTCAAGTCTTTAGCAGAGAGCGTATTATACTGTAGTCGCCAGTGCATTGCACTTAGAGGTACATCTGAGAAGCAGAATTCTACTGGCAATCCTGGAAATTTTTTGGCCCTGATGAAACTACTTGCAAACCATGATGAGAAGCTGAAGCAGCACATGGAACAACCAAAGCTCAGAAATGCCACATACCTCTTGCCCCAAACCCAAAATCAGATGATTGACGTGATAGGAAAGCGAATAATTCAGGCCCAGATTGTGGACGAAGTCAAAAATGCACAGATCTATACAGTCATGGCTGATGAGGTGACATCCCATAATGTAGAACTGATGCCATTGTGTGTAAGGTTTGTGGACAAAGACCTAAATATCAGGGAGGAATTGCTGGAGATTTGCTCTCTGCCACGAATCACAGGCAGCCACATTGCAACCGCAATTAAGGATGTGCTGAGTCATCTCAACATAGAGATTGGTGATTGCAGAGGCCAGGGGTATGATGGTGCCAGCAACATGAGCAGTGAAAATGTTGGTGTCCAGGCTCTGATCAAGAAGGACGCACCTAAAGCAGTTTACATGCACTGTAATGGGCATTGCCTGAACCTTGTCATTGCACGCTCCTGTGCTCTTCCAGTTGTGCGCAACATGATTGACAAGATGAAGTCTACCATCATATTCTTTACCTACAGCCCAAAGAGGGAGCAACTACTCATGGAGGTTGTACATAAGGATGCACACTCTATGGGACAGAGGAATCCACTGATTGACATATGTCGCACAAGATGGGCAGAAAGACATGACGCATACAGCCACTTTTATAGTGCCTTCGTCTTTATTGTTAAGGCTCTAGAAGTCATTGCACTTGGTCTCCATACAGAAGATTACAGCCAAGATGTCACCACTGGATGGCAGAGCAAGTACAAAGCAGAGGCCTATAGTCTTTTGTCTGGGCTCCAAAACTTTGGTTTCATCCTGACCTTCCTCACCGTCTATCAAGTCTTGTCCCACCTTACAGGCATCACAGTGAAGCTGCAAAAAGCCTCAGTTGACATCGTGGAGGCATTTAGCATGGTTGATGAGGTCAAGAATATCTACAAGGAGCTACGCGAGACAATTGAGGATGACTTCAACCAGATCTACAAGCAAGCCATCAGGATGGCTGCTCAGGTCGATGTTCAGCCTACCAGTCAACCACGTGTTGCTGGAAGGCAGACACACAGAGGAAATGTACCTGCTGAAACTGTGAAGGACTACTATCGTCGCAACATGGCTATACCTTTCCTTGACCATGTCATCTTGGAGTTTGAATCCAGATTCAGCCCTCTATCTGTAACCGCATCAAGGCTCCTGGGTCTAATTCCGTCTATACAGTGCAACTCAGGTGTGACAGTGGACATTTCTGAAGTAGTCCAACTTTACCAAGATGACTTGCCTTCACCAGAGCTGATTGACCAGGAACTGAAATGCTGGACACTGAAGTGGCAAAACACGCCATCAGAACAAAGACCAACTTCATGTGCTGAGGCAATCAAACAATGTGATGCGCTGATCTACCCAAACATCTTTAAGCTTCTCAAAATAGCTTGTACTCTGCCAGTCACCTCATGTGAATGTGAACGGTCGGCCAGCACTCTCCGGAGACTGAACACTTTCATGCGTAGCAGCATGGGAGAGGACCGCTTGTCATCCCTGGCCCTCATCCATACACACTATGACATGGCAGTCAACCTGGATGAAGCTGTGAACATATTCTCCAAATTGCACCCAAGAAGATTGGAACTGACCAGTGTACTAAATCCATGCTAAATACAGCAACAAGGAAAGAGGCATTGACAGAGTCAAGAAATGATGATGAGAAGAAAAATTACTATGAATATTTCAGTAAAGTTTATTAAATCTATTCTGTTGTTAGTGTGGTCTTTAAACTTATCAACTGTGTATGGACTGACAAATGTGTTACATGAGGAAACAATATGACAAAAAATGCAGTAAATATTTTAGGTCCCACCAAAAAGCGTGCTTGTTAACCAGCAGACAATCTAATCCAGCACAAATTAGTGCATAAAAGGTCACCAAAATGAAGTTTTTGAACCTCATATTTAAATACAAAAGGAGGAGAAAAACTGCAAAAAGGTCCACTTTTTGAAAAAAAAGAACCCCCCCTTTCAATAGGCTGGCTACGGACCTGTATATATATATATATATATATATATATATATATATATATATATATATATATATATATATATATATATATATATATATATATATTATATATATATACATATAAGCTTAAACATAAAAACAAAAACAACAAATATTTGAATTTATTGATCAAATTTAGGAATTTAAAATGAAAGATGAAGCATAGGCTACTGTTACCCTAGGTAGGGCTGATCAAATTAAATCATTTACACTGAAAAATTACAATTGCATAAAATAATGTTATGAAATTGATTTAAATGTACAAATAAGAAACAGTGGAAAGAAGTATACTAGGCTACTTATAAACATAACACTAAACTGCCAATAGGTGGCGGCAGGCGGCTGTATTAATGAGTGAGTCATTTATTCATTCATTCAAACGATTCGTTTAAACTAGTGGTTCTCAACGGGGGCGGTACCGCCCCCCAGGGGGCGTTCAGAGAACAACGGGGGGCGTTGGAAGCAAGATTTTTGAAAGGGGGGCGTTCCGGTGTTAATGGGGGGCGTTCATGAGTTTAAATATAATACAAATTTTTGTTCATTTACTTTGATTCATTTTAAGCATTTGATAATTTATTTGTAATAAACACTTTAAGTGGGCTATTTAAAAAGTGTTAGGACAGAGCGTGAGGTCATATTGTGTGTGCGTGTCTATGGTGCGGGTAGAAAAAAAATCGTCAGCAGCCTCAAAAAACAAAACAAAAAAAAACATTCGTCCACTCTACTCCTGACCGCAAGTCCACCGTCAGTGTTGTAGGTAGGCACTAAGCAGTTCATTTCTATTGCATTCCGATTTACGATTGAAAGCATTAGCCTACCAATAATGTCACAAATATGATGTGCAGGCAGTATGGGTGGAGCCGAAGCCGAATACGGTATTCGGAAAGGCACAAATAATGTGTTTTTTACGAATACTTATTTCGAACAAATACTTAAAGTATTTGTATTCGGGAATAAGAAAAACTTTATATCAAAAAGTTGCGTTTCCTCACGAGACCGCAGTGCATGAGTGACGTTCAGGAAGAGGTGACTGACACAGAGAAGGCTTGGCTGAGCGAAAAAAACACTTAACTGCATCACTATTTTTGTTGAATAGATTTTTGTACCTTAACTGGGCTCCGGAGGCAGTTTATAACTTTCGGGAAGCGGAGTTTGATCGGTAGAATATTCCATTACGCTGCATTATTGACGTCTGCAGTCGGGTGCTCTCATGTTCGCTCTGTTTACGTAACTTAGATCTGTTAGCTCTGTAATTATTTGTTTTTATTACATTGCTTGGTTGAATCCTAATGTAGAATATGTAAGAAATAAAACAGACCGCGCTAAATATAAAACACAGTTGGCATGGAAAACCGAGCGTTGCCATGGATTCTAAAAGTAGAGACGGAACGAACTTTTGGAATACAATCGTTTTAAAATCAATAAACTCCTTTTTAAAGCAATATTTTTAATTGTTTTATTTATTTGGTAGGTAGCCATGTAATAAGCGGGTTTAACCATGGATGGCGTCTGTTATGTTATTTTCTTTTCAGTGACGTTCCTTGTTATACATATTCATTGCTAGATTTATAGAAAAACAACAATCAATATTGCATATCCATAATTATTATAATGGATATAATTAAAGAATACTTACATTATCATAAATTAGATGTGTAACACCAAAAAAACTTTTTACGCCTATTTTGAATTTTACTCAAATAGCCTACACGCCGATACGAGTTTTGACGAGTTGTATTTTGACGACTAGAATCCAGCGCTGATTAGAATCACACAGCGGAGGAATGGAAAATTGACAAGCCATTAAAAAGTATTTACTTAAAAAACACTTATATATTTTCAATAAGTCATGTTCCCATTAACACTAAATTCTTTTTATAAGGTAAATAATTTTTTTTAAAACATTTGTAGGCATTATCAATCCCAATGCCTAATGCCAAAATGTTTTAGGCCTATTTGTTCACCAAGTAATTTAGCCTACTGGTCAGGCATATTTTGTTAACTTGCAAAACAGTTGTCACGTTTTGATGTGTTCTGTTAATGTTTTGAGATCTTGTTTCCCCCTGTCTTTGTGGTTTTTGGTTTAGTCCTGTTAAGTTTTCCCGCTCCTCGTTTGTGTTCAGTTTTCTCACCTGTGTTCTGTTAATTATCTCATTTGGTTCAGTGTATTTAAGCCCTGTGTTTTCCCTGAGTGTTTGTCGATCGTCGTCCATGTGTGGTTGTGTGTAAACCCTGAAGCCCTGGAGTTTTGTTCTTGTTTCGTTTTGGAAAAGTTTCATTTTGTTATTAAAACTCTTACATTGAAGCTTCCGTGTCCTCGTCTTCGGTCACCTGCACAGCAACCCTGACAGAACGATCGACCATAACAAAAAAAAAAAGGGAATGAACTACGAACTCTGTGTCCCACAAGATGGCCGGACTCTGGAAGAATATGCGGAGATATATCTCCACCTTTTCCGGGACTCTAATTGGGACGAGGAGTCCCTGACACATGAGTTTTGGAGTGGGATGGACGATACCCTCGCTCAGAGACTGTTGTTGGGAGATCTCCACCTCCCGTTAGTAAAATTCATTGCCCGTACGCTGTGGGTGTGTGGTTCCTCATTCACCGTGGGAGACATCCAGCCCGATCTCCACGGCCAGCAAGAGCCCATCACCTGCACGCCAACGCCTGAGCCCATTGCATGCACGCCAGAGCCTGACCCGTTTGACGACCTTCCAGAGCTTCTTCCCCCAGAGCCTTCACAGCTGGTCCCGTCCAGCCCAATCAAGCCTTCACCGCTGGTCCCGTCCAGCCCCGAGTTTCCTGATATGCTGGTCCCGTCCAGCCCCGAGTTTCCTGATATGCTGGTCCCGTCCAGCCCCGAGTTTCCTGATATGCTGGTCCCGTCCAGCCCCGAGTTTCCTGATATGCTGGTCCCGTCCAGCCCCGAGTTTCCTGATATGCTGGTCCAATCCAGCACAGAGCCCGTTGACCCAGCGCCAGAGCCAGAGCCCGTTGACCCAGCGCCAGAGCCAGAGCCCGTTGACCCAGCGCCAGAGCCAGAGCCCGTTGACCCAGAGCCAGAGCCCGTTGACCCAGCGCCAGAGCCAGAGCCCGTTGACCCAGCGCCAGAGCCAGAGCCCGTTGACCCAGCGCCAGCGCCAGAGCCAGAGCCCGTTGACCCAGCGCCAGAGCCAGAGCCCGTTGACCCAGCGCCAGAGCCAGAGCCCGTTGACCCAGCGCCAGAGCCAGAGCCCATTGACCCAGCGCCAGAGCCAGAGCCCGTTGACCCAGCGCCAGAGCCAGAGCCCGTTGACCCAGCGCCAGAGCCAGAGCCCGTTGACCCAGCGCCAGAGCCAGAGCCCGTTGACCCAGCGCCAGAGCCAGAGCCCGTTGACCCAGCGCCAGAGCCAGAGCCCGTTGACCCAGCGCCAGAGCCCGTTGACCCAGAGCCAGAGCCCGTTGACCCAGAGCCAGAGCCCGTTGACCCAGAGCCAGAGCCCGTTGACCCAGAGCCAGAGCCCGTTGACCCAGAGCCAGAGCCCGAGCCCGTTGACCCAGAGCCAGAGCCAGAGCCAGAGCCTGTTGACCCAGCGCCAGAGCCAGAGCCTGTTGACCCAGCGCCAGAGCCAGAGCCTGTTGACCCAGCGCCAGAGCCAGAGCCCGTTGACCCAGCGCCAGAGCCAGAGCCCGTTGACCCAGCGCCAGACCCAGAGCCCGTTGACCCAGACCCAGAGCCCGTTGACCCAGACCCAGAGCCCGTTGACCCAGAGCCCGTTGACCCAGAACCCGTTGACCCAACGCCCGTTGATGTCAAGTCAGTTCCCGATCATGAGCCTGTCCTCCCCAAGAAAATTTTGGGGGGGCGCCATACGCCTTCGCCGTGGCCGGCCAAAGATCCACGGAGGCCGGCCAAAGATCCACGGAGGCCCGAAAAGATAACACCGCCATGGCCACCTGAAGGGTCTGCACCGCCATGGCCATCTGAAGGGTCTGCACCGCCATGGCCACCTGAAGGGTCTGCACCGCCATGGCCACCTGAAGGGTCTGCACCGCCATGGCCACCTGAAGGGTCTGCACCGCCATGGCCACCTGAAGGGTCTGCACCGCCATGGCCACCTGAAGGGTCTGCACCGCCATGGCCACCTGAAGGGTCTGCACCGCCATGGCCACCTGAAGGGTCTGCACCGCCATGGCCACCTGAAGGGTCTTCACCACCACGGCCACCTGAAGGGTCTTCACCGCCGTGGCCACCTGAAGAGCCTGCACCGCCTTGGACGCCCGAGGGTCCCACAGCTCCGCCCTGGACGCCCGAGGGTCCCACAGCTCTGCCCTGGACGCCCGAGGGTCCCACAGCTCCGCCCTGGACGCCCGAGGGTCCCACAGCTCCGCCCTGGACGCCCGAGGGTCTCACAGCTCCGCCCTGGACGCCCGAGAGTCTCACAGCACCGTCATGGCCACGCCCACAGCCTGCTCCGCCTTGGCCACGCCCACAGCCTGCACCGTCGTGGCCACGCCCACAGCCTGCTCCGCCTTGGCCACGCCCACAGCCTGCACCGTCGTGGCCACGCCCACAGCCTGCACCGCCGTGGCCACGCCCACAGCCTGCTCCGCCCTGGAGGCTTCCTGGACCTGCACCATGCCCTCGTCAGCCTCCAGGGCGCCCACCCTCCCACCCCTTTGGATGTTATACGGCGCGAGGACGCGCCTTTGGGGAGGGGGGAGGTACTGTCACGTTTCTGTATGTTTAAGTTCTGTTTTGTGATCTTGGTTTCCCCTGTCTTTGTGGTTTTTGGTTTAGTCCTGTTAAGTTTTCCCGCTCCTCGTTTGTGTTCAGTCTCATCACCTGTGTTCAGTTAATTATCCAATCATTCCTAGTGTATTTAAGCCCTGTGTTTTCTCCCTGTGTTTGTCGATCGTCGTCCATGTGTGGTTGTGTGTAAATCCTGATTTCCTGGAGTTTTGTTCTTGTTTCATTTTTGGAAGTTTCATTTTGTTTATTAAACCTATTATATGGAAATTCCGTGTCCTCGTCTTCAGCACCTGCACAAACCCTGACAACAGTAAGGAGAAAATGACAATTTGATGGATAATCACATTTTTGGTAATGTATTAATTTATAGTTAATAAAAACAAATGAATTGTAATTGTATATATACCATTGACGAAAACCAGCTGATACCAAGGTATTTTAGGCCTACAATTCTAACATAATTTTTCATGAAAAATCAGGATTGTATTTATTTATTTTTCGAAATAAATAATTAGGTTAATGTAGTGTTGTCACGATACTAGAATTTCTAACTTCGATACGATACCCTGAAAAATATCGATATTCGATACCATTTTCAATACCACGGAGAAAAAAACTGCCACAATATTAAGGGTATAATATTGTAATATAATAAAGTGTTTTTTTTATTTAAAGCTAAATATAACAAGTCTTGAACTTGACAATGTATGTTATGTGCGCAGTATGTTCTGTCTCGCATGCGCGCTCTAGATTCCTGGAGATTTGAACTAATTTGCGGGCATCAGGGAGACGCTATCAATATCCGGGAGACTCACAGATATTCCGGGAGACTTGGGATTTCTGGCTTCATATCAAGAATATTTCCAGATAGCACTCCTGATGTGTTCTTTATCAACCAAAACTGGTCGCAGGGGCGCCACACTCGCCATCTTTCCATTCACTTCACTTTTGCTATTTAACCAGAGCGAATGAGACGAGTGCGCGTGTGTGTGGTGTTTGTCAACGTGCCTTTGGAGAGAAGTGAAAGTGAAAGCTTGGCTAGTATCGATACTTCGTAGACAGACACAACTAAAAGAGATTTGAATTTTACTTTAATTTGCACATTGAATATGGGTGGAGCTTTTAATTTTGAACTCTCAAAGTGCACCAGATTGATGAATTAAACATTAAAATGCACTAAATTTTCTTACAGGGGGGCATGCCCCCGAACCCCCAAGGCCCGAAAACTAGATTTAACAAACAACCTGTGAGGAACACTGCTATTGCTATTCCAATGCAATTTTGAGCTTTTTTTTGGGGGGGGGGGGGGGTATTAATTGTATTAATAAATTGCAATTTTGTACTTATTTCATCTGTTAACTCACTCGCTTGACTCGCTCATAACATGCCATTAGTTGGGGTGGGGTGGGGGGCGGTCAGGGACCTGGATATTGGATAAGGGGGCGCTGGCCCAAAAAAGGTTGAGAACCACTGGTTTAAACGGTTGATTCATTCAAGAATGAGACAGATGTTTAAGAATGGGTCATTGAATCTTTGACTCAACTGAACCAATTCGGGTCAAAATGCTGAATCATTCAGTAATGAAAACAATGAGTGTTCCTGTGAGATGCGCCGTGGTTCTGCTGTGATTTTTGTTTGGAATTATTTTCGCTGCTGGAACAGAAGAAAAACAGCCAATATTACATCTAAAATGTAAGTGACTAAATTTGAACTGTTTATTGAACTGTTGTAGGAAATCAATGTCACATTTTGATATTGTATTCAGGAAAAATAATTGAGGCTGCTTAACACATATGTTAAAATATAGAAACTCCACATTTAGATTTTTAGAGGCAGTTACAGTATGTTGTTAACTGAGTGTGTGTGTGTGTGCTGCGCTCATATAGATTTCTCCTTGAGAGGCTGCGCGAGCGTCAACAGCACAACCTATTTATTATTCACAATCGATCGCAACAACATAGCTACAATAAATGTAATAAAATCAGAATCATTCTCTCGGTTTAGTGATTCCCTAGTTATGTATTTTGTTTGTTATTGATGTTCTAATCAGGCTACTTGACTTGTCTTAAATTAAGGTCTTAAGGTCTTAAATTTGACTGACTAAACCCTGCAGAAACCCTGTATGAAAGTAGAAATTAACTAAAAAACGTTCGCTCTGTTCTGCTCACTCCTCGCGTTGGACGCGCACTGTTATGAAGGCCTGTGCAGCCGTGAGCTTTTCAGTTTAATTTTAAAATTAGTGCCATTTCGGTTGGGGGAGTGGGGGGGGGGGGGGGGGATTATTGCTTGAATTTATTTTACAAAAACATGTGCTATAATTCAGATCAATATATTTGTTTTCCTTAAAATTATTCTCATCTGAATTACAAATAATTTATTTCTGTATAAAATAATACTATATGACTAAAAACGCATTTGTGATCTTTTCTTTTTTAATCAATAACTTAAAAATAAACAGATTAGTGCTCTGTTTGAGGTCAAGAAATTAAAACCAATGCAATATGATGAATGTTTAAAAGATGGCACCGGCAGACTGTTTTCAACAGGTTAGATAAATATGTCTTGCTTTTAAACAGTGTGTGTGTGTGTGTGTGTGTGTGTGTGTGTGTGTGTGTTTTGTGTGTGTGTGTGTGTGTGTGTGTGTGTGTGTGTGTGTGTGTGTGTGTGTGTGTGTGTGTGTGTGTGTGAGAGAGATAGAGAGATTGTGTCTGTTACAAGAGTTTAACCCTTTAAGGCCTTGTCTTTTTGGATATATATCTTTATTAAAAAGATATATAAAAGATAAAAGATAAAAGATATTTTTATTAAAAAGAAAATGTGCATATTACAACCCATATATTTTAAATGCATTGTTTGCTTTTAATTAAATTAAGATTGTATGTTTGGTCAGTGCCGCCGCTCCCACCACGCGCATCACGCGCTGTGCGTAGGGCACCAAGTGCGGAGGGGGCACCAAAAATAGCCTAATGAAAAATCAATCATCAAACTTCTTGTTATAATCAGATTCAGCGCGTTCTTCATCTTCAATCCGCAGCGGCGCCGAGCAGAGAGCAGAGCACGTCAGAAACAGAGGACAGGGTGTGTGTGTGTGTGTGTGTGTGTGTGTGTGTTCATGAGCCTATGATCTGAGCCTCATTGGTCTGTCAGTGCTCGTCAATGTCAGATTATTTGTGATGACCAATCAAATCAAAGTAGGCGGGCTTTATGTTCACAGACGCTGAGCGCGAATTTTAACAGTGCAACTCGACGCTTCAGTCGGTCAAGTGCAAGATAAGATGTAAGTAGCTAAACTTAACTTTATATATTTGACAGTTTTTTTAGGTCATAAATGTTGAAAGAATGACAAAAAATAATAAGGCAAACTAATATAGTTTTGTCTAATTTCGCCATTTTGAACTGAAAATAGGCCTATGTAACATGTAGCCTAGTGTAGCCTAATAGTTTAGGCTACTGTCATTGTGAGGGGACAAGAAACATGAACAAAGCCGTTTTCATCATGTTAGGCACAGGATTAATAATGAATGTGTACATATTGAAAATAAAATACAAATTGTAGCCTTTAGTAAATTAAAAAAAAGCCAACTTTAGGAGGGGAAGAGACAGGGCAAGATAAAAAGAAAGAGAAAAAGTGTGATGCTGATGAGGAGAGAAATGGTTTTAAAGCTGTTGTTATCGAATTTTTTTTTTTTTTTTTTTTTTTTTTTTGCCTTCACAACATCTTAAAATGCACATCTGTAGTTCAGAGAAATCCAAAATTTTCTCAGGGAAACCCCGAACCCCCTAACTAACCTGCCTCAAATTCGGGACCACAGTGATTATAAAACCCTAAACTAAAGTGTTACTTTTAAAAAAAAAAATGTATATATTTTTTACCTCTAAATGAAAAACCTAAATGAAAATGTGTTTTTTTTTAGGGGGGTGGGGGTGGGGGGGGGGGGGGGGGGGGGCGCATCACAAAGGAATTATGCTTAGGGCACCAAAATGGCTAGCAGCGGCACTGTGTTTGGTAATTGAACCTAAATAAATTTAAAATGAATGTGCTATATTTCAGATCAATATATTTGTTTTCCTTCATTTTAATCAACACTAACTTTATTCTCATCTGAATTATAAATAAATTATTTCTGTATAAAATAAAAAATCCTGAATAATCCAGACCAACCAGAGCGCACTATTTCTACAACATCATCAGTGCTGAAGCGGAACTACCAGAGCCGTTCGGCAGATAGCGAGCAGATATTTTGATATTTTGTGTCACGTCGTGCACAATAACCCTAAAGGCACCAGGGTGGAGATGCCACCGGCTTTATATATATATATATATATATATAGCTGCGAGCAGCGATGAAGGGCCAAAGCCGGTGGCACCACCACCCCGGTGCCTTTAGGTAACTAAAGGAACCGGGGTTGCGGTGCCACCGGCTTGGGCCCGTAATCGCTGCTCGCAGCTATATTATTATTTTTGGTTTCTCTACCCAATACATTTGAAAATTACAAATGCAGTGAAAATACAGGTATTGGTATCAGTACTCAATATCGGCGGGAACCAAAAATTAAAGTATCGTATAAGACTCGTTTGGGAAAAAGTGCTCTATTTGATGTATGTTAGACATCAACATCACTTTCGAGATTGCAATTATCTAAAACTGTACAGTTCTGAAAGTCTTTGATCTGAATGATCCACAACACGTAACCTGAACATGGTTGAACAATTTGAAATTTAAAGATTGAGATTGACCTAATTAAAGTCCTAGTTTTAATGGCATAATTAAATAACTAATTTATTTGTCTGCTGGAAGCTAGATATTTTAAATATGGATATTTTTCTTACACGAACGTATTGCCTTACTTCAGAAGGCCTTCATTAATCCTCCAGAGCCGCGTGGAGCACTTATCATGGATAGATGCACTTTTATGGACTTAAAAATATACAGTAAATCACTGGCATTATAAAGCTTGGAAGAGCCAGGACATTTTTTTATATAACTCAGATTGTATTCGTCTGAAAGAAGAATGTCATACACACCTAGGATGACTTAAGGGTGCGTAAATCAGGGGGTAGTTCACCCAAAAATGAAAATTAGCCCATGAAGTACCATGCAGGTGTTACCAATTACACCACATATTTTACAAGAAAATATGTTTGTCAATGACTTTTAGGATCTGTAGCTACAACGTTAGATCTTTCCTTTTCTTGGAACAAATTATCGCTTAAAGGGATAGTTCACCCCAAAATTCTGTCACTAATTACTCACCCTCATGTTGTTCCAACCCCGTAAGACTTTCGTTCATCTTCAGAACACAAATTAAGATATTTTTGATTAAATCTGAGAGCTGCATCACTCCTCCATAGGCTTCTAAGGGATTGAAACTTGCCGGCCCAGAAACGTTATTAAAGAAATCATTAAATAGTCCAAGTGACTACAGTGGCTCAATCTTAAATTTATCAAGCAACGAGAATACTTTTGAGCGCAAAAAACAAACAAAAATGGCGACTTTATTCAAGTATTAATTTCCTTCTCTGTTGGCCTTGAGATATTCACGTAGTATAATTGTGTAATGCTTCTGGTTGAGCGTCACACACATCACACACATGACCAGCGTCGGCCAATAGTGAGCCTACGTGTGACGTAGAACACAGACGCGCTACGCTATTACACTAAGTGAACTCAATCAAGGCCCACAGAGAAGGAAATGAATACTTGAATAAAGTCGTTATTTTTTATTTATTTTTTTCGCTCAAAAAGTATTCTCGTCGCTTGATAAATCAAAAATCGTTCTTATGCCCCATAAAAGACAATAAAAACGGTGTGACTCGTGAGTCACGTTGCCAACAAAGAAATTTAACTTTTATTCACTAAAGTTCTCTTGTGCTTTTGCCTCCGGGATCGTCCTGTCAGTCATCGCACCTCACTCTAGTCATGTGACTCATGTGTGCTCAACTTACCTCAGTATCTCCAATTTACACTTCATATTCTTCAGTCCAGTGCAGATCAGCTTCACTCCTGAATCCTGCAGATTATTATTGTTCATGCTCAGCTCTTTCAGATTGGTATCTGATCCAAGAACTGCAGCCAGAGCTGAACAGCTTTTGTCTGTTAAGTTACAATCATTTAACCTACAAGGGAAATTAATTACATCACATAAATAAATGGAACACATACATTTTTCTATATACAAATATTACATTTATGTTCCATTATTTTTTGTAAGAGACCGAGTTAAACTAACATTACCCTTTAAAAACTACTATATCCTGTACATTAGTATTTTTTACTCAGTGACAAATTTCCTAGATAAAATAAAGCATGTTTGAAAAAAATATTTGTGTTAAGATTTATAGCTTTTATAGATATAGGATTTTTTCTCTATTTCTGTCCCCTGATGGAGTTTGGGTTCTTGACACTGTTGCCTCTGGCTTGCTTAGTTGGGGACACTTAATATTCAACAATATTATTGACTTGACTGCATAGACACCATTAGATGAGACAGTTTACACTTTTTTGGCAAGTTAAAAGCCTTTCACTATAATTCTAAAAATGCCTCCATTCACATATACACTTTTTTACATTAAATCTTTAATGATTTAAGTAAAGCTAAGATTACTGAAACCTATGAAGCTAAAACATGTTATTTGTTTTAATATTTCAAGTTTAAGGTCAACCGATGGCTGATACCGATTAGGGGTCGACCGATTATCGGCCTGGCTGATATTAAGCATTTTTATGGTTATCGGTACAGGCCATAATAGAAAAAAGAATACTATGGAAGTCAATGCTGCCAAAAAACTGTTTGGTTCCAATCGTTCTTCAAAATATCTTCCTTTGTGTTCAGCAGAAGAAGGAAACTCATACAGGTTTGCAACAACTTGAGGGTGAATAAATTATGACAGAATTTTCATTTTTGGATGTATCCCTTTAACCCTCTAGGGTCCTTCATTTCAGAGTCACACTCAGGACCTTCGGGGACCTTCGGGGACCAAATGGTCCGGGAGGGTGGGATTAATAAAAACAAATGCGAGATGTGAAAAATGATCGCAATGATCATCGTGATTATCTGTAACAAATGTATAACACTATCAAAAACTATAGCATAATACAGATCTGTATGAATGAAATTTGCCAAATAACTTACTGGCCAGCAGGAAGACGGCTCATGCTGTTTAGTTAACCTTTACAAAGTCATAAAGACATTAATTAAAGCAGTGTTTCTCAACTAGCAATCTATTCAGTCAGCATATTTGTGTTTAATCTGTATGAATAACAGAAATATAAGATTTGCTAGACCTACTTTTTTTTCTATATTTCTTTGCACAAAACTCTCCGTAAAGTGCCATTTATCGGTTTTATTTTTCAATTTTTTTTTACTTTTTTCGTTCTCTTTTAAAGACCGGATGGTGGGCCCCATACTACCTTCGCCTTGGGCCCCCAATTTGCTAAATCCGCCACTGACAACACACATTACTACCAAAACACATTCGACATGGATTATCATAGTAACACATTGCTTTTACTTAATGATGACTAGTGTTGTCAAAAGAAACGGTACTTCGGTTTTCAACTAAAAATGAACGGTTCTGGGGCCCTGAGAATGCAAACTTTTGAAAACGGGTTTCAAAGTGCAAGATTTTGAAAACGGTGACGTTATGCACACGTATCAGGTGTTCAGTCTATACGCGTGTAGTGTTTCTTTACAAAGTCAACTACTGGCCTGCTTGCATACAACGTTTTTAGTTTTTTTCACAAATCCTTGTGAAAGGTTTTTTTTTATGTTGTTGTCTGTTTGCGAAAATGTCTGTTTTTAGTACATCGTTGTAATGTAAACGTACCCTGAAAGAGTTGTCGGAAGCTTAGTGATGGTGACGTTAAAGTCGTACAACCGTGGGATTGTTCATACGCTTCAAAATTCATAAAAGTTGTGTTCTAAATAATATTTAGTAATATTAAAATAATTTCCCTATTTGCGTTTGATGTGTTATGCATTTTAATTGTATCAACATCTTTTAATAGAATGCCAAGGAAATAAAGGATAAAAAATATTAAACCGCAAAAATCTAGGCTATTAAACCTGCATGTCCTGCTTGTCTCTGTGTGAATGAATTTCATTTACCACACACACACACACACACACACACACTGAAGCACGCGTGACGCTCGCGCAGGTTTCAGTCTCTGCTGCCTCACGATATGAGGACATGATGAACTTCTTCTCCAGAGCCGATCTGAGAGTCACTTC
Organism: Chrosomus eos; assembly: GCA_036326025.1. Classification (NCBI taxonomy): domain Eukaryota; kingdom Metazoa; phylum Chordata; class Actinopteri; order Cypriniformes; family Leuciscidae; genus Chrosomus; species Chrosomus eos. The sequence continues at coordinate 445,939 of JAZAVI010000019.1, read as the reverse complement.
ATGAGCATTTTACCGTTTCATTTGAGAAAAACTATCGTCATATCAAACACACACAGAAACTCAAAGATCTTCACGGCAACCCGTCAAAATAAAGGTTTGGTTTAACTTGAAGAAATTGACTGAAATAATTATATTAGCCTACTGTTGAACAGTAGATTTAGCTACGTCTTAATGTAATAAAAATACTACTAATAATAATAATAATGTGTGCATAGAAAGTTGCTTATTTTTCACTTGGATCTTTTTATGAGCAATGTTGACTTTTAAACAGTACAGCCTTCAATTCTTATATGTATTATGTACTTATGATTACCATCATAAATAAGAAAGTAATTGCATTTAATATTTTTTTCAAATAGTTAAATAAAATAGAAAAATAGTTCCAACAGATTTTGCTGTGGTACCGAAATTGGTACCGAGAACCGTAAAATTTTAATAGTATTGGTACCGACTACTAGAAATTTGGTATCGTGACATCCCTATTGATGACATCATGCAGATTCCGCCATAGTCGTTGCCTGGGTTACGGTGAGATATTTTTGGGGTAGGAGTGTGTTTGTTTTGGTGATTTCAAATATCAACATTGGCCAAAGTGTTTTTAAAAAACTGCTGATCCCACCTTTAAGTATCCTGTTTTAGAAAAATCTCAATGTTTTATATTTAGGGCTGTCAATGTTAACACGTTAACACATGCGATACATTTTTGTCCAGTTTAACACCATAAAATATTTAACGCAATTAACGCAGCATCCGTTTCGGGGTTTTTTTTGTCATCATTTGTCTAACGTTACATTTATGATCCAGCTCTTATTCATGCAAATGCTTTAAACCATTCAAGAGTGACAAGAGAAAAGAGAAAGCTCTGCCTGTGAATGTCCTGACTATGTGACACACACATGACACACAGAAAGGCTCTCGCCAGTATCGTGCGCACAGACAGTGCTGAGAATACAGTTCTCTTACACGCTTGAGCGAACATTAACACACATAATTATACCAAAATGTCTGTTTTTTCAAGTAACCTCATAACATAAGAGCAGTCTTAAATGAGTTAAATAAAGTCTTAAATGAATGTAAAGAGTTGTGAGAATGAGGCGCGTGTGAGATCCGCGTCTCTGTCAGCAGCGGCTGCTCTTAAAGGGACAGCGGCCAATAAAGCTTTCTGTGAGTAAAGTTAATCAAAGAACAAAGGGAACAGAGAAAATCACTCCCTGCTCATGATTAAAGAACCTTTGTAGCTTTAGTAAGGATTAGTCGATATTTAATCTAATCCAGTGCAGACCATTTGATAACTTTATTCAATTTCTGTATATTGTTCTGTATATGTTAGACAGGATGGAAGGCCATATGTAAATATGACATTTATTATGGGTTCATGTGAGGATTGTTTGAATTTCACTTAAATTAAAAGTTGTTCTATTTTTTAAGCCTCATAAATGTAAGAAAAAAATAAAGTATAGCTGTGAATTTCACTTTAATGATGAATGGCTATAATTAATGTTTAAAATTGGGGGAAAATCTTTTTTATCCAGACATCAATAGCTGTATTAGTATCAGTGATACTGCCCTTCATTCATAAAAAGTTTAATATTAAATATTAATATAAATATTAAACAAATATTTAACATATACTGTCTTTATGTTGTCTCCCCATTAATTTGGAGATTAACTGTGAAATTATTACGTTAGAAAATATATAAACAAATATAACCCTATAATAAACATAAGTGTTTTTAATTGCGATTAATCACAAAAAAAATATGTTTTATTAATCGGGTTAATTTTTATTAATCGATTGACAACACTATTTAAATTATAACCTTTCAGAATTTAATCTTATTTTTTGACAATATAAAATAGCATACAGTAGTAAATAAAATGCATGTATGTTTTCTTCCTCGAGTATGATTTAATATATAATTCTATATAAGTCATAAAAGTCTGGTGTATCATATGTTAAACAATAAATATGCAAACATTTCTATATGTTCTTTATATTTTGTCTAAAGGTTTAATAAACTGTCTTCATTAAAAATAGTATATTTTCAAAATTATTACTCCATATGCCCGGCTTTACAGGGTTACGTATGAAATTTCATGATGGGGAATCACTATAGAGTAATGTAGATGAATGCATTTTTCAGATGAGAGTAAAAAAAAGACTTACAGGGCTCTTTTGGAGGTTTTAATGACTGCCGATAATCTAATGAGGCACTCGTCTGATTTCTTGAATTTCTGAAGCTCAAACTCCTCCAGCTCTTCCTCTGATGTCAACAACACAAAGGCTAAAGCAGACCACTGGGCAGGTGAAAGTTCACCAGATGAGAGACTTCCTTTGCTAAGCTGGGTCTGAATCTCGTTCACCAGAGTTTGGTCGTTCAGTTCATTCAGACAGTAGAACAGATTGATGGATCTCTCTGCAGGAAGATTATCTTCTAATTTCTGCTTGATGTACTGAACTATCTCCTTGTTGCTCTGGTCAGTGCCGTCTCGCTGTGTTAACAGTCCTCGTAAGAGTCGTCGATTGGACTGGAGTGACAGACCGAGGAGGAAGCGAAGGAAAAGGTCCAGGTGTCCATTGTCACTCTCCAGCGCCTTGTCCACTGCAGTCTTGAGAAAATCAATCATGGTTTCATTTCTGTTTTCCTGATCTGTAGACTCATGATCAAACACACTTGTCTTGTTGATGTCTAGAAACAGATGTGCATAAAGGGCTGCAATAAACTCTTGAATGCTCAAGTGAACAAAGCAGTACATGGTACCAAGAACGATCCCTGTTTCCTCCTTAAAGATCTGGGTACACATGCCTGAGTACACTGATGCCTTACAGACGTCAAGACCACAGGCTTCCAGGTCTGTGTCATAGAAGATCAGGTTGTTTTCTTCCAGCTGATGAAATGCCAGTTTCCCAGTGAAAGGATGGCGTCTTTATCCCAGGAAACATCTGGTGTGTATTCTCCATCATATTTTCGGCGGCTCTGCTGGATCTGAAAGCGGAGAAAGTGTGTGTACATTTGTGTCAGAGTCTTGGGAGTGTCTTCAGTGTTTGATTCCTGCAGTGTTTTAGAGATCTCATCAGCCTGAGTGTTTTTCACATCATTATTTCTCTTCTCCTCCAGAATGTTCTGGAGAACAGTGGCTGAAATCCAGCAGAAGACTGGGATGTGGCACATGATAAAGAGACTCTTTGATTGTTTAACATGATCTATGATTGTGTTGGCTTGAATATCATCCTTGAATCTTTTTCTGAAGTACTCTTGCTTTTGTGCGTCGCTGAATCCTCGTATCTCTGTCAGCCGGTCGATACAGTCAGGAGGAATCTTACTGGCAGCTGCTGGTCTGGTGGTGATCCAGATGAGAGCAGAAGGAAGCAGATTTCCCTTCATGAGGTTCGTTAGGAGAACATCCAGAGAGGCTGGTGACGATACATCACGCCACGTCTCATTACAATCAAACTTCAGAGGAAGGCGACATTCGTCCAGTCCATCAAGGATGAACAGCACTTTGAACTGATTCCTTCTTGTAAGGTTCAGTCTTTTTGTTTCTGGGAAAAATTGAGTTATAAGGTCCATCAAACTTAGTTTTTCTTTCTCCTTTAAGTTCATCTCTCTGAATGGAAGAGGAAATATGAAGCTGATATCTTGATTTTCTTTTCCTTCAGCCCAGTCCAGAACAAACTTTTGCACAGAGACTGATTTCCCGATGCCAGCGACTCCTTTTGTCAGTACAGTTCGGATCTCCTTGTTTTGTTCAGGTGCTTCAAACAAATGTGTGCATTCAACCTGTATCTCTTGTGCTTCATGACGCCTGGAAGCAACTTCAATCTGTCTCACCTCATGTTCAGTATTGACCTGTTCACTGCCACCCTGAGTGATATAGAGATCTGTGTAGATGTTATTCAGGAGTGTGGAGTCACCATGCTTCGCCATTCCTTCAAACACACATTGACACTTCTTCTTTAGGCCACATTTCAGCTGATGAATGAGTAACAGCTCACCTAAACACAGGAACAGAAAATAGATAGTTTTAGTCTTCATTTTCTCTCCTACATTTATAAGAGACAATCAGACAGATGATCACGAGTCTCTTGCCTTCTAGAGCATCAGCAGCTTCATCTTGCTTCATCTCTCTCAGGTAATGTAGTGTGAGATCAAGAGCTGATTCCTTGATACTACATCTATTCTCATTAAAGTCCTTCACAAAGTGTTGTGTGTTCTCTTTTTGTAATATTTTCTTTAACTTCTCCAGCTCATTCTTCAGAAATGTGATTATTTTGCTCTCAAGATCCTACAAACAAAAGTAAAAAGACAGAATAACACAATTTAAGCCAAATTGTACATCTATATTTTTTCAACACTATTTATTAAAAAATTATAATACATGTACAGTAGGTAGCCAACCAGAATGCCTATTGCCGCCGCGGCGTCTACCGCGGTGAATTCACCGCGGCAAAAAAAAACCAGTCGCATTTCTAAGTCATTCGCGAAATGACCGCCAGGTGGCGCAAAGGGACATTTAGCGAAAGCAAAACGTATGTAAAAGTAGCCTACATTTTAAATAGAATATAGCAAACTTTTAGAGCAGAACATTTTATGAATCAAAATTTAAAGGAGGCCTATCTCGCAGTCAGTGAAAATAAATTAGGTGCAATCAATGATGCTAAACTATTGAGGAATGAGAAGATTGAAGAGTGCATCTGTCGTTTGTTGCATCTGGCACACTGACGCGTGAACAACCGAGCTTGTGGTCGAGTGGTAGAGCTGAAGGTTTAAACAGTACAAAGACACGGGTTCGAAACCCGAATAAATATGTTTTTTATATAATTACCATGCATTTCCATTTTACACTAAGGAACAAATCTCATCCAACAGATTGACTGAATTTACGTCTTCAAAAACAGTTCTGTTAAAAAATAAACAAACAAACAAAAAAAACTTCACGGACAGGACAGCAGACAGCAGGACTGGAAATCTTTCCATATGCAGAAATAATTTTAAAAAACATGGTTAAGCAAGGTGCGATTTGCCGGTGGGTGATTTCCCCCTCCACAGTAGGCTATAGCGAATAGGCCTACCCTAAATAGACCTTATCAAATATAGTATATATATTTTTTAAATATAGCCTAAAACACGCACGTTTAAACAACAAACAATAAAATCTGAACCAGCGCTTCTGCTCCTGTATTGACCGTTCGCAGGCCCCTCCCCAAAACGGCCATTGTCCAATCACACATCATAGCAACCGTTACTATGTGAGCAGGTCCGTCAAACATTGACTCCAAGCAAGCTGGTGAAGCGGTGCACCCACAGCGTTTGTAAATCAGACACTAGATACCCCGAGAGATTGTCTGGAGGAGTTGTGTTCTTTCCATTCCCAAAGCCGAAAACACAACGTGAGCGGTGCCTACAATGGATAAAACAGTGTGGACGGCACTGTGTCGAACATGGTTAACTCGCGTGCGTGAGACTGACACACTGAGATTAGTCAAAGAAACATGGAGAAAGCAGGTCAAGAGGATCCACAAAGGAAGTACGTTTTCTAAAGGGTTGTTGTTAACATGATATTTTCGGGGGTAAATGAGCAGCAGTCACTAGCAGTGCAGGACCTGTACAGTTTAGAAGAGTGCACGCTCGCAACGGGGAACGCATGAAGCTTACTTGACAACATCAGTTCACATATCAATATCGTAACGAATAGAAATAACCTTAAATAATGTATGATTATCTGCATCTTTCCATCTCTTATGTATAGTTACTTTTTAAACACAAAAATCGTATTCAGCATGGCACGCAAGTGGTTGCCGTGGTAATGAACAAGCCGCTCGTTAAAGCGAATGTATAACCCTGTATCTGAGGCAAAATTACTAAATATGCAGCGTGAGTTATATATTTCTAACTCCAAACAATTACCCACTGAACCAGCTTATAAAATCTTCTTCAAGGCTGTGCTGGTTGCATTTGAGGTAACGTTACAGGTCGGGTTTCTCAGATTTCGCTTGAGACCGGTAAGCATTAACGTTAGCCTCGATAGTAGTCGTGTCTCCTTCATTGCGTATTTTTATATTTTGAATATATCCCTCCACTGTATACTGTAACCCCTTGTGCCTCGATCTGGAGGATATCGCGGAGGTATTGCTCCAAAAAAGGGTCACTGACACGCACGGGTATACCTCTTCCCGTCATGGCAATCTGTGGCGCTGGTCGTGTTTGACCATTTGTTTGACGGGCGTAGCAACAATAACTAGGGGGCGTGGCTTTTGCGAACGGTCAATTGAGAGATAACATGCAGCGCATTTCAGTTACGATCCTGGTTCCAATTGTATTAATACATTCACGGCTTTTTAAAATGTCACAAAGCGTTTTGATGTGGTTTTGAACAAAATATTGAAGTTTATAATTAAGTATTTTGACACACCACGCCTAGTGCGTATTCTAAAATTGGGTTTTCTTCTGCCATTGAATTAGAGTTCGACAAACGCCGCATTCACTTGAATTTCTTTTTCTGCTAAAATAACAGGCTATAGCCTACTTCGTTATTTTTGGTCATACAGATAGGATATCATATTTTAAAACTGTAAAAGGTCTATTTTATTCATGTAAAGTAGGCTACACTCACAATAGGCTAACAACAAAACATTCTCACTCATTTGAGCGAACACACACTGCATAAACGTTTGGGCTTTTCTCAGTGAGCTTCGACATGGCCGAGTGGTAGAGCTGACGGTTCATCAATCGGAAGACCTGCGTTCAAATCCCGAACAAACATGGACTTCTGTTACAAATTAATATATTTTTAGGCTATTAATGCAGATTTGTTTAGTTCTAAAACTCTGTTACACCATATATTTTTTTGCTAATATTTATAAAATAATATTACCATGCATTTCCATTTTACACTAAGGAACAAATAGGCTATCCAACAGAACGACTTTAGATCTGTAGCTAATAATACCAATTGTTCAAAAGCAGTTTTGTATAAAAAAAAGATATATAGGCCTATATATATCTATATTTGTTGTATTCCCTATAGCCTACATAGAGTTTTTAAAAACATGGTTTTAAGCAAAGTTTTCGACAAACGAGGCAGCGCGTTCATTTGATTTATTTTTCTCATAACAGCTAAAATAACTTAATAGGCTATACGTGATTTTTTTTGGTCATACAGATAAGAGTAGAGTAGCCTACATCGTTCAAAACTGTAAACTTTTTTTTAGGCTAATGACAAAAGTTTATCTGTCGTCTCTCTCGGTCTCCGGGAACTGCGCGTCACAAAAATAAACCGAAAGCCACTTGCCTCAGCTCAGACACGATAGGAAATCGGATATGTCTAAAGCCTTTAAATGTCTAAATATTTAGGTTAATAAATGTTATCTGATTATGTAATCCATATGAAAACGAGAGCTACAGAGAATCTGCTCAAATATGTTTATGTGATTGTGAGCGCCTCGCAATGAGAAAATGACAAGGTGAAAATCTCGTTTAATTAAAATCGCCCTGAATTAAAATGTAAAAACAGATCAAATCATTTATTCGTCGAAGTGTTGCTATATTGTTTCATTTAAAGTTCATAATTATTATCTAAATGTTATTTAGTTTATCAGCAGTAGGCTACCACGAAGCACCGATATTTATTTGAATAATAATAATTTAAAAAATAACTAATTCACATTTTACATGCCTGGACCCAAAGATCCCTGTAGAATTTAATATTGAGTTGAGCATTTTGTTCATGACAACAAAATGAACATGCGTTTGAAGATTATATTTAGTTTTGCTTGGAAAAAGCTGGCCCAAACCAGTTTTATTTCTTAAATTATTTAAATAATGAAATATTTAGTAATAAACTTTTATGACAGAAATACCACAACATGTAGCTTAAATCATTTAATTCTTTCATTATCAACACTTTTATAGCCTAATGCTAGAAGAGCGATTTAAGTGTGAATTGCGACTTCTCCTTATTTTAAGTCAGACTCAGAGAGCATGTGGGGGGTTTGGAGGGACAGACAATAGGTGTTAATGTTCCTCATTCATATGGAGAGTGTCGGATAGCCAGCCCGATGGCAAAGGCAATATTTGCAGAGAGAGAGGAGAGACAGAACACCGGCTAGATCCCCCCTAACTACAGATGGTAGTCGCCGCTCAAAGTGTGGGGCGCGCCCCTCTATGGGTGGGAAATAGCCTAGAGAAGTGACAGGTTGGGCGCGCCAACGGGAGGAACTTTTCCTTTTTATGCCTTTATATCTTTATTCGTTCATGGCGAGTCTACATCGCATCTTCATCTTTGCAGCGACGCAGAAAACACCAGTTTATTAATAAACAATGAAATGTCTCCTTGCTATTTTTTACACATTCACCATTGCCGGCTCGTGCGCTTGAGTGCAGCTTTATAACACTCACTCATTACCCTGTATAGCCTATTTAAGTTATTACATCAATATAAAGGGGTGATTTATCCACTGATGGCTTAAATAAACTAGGCTACTAGTTGACTAGAAAAAAACTAGTTGGAGACAGCATGAGCGCGCTGTCAGGGTTGCTGTGCAGGTGACTGAAGACGAGGGCACGGAATTTCAAAGATAATAGATTTAATAAACAAAATGAAACTTTCAAAATTAAACAAGAACAAAACTCCAGGACTTCAAGGTTTACACACAACCATACATAGACGACGATCGACCAAAACTGGGAGAAAACACAGGGGTTAAAAGAACTGAACCAAACAAGATAATTAACTGAAAACAGGTGCATAAAATTGGACACAAACGAGGAGCGGGAAAACTTAACAGGACTAAACCAAAAACCACAAAGACAGGGGAAACCAAGATCACAAAACAGAACTTAAACACATTGACTCGTTACAGTACCTCCCCCCTCCCCGAAGGCGCGTCCGAGCGCCGTATAACATCCAAAGGGGTGGGAGGGTGGGCGCCCTGGAGGCTGACGAGGGCATGGTGCAGGTCCAGGAAGCCTCCAGGGCGGAGCAGGCTGTGGGCGTGGCCATGGCGGAGCAGGCTGTGGGCGTGGCCACGACGGTGCAGGCTGTGGGCGTGGCCACGACGGTGCAGGCTGTGGGCATGGCCAGGGCGGTGCAGGCTGTGGGCGTGGCCACGACGGTGCAGGCTGTGGGCGTGGCCACGGTGGAGCAGGCTGTGGGCGTGGCCATGGTGGAGCAGGCTGTGGGCGTGGCCATGGTGGAGCTGTGGGACCCTCGGGCGTCCAGGGCGGAGCTGTGGGACCCTCGGGCGTCCAGGGCGGAGCTGTGGGACCCTCGGGCGTCCGGGGCGGTGCTGTGGGACCCTCGGGCGTCCAGGGCGGAGCTGTGGGACCCTCGGGCGTCCAGGGCGGAGCTGTGGGACCCTCGGGCGTCCAGGGCGGTGCTGTGGGACCCTCGGGTGGCCATGGCGGTGCAGGCTCTTCAGGTGGCCACGGCGGTGAAGACCCTTCAGGTGGCCGTGGTGGTGAAGACCCTTCAGGTGGCCATGGCGGTGAGGACCCTTCGGGTGGCCATGGCGGTGAGGACCCTTCGGGTGGCCATGGCGGTGAGGACCCTTCGGGTGGCCATGGCGGTGAGGACCCTTCGGGTGGCCATGGCGGTGAAGACCCTTCGGGTGGCCATGGCGGTGTTATTTTTCCGGGCCTCCGTGGATCTTTGGCCGGCCTCCGTGGATCTTTGACCGGCCACGGCGAAGGCGTATAGCCCCCCCCAAAATTTTCTTGGGGAGAAGGACAGGTTCAGGAACTGGAACAGACTTGACATCAACGGGCGCTGGGTCAACGGGGTCTGGGTCTGGGTCAACGGGCTCTGGCGCTGGGTCAACGGGCTCTGGCTCTGGCGCTGGGTCAACGGGCTCTGGCTCTGGCGCTGGGTCAACGGGCTCTGGCTCTGGCGCTGGGTCAACGGGCTCTGGCGCTTCATGGGACTCGGAACTGGACGGGACCAGCACATCAGGGGACTCGGAACTGGACGGGGCCAGCACATCAGGGGACTCGGAACTGGACGGGACCAGCACATCAGGGGACTCGGAACTGGACGGGGCCAGCACATCAGGGGACTCGGAACTGGACGGGACCAGCACATCAGGGGACTCGGAACTGGACGGGGCCAGCACATCAGGGGACTCGGAACTGGACGGGACCAGCACATCAGGGGACTCGGAACTGGACGGGACCAGCACATCAGGGGACTCGGAACTGGACGGGGCCAGCACATCAGGGAGCTTGGGGCTGGATTCATACTCTGGTGGGCAGGCGACGGTCTCTGGCTGGACGGTCTCTGGCTGGACGGTCTCTGGCTGGACGGTCTCTGGCTGGACGGTCTCTGGCTGGACGGTCTCTGGCTGGACGGTCTCTGGCTGGACGGTCTCTGGCTGGACGGTCTCTGGCTGGACGTGGCTGACTTGAACCCCAGCCTCGGCAGCCTTCTTTTGGGCTAACCGTAATGATATCAGCGGGGGATCAGTCAAACTGGATATCAGCCGGGGAAGTCCAGGGACCGATCTGGCGGCAGGGCTGATGCGGTGTGCAGGTTCTGGTGGACAGGCGATGGGCTCAGGCGTTAGCGTGCAGGTGATGGGCTCAGGCGATGGCGTGCAGGTGATGGGCTCAGGACATACCGGACTTAGAACTGGCTGGAGTGGTAGATCTTCCACGTGGTAGTTTGATCCACACGCCCACAGCGTGTGATCCACGAACTCCAGGAAGGATAGATGGAGGTCCTTCACCAAAATTATCTGGGATAACGGGTCCCTCAGACCACCCCAGAAACTCTGTTTCAGTTCCTCTTCATCCTGAGTCACGTCATCATAGAACTCTAGGTACAGCCCCGCATACTCTTCTAGAGAGCGCTCCTCTTGGAAGAGGACAGGTGTGTTGATTGGATTCACCTCTCTCCTCCGGTGACATCTCCTCTGGCTCATCCTCGTTTTTCTTTTTATTATTGTAGGGTCGATCGTTCTGTCAGGGTTGCTGTGCAGGTGACTGAAGACGAGGGCACGGAATTTCAAAGATAATAGATTTAATAAACAAAATTAAACTTTCAAAATTAAACAAGAACAAAACTCCAGGACTTCAAGGTTTACACACAACCATACATAGACGACGATCGACCAAAACTGGGAGAAAACACAGGGGTTAAAAGAACTGAACCAAACAAGATAATTAACTGAAAACAGGTGCATAAAATTGGACACAAACGAGGAGCGGGAAAACTTAACAGGACTAAACCAAAAACCACAAAGACAGGGGAAACCAAGATCACAAAACAGAACTTAAACACATTGACTCGTTACACGCGCGACCCTGAGCGGAATGAGCGAGCCGAGGAATATCCAGAAATGCTCACATGCTCTGATCGGAACAAAGGAATTTTGACATAATTAATCATTAGTTTATATCTCATCCACTGCCCATAATTTTAATCCCATATCAAACACATTAGCCTATGTTATGTCTATTTTAATTTTTTTATTTTTTTGTCTTGCCAAATGGATTTCTCTTCTTTTCTTTTTTTAACATTTTGACACAGCAGCACTTTAATTTTCTCTATTTTTGTTTTTGTTTGTTTAGTTTGTATTTAGATACTAGCCTACTTGTTACTTCAATAAATTGGAACATTTTAAGCTTGTTGCGTATTTCATTAGCATTGTGTTGGGGCAGTGGGGCTTGAAAATTATGAGTCTATCCATCGGGTGCAGAAAAAAGATTGCATGTGTGTGCTAGTGTGCGTGTGTTTATGAAGCGAATGTAAGAAGCCCCCCCTAACAACCCCCCAGCTCTACTGTAGCAATGTTGTAATATGCCATTGATTATTAAACAAAACGCTTGACTTTAAATAAATAAACAGTTAATAAACTTGCAAATAAAGAGTCACCTATTTAAGCATCAAGAACAGTTAAAGATTAATGCTGTCGGTCAACATGGTGTTATATTGAGATTCGATCTCGGGTATCTTGGATCTCCGTGTCGTTGCGTTAACCACAGAGCCACCGCCTGAACGCAATCACGTCAACGTCTTATACTCTTCCAAAGCCTTGATGTAGCCTAATATGTTTCTATTGCAATGTTTTATATGGAAATGTTTTCATTATTTATTAAATTTAATTTAAGTATTGTGATGAATTATTTAACTACATTTCACTTAAATTCATCTGCTACCAGCTTTCAATCGCTCTGAATGAGCCGCGACGCAGCGCAATAGAGAGAATAAACGGACACTTTTCAAAGTCTGTGATTGTAGCGCCTCTTAGCGGTTAAAGGTAGCAAATACACCCCGAATTTCACCGCCGCGGCAAAGCGGCGGCGTTGAAAGTATTATTCTGGTTGGTAACCTACTGTACATAAAAAAATCCAGTTAAAAGACTAACATGCTAACCAAGTTGTGCTAAAATGTGTTTAAAAGGAAAAATAAGTGATTAAGAAAAATTTTAATACATTTTTTTGTTCAATAACACATTTGTTTGTTAGAAATATTAAACATGTATAAAAATGTGTTTCCTACCTGGAAGATCCCTAGAAGATTGTCTTTGAAATTCTCGTGGTTCCTGTGAGTCTGAAGGTCTGAGTCTAATGTCTCATACTGAAGCCTGTAATCAAATTAGTAAAATAAAATACTAACTGATATTTTACAGAAAGAGAAATAAGCATTAGCTGTGAATACTCTGACAAATATTTGATAAATTAGTAACACAAAATACCTTTTATTAGATGATGGTGTTTTCTCACTGAAGTCTGGTGGATAACCTTTAGACTGATCACTCTTCAGAGACACAGAGCTGGACACATGTGAGCCTGATCTTACACTGATGACACAAAGGACAGAGAGAAAACACTTTACTACAAGAGATACTACAGTCTCATTTGAAAAGGTTTAATGTTGCCAATAGTAATCAAATGCAGTATATCTGTGTATTTGTTAATTTATGGCCATGGTTGGATGGATGGACATGTTTAGTTGCATGATCTATTTCCCATAGTGAATTTATGCCTCTTGTGGCTGCCTGTGTAATTGTGTTACTGGAATGAGTTTCATAAATCCCCTTACACAGTCAAGTTCAATCACATACACCACTGTGGACAAATAATACAACCCTATAATGTAATGTAAACACACAAAATACCTTTTATTAGATGATGGTGTTTTCTCACTGAAGTTTGGTGGATCTCCACCTTTAGAGCGATCACTCTTCAGAGACACAGAGCTGGACACATGTGAGCCTGATCTTACACTGATGACACAAAGAACAGAGAGAGAGAGAGAGAGAGAGAGAGAAGAGAGAGAGAGAGAGAGAGAGAGAGGAGAGAGAGAGAGAGAGAGAGAGAGAGAGAGAGAGAGAGAGAGAGAGAGAGAGAGAGAGAGAGAGAGAGAGAGGAGAGAGAGAAGAGAGAGAGAGAGAGAGAGAGAGAGAGAGAGGAGAGAGAGGAGAGGAGAGAGAGAGAGAGAGAGAGAGAGAAGAGAGAGAGAGAGAAGAGAGAGAGAGAGAGAGAGAGAGAGAGAGAGAGAGAAACACTTTAGTAAAGGAGGATCAACTGTGTCTGAAACACATCTGTGTCTTTATCTAATCCTCCACAGAAATACACACACTCACACAATGTACAGTTTTATAATTAACCATCATTTTATTTTACTGGCTCACATTAGTTTAATGTCTTTAATATAGATGAGTGAGATTAAACATGTTGAGAATATTGTTAAAATATACTTGACCTTAATTTAAGAGAACATTTCACGTTTTTATTTATTGACAGAATAGAGAGCAGAAATGTCTGTGCGACACAGTTTTCTTAGCATACTTGAATTAAATTAAGTGTATAGTTGTTTTCTAATGTCTGTCAATAATTTTATGATCTTAAAACTAAAGTTATTTATTTGGATTAATTCAGCGTCTAGAAGGTTATTAACAAATTATTAACTGATATTGTCTAAAAAAGCAAACAGGACTTTATAGACAATGTCAGTGTCAGTTGAGCAAAGCATTTGTAAATATAGAACAATGCTCAAAGTTGTGTCATTGCCAGGAAAACACAAAGTCCAGTGGAGTGTAAACTGAGAGTGAAAACAGACGCAGTCTTACCTGTGTTTCTCTGAGAGACTCATCTGAGAGAGAGAGTCCTTTCCTCTTTCCTCTGACATACTGCAGCTAAACTGACCCTGAAAACTGATCAGCACTGCTTTCTGAAAACACTCAATCCTTCAGCATCACCTGCAGATCACAACATTTACACACATCAACAACATCTTATTTAAGACAATCATGAAGAATAAAGAGTTATCATCAACAACATCTTATTTAAGACAATCATGAAGAATAAAGAGTTATCATCCACAACATCTTATTTAAGACAATCATGAAGAATAAAGAGTTATCATCAACAACAGAAACAGCAAAAACAATGTATAAAATAAAAATGAGTTACAAACAAATATATTTCCATGTAAAATAACCGAATGGTCTTAATCCCACCGGTCACAATTGTGACCACATCTTTTTTCTGATTTATGAAGCTCTAAAAAATGGCTTTGGGCAAGAAATTCTACTTTTAAATGAAAAAATAGATTGTCTTGATTAAAATCTATTAATGTCATGTGACCATTTAAATTTCATTTATAATGAAATTATTCATTTATTTATTAGAAGCCAGACTTTGTCTTTGTATTACCCATTCAAGTTTAATTTAAGTAACACTATGTGCTTTATAACAGGGCCTCACATTTTAAACGTCCATAAAAGTTTCGTACAGCGCAGTAATTTCAACACATCTTAACTAATTATAAAAATATGCAGAATACACACTTTCTCCTTATATAAAAGTTTATAATGCAAAATTTAAAAGCCCATTTAAAGATATTAAGAGTCATTTTCAAGCACAAACGTAACATTTGAACTTTTGAAGTTTAAAAAGTTTTAATTTAAAACTGTTTCTGTATTGTGAAAATGAAAATATTACCGGTAAATAAAATGATAAAATATTTGTTAAATAGTTTTATTTATCATATATTTATGTTGTATTATTTTTGTAATGTGCTTTAGTAAAGTCATAATTTTGTTATAACATTGTTTTGAACTGCTTGCTATTTACAATGCTAATTAACTGTTTCATTGTGTTATTTTCATTTTTATTTATTTAAATGTTTTGCGGGTGTGGTGAATTGTATTAAAACCAGAACAAAAAGCCTAATAATAAAACTAAATCATAATCATTATGGATGTTAATAATAATATTGGGAACCCACAACAATTAACAAAACAAAAAAGTTAAAAAAAATGTATTGTCCCCGTTTCTTAATTAATAGATAATAACAAATGAGATTTCAGTGATATTTTGACCACTCAAATAGAAAATAGCTTACGACCTACTAGCCACGTTCTGCATTAAAGGGTACCTATCATGGAATTTTGAAAATTACCTTTCATGTAGTGTGTAACATAGATCTAAGTGAACGAAAACATCCTGCAAAGTTTTAAATATGAAAGTTCACCGTATACAAAGTTATTATCTCTCAAAAGTAAGAGTCGACTCTGAGTCGTTGATATGAATCGATAGACGAACGATGCACTTTCGTACGTCACTTGTCCAAGTTATTTGAATAAGACACGCCCACTCATTGCATTAGGAGACACCAGGGAAAACATCATGTCGACGAGACGCTGCTGTGTTTTGAAGTGCGACCCAAAAGCAAACTTTTTTCATCTGCCCAGTGAGGAGCATTTGAAGACAGTGGCTACAGTTCATAACTATACCACAGAAGTATTATAGCCCGAACTTGTTCTGTGTTCGCGTCATTTTGAAGATGATTGCTTCACAAACCTAAATGCTATAAAGTATGAATTTGCGAGCCGGCTGATACTGAAGGAGGGAGGTTCAGTACCGAGTTTATTTGGATCAGCTTCCTTCTCCGAATCACAATCTGTAAGTAGGCTGTTGCTTTTATGTTTGTATCATGTTCTATAATTATTTTGTGTGTTGTGTACGCACAGGCACAGCGCAGCTTCTAGCAGCTAACTTAGGTCTTCAATGTCAATTGTATTGAAATATGTGAAGTGTTTGTCGTTGTTAATGGAGTTGTCACAGGGCTCTCGAGTGTCACGCATCACGCATTGAGCGTGACAGTCACTCATTTCGGTCTTTTGTCACGCTCTCCGGCCACACATTGTATTTCTCACGCTGAAAAACTATTTGTAATATATTTAATATGCCGCAGTGCCCAAAACTCACTCACTGTGGAACCGGCAGGATTCAAGCGCGTCTCCTCCAGTGTTGCCAGGTCCGTATGCCTGCACTGTTTCCGCGGGTTGTTTGTGTAGTGCACGCTGGTTGACGCGATTGTTTTATCCACTGGAATAGTGGTTCTCAACGGGGGCGGTACCGCCCCCCAGGGGGCGTTCAGAGAACAACGGGGGGCGTTGGAAGCAAGATTTTTGAAAGGGGGGCGTTCCGGTGTTAATGGGGGGCGTTCATGAGTTTAAATATAATACAAATTTTTGTTCATTTACTTTGATTCATTTTAAGCATTTGATAATTTATTTGTAATAAACACTTTAAGTGGGCTATTTAAAAAGTGTTAGGACAGAGCGTGAGGTCATATTGTGTGTGCGTGTCTATGGTGCGGGTAGAAAAAAAATCGTCAGCAGCCTCAAAAAACAAAACAAAAAAAAACATTCGTCCACTCTACTCCTGACCGCAAGTCCACCGTCAGTGTTGTAGGTAGGCACTAAGCAGTTCATTTCTATTGCATTCCGATTTACGATTGAAAGCATTAGCCTACCAATAATGTCAAAAATATGATGTGCAGGCAGTATGGGTGGAGCCGAAGCCGAATACGGTATTCGGAAAGGCACAAATAATGTGTTTTTTACGAATACTTATTTCGAACAAATACTTAAAGTATTTGTATTCGGGAATAAGAAAAACTTTATATCAAAAAGTTGCGTTTCCTCACGAGACCGCAGTGCATGAGTGACGTTCAGGAAGAGGTGACTGACACAGAGAAGGCTTGGCTGAGCGAAAAAACACTTAACTGCATCACTATTTTTGTTGAATAGATTTTTGTACCTTAACTGGGCTCCGGAGGCAGTTTATAACTTTCGGGAAGCGGAGTTTGATCGGTAGAATATTCCATTACGCTGCATTATTGACGTCTGCAGTCGGGTGCTCTCATGTTCGCTCTGTTTACGTAACTTAGATCTGTTAGCTCTGTAATTATTTGTTTTTATTACATTGCTTGGTTGAATCCTAATGTAGAATATGTAAGAAATAAAACAGACCGCGCTAAATATAAAACACAGTTGGCATGGAAAACCGAGCGTTGCCATGGATTCTAAAAGTAGAGACGGAACGAACTTTTGGAATACAATCGTTTTAAAATCAATAAACTCCTTTTTAAAGCAATATTTTTAATTGTTTTATTTATTTGGTAGGTAGCCATGTAATAAGCGGGTTTAACCATGGAATGTTGTCTGTTATGTTATTTTCTTTTCAGTGACGTTCCTTGTTATACATATTCATTGCTAGATTTATAGAAAAACAACAATCAATATTGCATATCCATAATTATTATAATGGATATAATTAAAGAATACTTACATTATCATAAATTAGATGTGTAACACCAAAAAAACTTTTTACGCCTATTTTGAATTTTACTCAAATAGCCTACACGCCGATACGAGTTTTGACGAGTTGTATTTTGACGACTAGAATCCAGCGCTGATTAGAATCACACAGCGGAGGAATGGAAAATTGACAAGCCATTAAAAAGTATTTACTTAAAAAACACTTATATATTTTCAATAAGTCATGTTCCCATTAACACTAAATTCTTTTTATAAGGTAAATAATTTTTTTTAAAACATTTGTAGGCATTATCAATCCCAATGCCTAATGCCAAAATGTTTTAGGCCTATTTGTTCACCAAGTAATTTAGCCTACTGGTCAGGCATATTTTGTTAACTTGCAAAACAGTAAGGAGAAAATGACAATTTGATGGATAATCACATTTTTGGTAATGTATTAATTTATAGTTAATAAAAACAAATGAATTGTAATTGTATATATACCATTGACGAAAACCAGCTGAAACCAAGGTATTTTAGGCCTACAATTCTAACATAATTTTTCATGAAAAATCAGGATTGTATTTATTTATTTTTCGAAATAAATAATTAGGTTAATGTAGTGTTGTCACGATACTAGAATTTCTAACTTCGATACGATACCCTGAAAAATATCGATATTCGATACCATTTTCAATACCACGGAGAAAAAAACTGCCACAATATTAAGGGTATAATATTGTAATATAATAAAGTGTTTTTTTTATTTAAAGCTAAATATAACAAGTCTTGAACTTGACAATGTATGTTATGTGCGCAGTATGTTCTGTCTCGCATGCGCGCTCTAGATTCCTGGAGATTTGAACTAATTTGCGGGCATCAGGGAGACGCTATCAATATCCGGGAGACTCACAGATATTCCGGGAGACTTGGGATTTCTGGCTTCATATCAAGAATATTTCCAGATAGCACTCCTGATGTGTTCTTTATCAACCAAAACTGGTCGCGGGGGCGCCGCACTCGCCATCTTTCCATTCACTTCACTTTTGCTATTTAACCAGAGCGAATGAGACGAGTGCGCGTGTGTGTGGTGTTTGTCAACGTGCCTTTGGAGAGAAGTGAAAGTGAAAGCTTGGCTAGTATCGATACTTCGTAGACAGACACAACTAAAAGAGATTTGAATTTTACTTTAATTTGCACATTGAATATGGGTGGAGCTTTTAATTTTGAACTCTCAAAGTGCACCAGATTGATGAATTAAACATTAAAATGCACTAAATTTTCTTACAGGGGGGCATGCCCCGAACCCCCAAGGCCCGAAAACTAGATTTAACAAACAACCTGTGAGGAACACTGCTATTGCTATTCCAATGCAATTTTGAGCTTTTTTTTGGGGGGGGGGGGGGGGGGGGTGGGGGTATTAATTGTATTAATAAATTGCAATTTTGTACTTATTTCATCTGTTAACTCACTCGCTTGACTCGCTCATAACATGCCATTAGTTGGGGTGGGGTGGGGGGCGGTCAGGGACCTGGATATTGGATAAGGGGGCGCTGGCCCAAAAAAGGTTGAGAACCACTGCACTGGAACATGATTGTTATTGAGGAAACACCCGGGAACGCTATTTGAATATTTTTGGCCGTGATTGGGTTAGTTTGATGAGCAATTGGGCTGGTTTTGTTGTGCAGACCTGGCAACCCTGGTCTCCTCGGGTGTTGTTCGTCTGGTGTTGTTAGCCAATCAGAAAATAGCACTGTTGTATCTGGGTAAGATCTAGCGCAACAACCAATGACACCCCGTCGGCTGGGTGTCTAACATATCACCACAGATTAGCGTCACGCAAAGGCGGGGGTTTGGAAAAATGACTCGCTAAACGATTCATTTGGGAGTCGGTGAGCAAATCAGGTAAAAATAAATGCATATTATAAGACAACAAAAGTGTTTTTTGTCATTGCATGCTTGTAAAACTGTTGTTGGGGACTCCCAGAACAATATTAGGAACATTTTAAATGCCATAATAGGTACCCTTTAAGAACAAATGATGCGACGGAACAAAGAACATACGTAGTTAGTTAATAACTAGCTAGTAGTTCCTAAGCATCTAGTGCAGACTTTGTTTTCCAATACATGGTTCATGAATTCACTGACTCTTTCTCGCCCTGTGTTGTTGTGTGTGATTATAAGAATACTGTCTGTACAGGTTATTCACGTGAAACAACACTATATGCTGATTAAACAGTTAATATAATCTAAACATAATACAATACACAAACTTGGCTGAATTCGCTCCAGAAGATCACTTCTAAAGATGACGCAGTTATAATATAATGAACCAGTAACAGCTAAAAACTCAAATTCTCACACTAAAGACAAGAAACGAGATGTTAGATTCATATAAGCATAATATACAACAAACACACTTAATTCTCCTGAACGCACACACAATAAAGAAAACTCTATAGCGAGCAGTTGACTGTTAATTAAGTTTTTTAAATGTATCATTTGAAAATAGTGTTTGTCTAAATATTTATTCAAATGCAAATCTAAAAATAAGCAGTTATGACCTGCAATACTCTTTTGAGCAACTAGACTTTTCATTTCATTTTATTTGTTATGCAGGAAAATTTAAGAGCAAAAATTTAGTTACAGTAAACAGGCCTGACTCAGTTTAAAAACTGGTTTACAGCAGGTTCCTGTTCTGCAGCAACATAGAACAATAAACACAATTTCAACACATTTATACAAGACATTATTATTGACTAAACAGATACAAACAAGTAAAACAATAAATACGGAAAAACAAGACTAAAAACAGTACACAAACAGTCAAAGCATTTGTGCGTGTGAGCGCACTGCAATGATTAACCATTCTGGAAGTTTACTGTGGATCTTAAGTGCTCGGTAATACAGTCATGCTATTGGTTCAGTAATGCTAGGTAATACAGTTGTGCTATTGGTTCAGTAATGTCCTTAGTGGTAAGAGACCAGATTGGAAGCCAGTAGGACATTGTTGAGAACACAATGGCATGTAGGTAAGTTTCAGAAACCGAAAAAGAAAGATATGATCTAATCTTGTTATACACATATAGTTTCTGATTCAACTTTTTTGTTAATTTAGAAATTAACAAGTAGCACACCAAGGTAGTTGTAGGTCTATTTTTTTTTAAGAGACAGACGATCGCCTACCATCAAGATTTACTTTTGAGAGATATTTTATTTGTGATTCAGATCATTCAGTCCATGCGTGTGTGTGCAAGCTGAGCTGAGCGGCGCCATTTTGTTCCAGAAAGTTCCTGAGTTTTTCCCTGGGCCTGATTTTTTGTTTATTACCCTGCCATCCTTTCGTCATCTCACTGTCCTGTCTCAGCTGTTTATTTTGTCAACGCATCAAAGTTGTCGTTGCCACTGGTACAACAGTTCGATACACACACAGTACTAATCATAATTGCTATGAACTGAAATATTCAGTTTAATAACAGCAGATTGCTGTTGATTGACGTTAGGCTTCATCTGTCTGTCTACTGTAAATGTCTGCTTCAGAAAAACGTTCGATTTCACATCACAAAAACAACAGCCTAACACGGAAGAGGAAATGGGAGAAAACTTTCCAAATGTGTTTTCAATAAACCCTTTATCAATAAAACGTCTTGTTTTAACTTCAAAAGATTGTAATTTCTGTCAGATTCTTCTTCTGTTCGGAGCAGGGATGGAAATTAGCACCCGCCACCAGCCAAATGCGGGTGATTTTGTGTTGTGGCGGGTAAACTCGCTTCACCTACCGGCCACCGTGGCGGGTAAATAAAAATTGCATACTGTTTCACCCGGACGGCGGTCACTTTTAGAGGAGGCACACCTTCAACACCCACCCACGCGCTTCTTTCGTCGAGGCTCGGCGTGGGAGCGCGAGAGGCGATGTACCGCCCAAAGGGAGAGAGAGCCGCGAGCGCATGGTCTATTTTTAGTGCGGGGTAGTTCTCTTGTGTAGTAAAGAGCTAGCCACGCGTACATCTACCCGCGCGGTTCTTCCGTCGAGGCTTGAGCACGAGAGGCGGTTTGCCGCATAGACATAATATAATACATAGACGCCCTATTGGCCGCTGGAGCGCACGTCAACGGCGCCGCCATATTGGGGATGGCAACTTTCCCATACCTTTCATACTGGGAATTGAGAAAAATGCCTGTTTTGTGCGCTGCTTGGGGCTGTACAAGTCGCCACACAATTGAAAACAACTTTCAAGGAATTATCTTTCACAGGCAAGACTGAACGTTTGTTTTTGGTTGTATTTGGTCATTATTTAATTATTAATAGTAACGTTCAGAGGATAAATTAAAAAATACTACTGTTATTGTGTCACGAAATGTAGTTTTAATAGTTTTTCAGTCGACAATGTAGTTGTTTAAAGCTCAAATATGTGGTTTGTTTATAAATATAGCGCCTATTTAAAAATTTGATCTGACGGTTTCGGAGTTGTAAGATACGATCACCGGGCGCTCAGCGCTCATGTACCCCGCATGTGACAGCCTTACCTCGGCGAGTGCTTCTGAAGTGTGCCGCCAGCTCGGATGTCTCTAGTTTAGTGGTTAAACATGAGATATAATTAGTCTTGTGTATATCTAACGGGCGATCTTTGGTCTCATTAATCTATAAATGGTTCCCTGGTAAATCGTTTTGGCTGAGGGCAAAGTGAAGTTTCATAACTTTATATTTAGGCTTTTTTAACGTTGTATCCTGCTGTATGTTTGACTGAAGCTACTTCTGTTATAATGGCTATTACTGATCAATACAACTGAAATTTAACAAAAAGAGTTAAATATTAAATTTAAGTCACTATTTAACTTATTTTTTATTGTGTATATTCTGTAATTGATATTTCTTATTCTATTGCTATTATTATAGTATTATTAATAAACCATATACTATTATCAATATTTTTATGATTGTATTATTGTATGATAATATATAATTATACTATTCATTACTATTGTATTTGCTGTATACTATTTGTTTATTTTATTGACTAAACTATTTACTATTACTTCTCACAAATGTTATATTTACTGCATTGCACAGTAGTTGTACCATAACATATGTATTAGCATAAAGGACCCATCAGTTATCTTTGTTATTGCTCAAATCTGGTCAATCACAGAAAATGCTTTTTCCACAATAAGAAACTTAAATTATATCTCAGTATGGGGGTCTTCATCATTCTTATCCAAGAATAAAAAGCCAGATACATGACAAGTCTGAGCTTTGACCATTCTTTATTAAAAAAATATTTTACAAGTGTAACTATTGAGATTTTATATAACTAGAGATGAAACCTTTTGTACAACACATACAAACCACTGAAATCGGTTGATAATATAAAAACATTTTTTGTTTTTATCCAGAAAAAAACGCAGCTCACCCTTGATTACAGTGCAGTCTTGCCCTCCGCAAAATGGCGGACCCGTTGACGTATCGCAGCAACGTTCCAAAGCGGCCAATAGGGCGTCTATGTATTATATTATGTCTATGGTTTGCCGTCCCAAAGGAGAGCTAGAGAGAGAGAGTGTGTGTGTGAGTGTGAGAGAGAGACGGAGTGAGAGAGGCGCGGCATGATCAGTGGAAACAAACATACATACAGGACATCATTCAAACTGCAAAGTGTTTACTTATATTTCTGTACACTCGCAATAAAACACAACATTGTGCTTTTGTCACACTCTAAACTCTTGTCAAACTGTAACCTACAACTGTCACCCAACCACACAGACGCACGCACGCACGCTCAGTTTTAAAAGCAAAACATATTTATCCAACCCCATTTCAAAACAGGTTACATCTTTTGGACATTCATCATATCGCATTGGTTTTCTTTTCATTTCTTGTCCTCCGAGCACTAATCTGTTTTTTTTTTTTAAGGTACACATTCTACATTGATTAAAAAAGAAAATCAAATGTGTTTTTAATGGTATATTATTTTATACAGAAATCAATTAATTCAGATGAGAATAAAGTTAAGGTTAATTGAAATTAAGGAAAACAAATAAATTGATCTGAAATAGCAAATTAATTTTAAATTCATTCAGGTACAATTACCAAACATATCTCAAGGTATTTTTGTCTTTTTATTAATTTAATTAATAAACTAATTGTATAAAACTATTGTCAGTGCACTACAAATAAACTGGTTCTATGCCTTTATTAATAAAACGTATACAACTTAAAAATACAAGGCTTAAGACATTTATAAAAATGCCTTCTGCATTTTTGTTTTGCTTTTCACTCCATTGTACCGAAATCGTACCGAACTGTGACGTCTGAACCGAGGTATGAAACGAACCGTGACTTCTGTGTACCGTTCCACCCCTAATGCAATACAGTTTCATTATTGTTCATTATTATCCATACCTTACTATAAATCATTTGTGCGACTAAATCATGTTTTGCGCCAGTAGCTGAAAAAGTTAGTAGCGCAAGTGCCAGCAGTGGAAAAGGTTAGTGTAGTTCCCTGTCCAGCATAGAGTGCGGTTCAGCATCGGTTCAGTTTTTTGTTTAATCTGCCTTACTCATTTAATGAAATGTATATCAGTTTATGGTTTGTGTGTGTATAAGAGAGAAAGAGAAAATGTCAGTATTGCATTGAGACTTGAGATTAAACAAACTGCTTAAGTATTGTAGATCTTGTAGTATTAATTTTCACATGCAGTTACACATTGTCGGTTAAAAACAAGAAAGTGGCTGGTAAAAACATTGAGTGGCTGGCTGGTAGATTTTGAAATCCACCTGCCACAGTGGCCGGTGGACAAAAAAGTTAATTTCCATCCCTGGTTCGGAGTAGCAGAAGAAAAGCCTTCTGTAACTTCACATTTAAATCTCGCTTAATATACAATATGAGGTTCCTAATAATTACAAATGACTTTAATGGAGAATGTAATAAACTTACTTGCAGTCTTGTCCACTAAGAAGAGAATTTATCAGTATTTTAAACTCAGTAACGCTTGTTGTCAGTCCGCGCGCGTCGTTCTCAGAATCTCTCGCTGGTCTCGATGGATTGTGGATTAAACACATAAATGGCCGCGAGTGTTATTAGATTTGGTAAAGTTATCACAATGTGTTAAACTGACATCTGTAGAAATGTTTCCTGGATCATAGATCAGATCAAATCCAGTGAGCGACAGGTTTAACTGGTTTGACTAGTTAAACCTTTCTTTACAGTTCTCTCCAACAGCAACAGGCTTTTTTTCAAGACCCGGTCTCCTCTGTTTGACACGCTCTGCTTCTGGCAGGGGAATGCTCTCACACAAAAATCCAAGTAACTATATTATTACTTATAGCGTGGAGTTTGAATGCTTTTGTTATCAATGTATGGCTAAGCGTTTGACTGATTCTCGATTCACCAGCAGGTCTCCAGATCATCTTCAGCTTCTGTGACAGAATGTAATGGCTATAGTGAACACTTGTATTCCTTTTCTGGCCTGCTTTCTGCCATCTTGTATCATCTTCCTGTAGGAAGTCAACGTGTTTCTTTGAAGACAGAACATTCAAGGAAAACTTACCAACCCTCTCCCTAGATATAATATATAATTAAATGTTTAGTTGAATGCAATTGGTTGCCTTGTATATTTTTTACCGTTGACCAAACTTCTTTCTTGACTTAAACTGAGCAGCTTAAATTGATATTTACTTCTTGTACAGGTTTATGTGAATGTATTTTAACATAACATAAGGATGTTAGTAATTATGACCATAGAAGCATGATAAAAATACAGTAAAGTACAATGTGTACACTGTTATATCTTTGTCTTTATATAACACAATGAGAAGCGGAGACGATTGCCGTGTTAATTCATTTCTGTTTACTTGGGAACTCAATCTTCTTCATGTTCAACACAACATACAAAGGGGGGAGCTAGAGCGCTCTCTAGTGTGCAGGCATATTAAGTGCATATATCACATATTCCTCCCCACATAGTAACATTGTTACATATACACTTAAATAGAACATGAACAGTCAAGACAAGTCAAATATATTTATATAGCGCTTTTCACAATACAGATTGTATCAAAGCTGCTTCACAGTACAACTTAACAATATTTGTTTATTACTGGAAAAAAGACATCCAAGTTTGGTAGAGCTGATCAATGGTATGATTGGTTAATTAATTTGAATATCCCCAACTGAGCAAGCCAAAGGCAACAGTGGCAAGGAACTGAAAAACTCCATCAAGTGACCTAATGGTGATATGGTGACCTAATGGTGCCTGGCTAGATAGATGCGTCTTCAGTCTAGTTTTAAACTGACAGAGCGAGTCTGAGCAACGAACAATATCAGGAAGGCTATTCCAGAGCTTCGGAGCTAAATGTGAAAATGCTCTGCCTCCTTTGGTGGATCTGGATATCCTAGGAATGACCAGAAGCCTCGAATTTAGTGATCTTGAAGAGCGTGATGGATTATAAGGCGATAGAAGATCCGTTAAATAGACTGGAGCTAAACCATTTAGAGCTTTATAAGTCAAAAGCAATACCTTGTAATTAATACGGAACTTTATAGGTAACCAATGAAGTGATGATAAAATTGGTGTTATATGATCATATTTTCTTGATCTAGTAAGAACTCTAGCGGCTGCATTTTGGACTAACTGTAGCTTGTTTATTGAAGATGCAGGACAACCAGCTAGTAAAGCATTACAGTAATCTAGTCTCGAGGTCATGAATGCATGAACTAACTTTTCTGCATCAGAAACAGATAGCATATTACGTAGCTTAGCAATGTTTCTAAGGTGGAAAAAGGCTGTTTTTGTAACATGAAATATGCTTTTCAAAAGACAGGTTGCAGTCTAATGTAACACCCAGGTCTTTTACTGTAGCGGATAAAGTAACAGGGCATCCTACTATGTTAAAGTCGTGCTGTGAAAGGTTTTGTGGACGGTTTTTAGAACCGATAAGTAGTGCCTCTGTCTTATCTGGATTTAATAAAAGAAGTTACGCGTCATCCAATTTTTTATATCTTTAACACAATCTGTCAATTTGGATAATTTAGCGTATTCGTCTGGCCGTGATGAAATATATATTTGAGTGTCATCAGCATAACAATGGAAACTAATTCCATGTTTCCTTAGAATATTACCAAGTGGCAGCATATATATTGTAATAAATAATAATAATAAAGGGCCTAACACAGATCCCTGCGGCACTCCATAGTTTGCCGAAGTTATGATCGATTTTTCTCCATTTAGGTAGACGAAATGGTAGCGGTCAGATAAGTATGACCTGAACCAGCTTAATGCTTGTCCTTGAACACCAGTGTAATTTTGTAGTCGATCTAAGAGTATTGTGTGATCAATAGTATCGAAAACAGCACTAAGATCAAGTAAAACTAGTACTGAGATACCCCCACTAACACAGAACGTTTAGGGAACGTTAGTTTATGGTTCTCTATAGGTTAGTTTGAACCAAACCAAAAACTAACGTTTAGGGAACGTTCCCTCAGGGTTATAACGTTCCCTAAACGTTAAGGGAACCAACCAACTAAAACGTTCTCCTGTGGTTGCACCATACCTTCACACAACGTTCCCGTTTGGTTGTTTTTGGTTGTTCTGAGTGCGGGTTTGAAATGTTTATTTCAGCTCCATTTAATGACGTAGCATATAAAAGGTTTACAGTCACTTGATTTAGATTCACTCAAAAATGGTTCGTCTTATGAAATATAAGATAAACAGCATAGTAAGAGAATATATTTATTTTTATGCTGATAATAAATTTAGCTAAAAACAATACTTTTTTGCTTGATTTTGATTTTTTAACTGTATTAGTTAAAAATACTTAAAACAAGAATCTATCAATAGAACGATTTTTACAACTAAGAAAATTCACTTCTTTCATTCCACATTTCACTTTTAACCCTCTGAGGTCTGAGCTGTTTTGGGGCTCTTTCGGTGTTTTGGTATGCCCTGACATTTGTGCTTATTTCAGCTACTTAAAACATACCATTTGCCAACATATAAATTTGCTGTATTCAGCACAAACTCTGCTACAATAATATGTGAGCAAAATTGATGTACTTGTTTGCATTTTATAGAAAAAAAATAATATGCGTGGTTAGTACGTTTTGGAAAAAAAAATGTCACTGCAATAAGGCCATTTAACACATAATGAATAGTTGTCCACAATACTTTTGAGTTACTATTCTTGTAGGCTAGAATTTTTACTTCAAAATGAAGTGAAAATCATTCTGACCACTCTTTCAGAAACATCAATATAACGATTTGAATTTCTTACATCAGTTTTTGGGTCAGCAGTGCTGTATGCGTGGGAGTGTTAATGCCCATGAATATTAATGTGATTTACACCTGGGAAGACTAAAGACACTCCCCCAATGGCTAATGGGCCATCAAGGTGCTTTGAGGCAGCCTGAACAAAGAATGATTCACTGGTGAACAAAAAGTTAAAAAGAACAGCATTTATTCAAAATAGAATTTACGTTCTTTCCTAAGAATGTAAAGACTTAAAGTCATTACTATCACTTAACACATCCTTTCAAAAAAACAAACATAAAAATACCAAACTTGTTTTTTTTATAAAAAAAAATATTTTTATTCAAAGAATACTAAAAAAAAAACTACCGCAGGTTTAAAAAACTGTTTGAATAGACTCATGGGCGAATGCGAGTCTACAGAGCTCAGTTGCGGTCCAGTTTCCCGTGCAGGAAGAAATCGCAGTGTCTGTGGAACCATGTCAACATCGGTCTCTGTTTTCCATGACAGCGTGGACTGCATGTTGCTCGTCTGCTTGTTTGCCTTGGCTCTCTTCGGAACTGGTGCTTGGACATTGTCACATCTGTTATAAAAAAAGAAGAAAGAAAAAGTGTCAGCATGCTGATAAGACAATCAAAGAAACTGTATTATTATCATTATCAATCACTAATTACCATGGATTTAAAAAAGACATATTTGTAATTTCACACAAGAATGGGAACTTTTACATTATGACGATGTAAACACAATTAGGCTACATTTCATCTGTAAAATATTACGTCTATGCACTTACTCAGTATTATTCTCGATCGCACTGAGAACTGAACGACACCTGCGTGTCCCTCTGCGAGGTGCTGGAGAAGGAGAACGTGATGCAGCCAATTTCCTAAAAAACAAAACAAAATAACTGTTAGCATACATTATGTATACAACAGAGTTATTGAATATTCTGTACTGAATATGCATCTGTTACTGAATATTCTATATAGGTATTATTGTTTTTTTTGTATTATGTTTTGTTATTGAGTGTTAAAGCTGCCGTGACAATATAATTTCCTGCAAAGGATCAATAAAGTATCAACAACAACAACAACATCTGTTGATGGCCCATATAGAATGCATGCTGATAACACAATCAAAGAAACTGTATTATTATTACGCTTATCAATCACTAATTACCATGGATTAATTTCACACAATAATAGGAACTTTTACATTATGACGATGTAAACGATATTACGTCTATGCACTTACTCAGTATTATTCTCGATCGCACTGAGAACTGAACGAGACCTGCGTGTCCCTCTGCGAGGTGCTGGAGAAGGAGAGCATGATGCCACATTCCTAAAAACAAAACAAAATAACTGTTAGCATACATTATGTATACAACAGAGTATCTGTTGATGGCCCATATAGAACGCACGCATTTATTATGTACACTCAATGAACGGATCGTTCGCGATCGACACATCGCTACATTTCAAACATTTACACCTGTATTCACAGTGCATAAGGCAGTAAGCATGATAATTAGTGTCATAGGCTAACTAAAACTGAACATTTGCGAGTATCTATGGCCCATATAGACAGCACGCATTTAGGGATAGGCTATGTTCGCGAACGAACGACACATCACTAACTTACATTTCAAACATTACACCTGTATTCACAAACAAGTATTTACGCATGATAAAGTGTCATAGGCTAAACAAAACTGAACATTTATATATAACATATTGTATTTAGACAGAATCTATCACGTTTTTACCAGAGTCTGAAATATCACATATAACCTAGCAGTTATTCCCCAAAAAATGCATTACACATAGGCTAAGGCAGTAGGCTATTTTAGCATGATAAGTCATGGGCTAACCAAAACTGAACATTTATATATAAAATATATTGTATTTAGACAGTATCACGTATTTTACCGGAGTCTGAAATATATTTATCTCAATCACATAACCTAGAAGTTATTCTCGAACAAAATGCACTACACATAAGGCAGTAGGCTATTTAGCATGATAATCAGTGTCATAAACTAATCAAAACTGAGTGAAAAATATGTATGCTATATACAAATATGTTCAGAGAATATCAAATTTAAAAAGTTTACACGAGCATACAATGTTAGGGATATTGTGAGGTATTTCCTATGTCAAAAGCTAGCCAAAACTAGGCAAAATATAAAATTCATTTGAGCTCTATATGATAAGAAAACGAATTATAACACTAAAAAACTTACTCCGAACTTCTATCCTCGGTTGGATCAATTCGTTCTTGAAAATGCAGCCTTTTCGTCGTCCGAATTGCAATCTTCCTCTGAAGAAAATGTGAATTCGTCATCACTGTCCAGAATCATCTGAAGGGCCTCTCTGTCGGAGTAGCGTGCTGCTGCCATCCTCCAAACGCGATGAACTAACAGTGAATGATCTGATGAAGAAGCTTCATGTTTTTGTGGCTTGATCGCGGGGCGTGCCGCGTGTGCGATGCATAGATCACCTATTTTACCATGTGAAAAGCGCTGGGGGCGTGGCGATCTCAGCTGATTACTGATAATTAGGGGAGAACGAAACAACTGTAACTCTCCTTGGTTTCAAACGGATAACATAAACTGGAAATATAATTTTTTTTAGTAGCTTACTTCATTTAAAAGAAGAGAATCTCAGCTTCATAAAGAGACATCTCTCGTATCTCTGTGACAAGTATTAACAGAGTTACAGTTATTTTTTCGGACGCGTTTCAGAATGGACTTCACTGACGGAGAGAAGGTAAAACGCGCATCATGTTTATTATTCTTTATTTGACGAAAAGCACAACAATTTTTTTTTTTTTTTTTTTTAAACCTACTGGGGATAGGAGGGCAAGTTGAATCAAAAATAATCTGGTGTGCAGATTTTAATGCGCATAGTTCAATATGGGGAAGTATACATACAGATGCTAACGGCAAGGTAATTGAGGATTTGATGGATGAAAGAGAATTGGTCTGTTTGAATGATGGGAGAGGAACCAGAATCAATGTATCAACAGGGAAAGAGTCAGCTTTGGACATAACTTTAGTGTCTAATTCACTGGCTGGAAATAGTAATTGGGAAGTTTGGACATCTACTACAGTAGGGAGTGATCATTACCCTGTTTTTTGTTCAATAGGTCAAAGAATGGAAGTAGGTCCAGAAGAAATAATTCCTAAGTGGAAGTTTGGGAAAGCTGATTGGGATAAGTTTAAGAAACTGAGTGAAGAGTACATGATCAGGGTGGAGGTTTCAGGAAGTATAGATGAAGTTAACAACCAGATAACTACAGCTATTATAATGGCAGCAGAGGAAGCTATTCCTAAAGGGAGAATCAGGGTAAATAGAAAACTGGTGCCTTGGTGGAATGAAGAGTGTTATCAGGCGGTAAGAGACAGAAACAAAGCTTTTAGATTACTTAAAAGAACTCATACTATGAATCATTTAATCCAGTACAAGAAATCTCAGGCAGTGGTTAGAAGAACAATTCGACAAGCAAAGAGGACTAGTTGGAGTAATTTCTGTGATGAAATAGGAAGAACTACACCAGTGGGAGAAGTGTGGAGAATGATTAAAAGGATGGGGGGAGACAGAAGGCAGTGGGATTACCCAGTAATGTCATATGAAGAGGTAACAGCAGTTTCCAACAAAGAGAAAGCAGAAATTATGGCACAATCATTTATAAAAGTACATAGTTCTGAAAATTTGGAAGAAGAAGGAAGAAGGAGAAGATTGATAACATTTAATCAGTATATTCATAAATTAAATAGGAAGGAAGGCACCAAAATGAATTGGACGAATCGTTTACTTTGGCAGAGATGGTAAGAGCAATAAAATCCGCTAAACCTTCATCTCCGGGAAAAGATCAAGTTTGTTATATCATGTTAAAACAATTGGGGGAAAAATCAATGTTGAAGTTGCTTGAGGTATTTAATAAAATATGGAAGGAGGGAAAATTACCAAATACCTGGAAAGAAGCGGTAGTGATTCCGATAAGGAAACCTGGTAAGGATCCGACAAAACCTACTAGTTACAGACCGATAGCTTTAACTTCAAATTTATGTAAAATTATGGAAAGGATGATAGTAGAAAGACTGACCCATGACATTGAAAAAAGAGGATTAATGGCTAGTTGTCAGAGTGGTTTTAGGAAGGGAAGAAGCACAATAGACTCTGTGGTAAGAATTGAGACGGAAATAAGAAAGGCACAAGCAAATAAAGAGACTTTAATAGCGGTGTTTTTTGATATTGAAAAAGCGTACGACATGATGTGGAAGGAGGGGTTATTAATCAAAATGAATAAGATGGGGGTTGGAGGGAAAATGTTTAACTGGGTAAAGGATTTTCTCTTTGGACGGAAAATACAAGTAAGGATAGGGACAGACATGTCAAATCAATACATAGTTGGAAATGGTACACCACAAGGGAGTGTGATAAGCCCATTACTCTTCATAATTATGATCAATGATATATTTGAAAAAGTTCCAGAAGACATTGCAAGGTCTTTGTTTGCAGATGACGGGGCGTTGTGGAAGAGAGGAAGGAATATAGATTATGTAGTCAGAAAAATACAGGAAGCAATTGATAAAGTTGTGGAGTGGGGTTATGATTGGGGATTTAGATTTTCTGTAGAAAAAACACAGTCCGTCTTTTTTACTAGGAAAAGAGTTCAGGAAGGCATAAAGCTAAGAATGTATGGAAGAGATTTAGAGAGGACTGGAACTTTTAAGTTTTTAGGAGTAAGTTTGGATTCACGATTGACATTTGCAGATCATATTAGAAAAATGGAGGAAAAAGGGAAAAAAGTGATAAATGTGATGAGATGTCTGAGGGGAAGAGAATGGGGTGCAAGTAGATCATCATTGAAAAGAATATATGTGGCATTAATACGATCAGTGATAGATTATGTAAGTGTAGTAGTTGGATCGGCAGCTAAGTCTCAGTTAAAAAAGTTAGATGTAATTCAGGCTCAGGCCCTGAGAATATGCTGTGGAGCAGTCAAAACAACTCCTGTAGCAGCCATTCAGGTAGAAATGGGAGAATTACCACTAGAGTTAAGGAGGAAACAGTTAATGGTTAACTATTGGGCTGGTTTAAAAGGACATAATGATTCACATCTCACTAAGGCAGTATTGCAGGAAAGCTGGGAGTATGGAAAAAATTTAAAATTTTGGACGGATTGGAAATGAAATAGCCAAAGAACTAGAAGTGTATAATTTGAGGATGAGTCCCACAATAGTTTATCCAGAGATTGCACCATGGAAGATAGTTTGGCCAGAGGTAGACTGGTTTGTGTTGCAGGAAAAAAGGAAGGCTCAGGAGGATATAAATTTAGAAAGGGTGTTCAAAAATCGGTTGGTGGAAAAAATATAATACATATTTACAGATTTATACAGATGGAGCTAAGAATCCAGAGACGGAAGCAACAGGATTAGGGGTGGTGATACCAGATAAAGGAACAGGAATCAATAGGAGAACATCTAATCAACTAGGGGTTTATACAGTGGAAATGCTGGCTATATTAATTGCATTACGATGGGTAGAAAGGACGGGACAGAAAAAAGTATTGGTATGCTCGGATTCATCAGCAGTTTTAACAAGTCTTCGGTCATTTAAATCCAAAAGTCGTCAAGATATGCTGTGGGAAGTACTCCAGTCAGTAACAAGAATAGTTAACCAAGGTGGACAGGTAAAGTTTATATGGGTCCCAGGACATGTAGGGGTAAGGGGGAATGAAATGGCTGATCAATTAGCAAAAAGGGCATTATCAAAAGGAAATATAGAAATGCAAGTTAGTATTAGTAAAGCAGAAGTTAAAAGTGTGATATGGGAGAAAATAAATCAAAAGTGGCAAGAAAGGTGGGATAGAGAGAGGACAGGGAGACACTTATATCAAATTCAAAGGGAAGTTAAAGATACAAGGGTTGGAAGTGGAAATAGGAGAGAAGAAATTGTGATCTCTAGGTTAAGAATGGGACATTGTTTATTAAATAAAACGCTTAAGTTAATAGGGAAACATAATACTGGATTGTGTGATGGATGCCAGGAAGAGGAGTCTGTAGAGCATATTATTTTGAGATGTAGTAGGTATGGAGCACAGAGAGAGATGATGAGTAATAAGCTGAGGGAGGTGGGAGTTCAGAACATCACATTAAAAGGGTTATTGAGCAGTGATAGGGTTCAGACTAGAATTCTTATGATTTTCTTAAGAGAAACAGGGGTTTTTAATAGGATATAAATAAAGGTAGTATGGATGAGGGTTAAAGTATAAATATTGGTGTTGTAATTATGGTGGTAATAATAAATAGTGGTATTATAATTATTAACATGCAGAATGAATGGGATGAGGTGTGTGTGTGAGTGCGAGAGGGGGATTTAGTCTGTAAACCTATTTTCTGTTCCACACTCCGGAGCAGAAGGTGGCGGAAATGCACCAATAAGTTGGATGCCAACCGCCGTAAAATAGCAACAAGAGAAGAAGACTTTGTTTTTATTGTGAGTACCCTAAAAAAATCCAACCGTTACACCCCC
This sequence comes from Chrosomus eos, assembly GCA_036326025.1. Taxonomy (NCBI): domain Eukaryota; kingdom Metazoa; phylum Chordata; class Actinopteri; order Cypriniformes; family Leuciscidae; genus Chrosomus; species Chrosomus eos. The sequence goes on along the minus strand of JAZAVI010000019.1, from coordinate 411,604 downwards.
ACACCAGTAGGGGGAAAGGCCTCTGCTTTCAGGTGACCGATTGAAGTCCTGTACTGGCTTCCTGTGCTAGATTTACACATACACCAAAGTCCTTCTGGTCTGGATCGATACACAGAACATGCCTGGGAACCCGTCTTCATTCAGGTAAATGGACACTCGAGATAAATTGGTGTGTTTGAGCACAGGTATATTAGCCCTAAACGTTATAGACACGTTTTAGTTAGTGCTAACGTTAGCTCCCAACTTAACTGACCAGTTCATGTTGCCTAGTAGTAGCCTACAAGCCATCTTGTGTAGGCTAGTTACATTTTTTACCGTCTCACACGTAGCACTCACACTGTTTGTGAGTTTCATGAAGGATTAAACAAATAATAATAGTTCGGTAAAATAATAGTTTTCTGCTATCACTGTTAGAATACATTCAGAACATGTTTCATTTATTCCTGTACCGTTGGCATCCCTGTGCCGTCGAGCAAATAAGGGTGTGTGATCCCAGACAACAAATTAGGTCTTGCCGACGTCGGGGCGCGTGTGTCTGTCCGACATAAAGTGCCTCGGTAAGATGTCTTGTGCTATCTGGGTAGCTACCGATCTCCATAAGTCTCTTTGATGTTATATTTACATCTGGAAGACGTATTTTTAAGAGTGTTTGCTCATCTGCAAGACGTCTATAGGACGTTTCTGTCAGATGTCAAATAGACGTTTAGAAGATGTCTTTAAGATGTAATGATTTAGAATGCATGTTAAACTGACATCTTATAAACGTCTATTTGACATCTGACAGAAACGTCCTATAGACGTCTTGCAGATGAGCAAACACTCTTAAAAATACGTCTTCCAGATGTAAATATGACATCAAAGAGACTTGTGCTATCTGGGTAATCGGCAAGATATTGGGAAGACGTTGGCATTAGAATGATCGCCGACCGTGAGCCAACGTAAACCCGACATGATCGCCGACCGTGAGCCAACGTAAACCCGAGATAATTATTATGACCTATGCAGCGCGATCACACTGGAGGGAGGAAAGCATTCAGACGCCTCGCTCCCAGTGACTTATAACAGCACTGGAACAGCTGATTTTCGGCTGCATTGCTGGAAACGCCACAGCATGCTTGAAAATCAGCTGTTTCAGTGTTAAGTCAAAGGGAGCGAGGCGTCTGAATGCCTTTCGCCGCTCTAGTAGTAGGATCCCACCGTTATCTCTTATTGATTTGTTTAGGCTAACTGCTGTCAGATCGTGTTCCAAGGACACACGTTTCCTATTGTGTATAAACAACACTCAATAACAATTTATGTAATGTTAATCATCAAATTTCTTCCCTAACAATATGACAATTAAAAGTAAATTGAATTGAAAGTTAAATTTAAAGCAAGTGATTACCTGGGAAATGTCAGTCTAACAGAAAAAAAGAATGAATCAGTGATTTTAAAATTAAGTTGGATGGTCATGCAAATTAGGCTACAGGAGTTTTCCGGGAGAAATAACAAAACAGGAGAGCACTGGGAGATTACCTTGAAAATTTATTTTTTACTTTGTTTTTGTAAAAGCAGTATCATTTTTTTTAACACTCCACAAATCACACATAGAAAACTACAACAAAAATAAGAAATTCCCTCCAAAATAGTTAGTCAGTTTAAAAGAAAAATCAGTCCAATCAATTATTTCACTTAAGATGCTTGCTGATGCTTAAGATCCTTTGCCGCCCCCCATTCCTGTCCCTGCTCAGCCGCAGCCAGATCCTCACGGTCATCTCTACGTCAGCCTCAGTGGAATTTTGTTGGGCAGGATTTCTTAAAACAGCACCTAAACAAAAAAATAATAAAAATAAAGCAACAGGGGGGAAAAATAAGACAATAGCACAAAAGTCTATATCTTCGTTTGATTGTTTCTATAAAGACAATTCAGAAAAGTCAGAGCATTTTACAAAAAACAACAACAACTTAAAAGACATTTGGTTGAGAATAGTGTGAGGACAGTATATAAATATTGAGAACAACTGATATAAATACAGACACCACATGGGTTGAATAGTGACAGAATGTTGCTTTAACACATTGTAGGACTTACAAGCTGCGTTCTCCGACCTGCTCTAAAAGGACCCTTTCAACATCTGGGGAGAGTACAGGAAGAAAATACACAAAATTATACAAAAAACAATTAACAAGCAATGCTCATAATACAGTATTTACTGACAACAGCAGAGAGAACCTGCCCAAAATACCTGTGCATCCAGCAGGAGCTGATCTGGCAAATCTTTGACCTGTGGAAAACAGAAAAATATAGATGTTAATAAAAATACAAAGTATGAAATGTGTCTTGTTTTTTAATAAAACTGTAAGAGAGAGAGAGAGAGAGAGGGCAGCCAGCTATTCTAGTGACTACTCTGTCTCAGCCTCTAGCCTACCGTAACACAGAGTAAGGCTGGTGACACACTGGCTGCGTGGCGTAAGCGTCTCAGCTGCGTGGAGTGTCCGATTTTAAACAATTGAGTCCTGGTGTCCACTACAGAGGTCATAGCATAACATGAATAAAATATCTTTTTTTTCTCATTTGTTTCTTATGCTCTTAACAATGTGATTACATGGAAAAAAAAATCTAAAAACTTACTTGAAAAAAACTTTCTGGGCCTCAGGAGGATATAAAGACAGGATAGGTTACGTAGGTCCCACATCAGGTTATATAGGCTCTTTAAAGCTACACAAAATTTGTTCATGTTATTGAAATAAACAGACAGCCCACTTTATTTTTCAGACTTTGAAATATGTGTGATAACATTTGAAATTGTTGTAGTAAAGGCAAGAGCAACACACCGCTGATCCAAATGTAGACTGGTCTGTCGGCGCTCCCTCTACATGCCACTCAGCTGACACGCAACAGAAACGCCACGCTCACGCCACGCAGTCAGTGTGTCACCGGCCTAAGAGGTACAGACACATAGAACACATCATACACTAAAATATGCCTTACTTTGAGGGGTCCTGTGTGAAAGGCCTGGACGGGATAGAGGGGTTTCACGACACTGCAGCATGTTTGTGTTCACAGACACTTAAAACACAAAGATTAAAAAGGTTAAAACAAAGATTAATGATTATTTCAGGTAATCAGTGTCAGATCATATCGGATTCAGTCAGAATGACCGTATGAATGAGGGCAGCCTTTTTGCACTCTGCACAGCCTAGCCTGCACCAAAGAACCAGCCTCAACTGTACTAGAGAGAGAGAGACAGACTGAGACAGAGACTTCCTATCCAAATTACAAACATGCTGTTATTTAAGCAATATCCCTCGAGTAGGAGAGTGATAGAGCTCTATATCATCACGGCTGTGATTAGACCAGAGGCACAGGCCTAAATGACTAACCTTAAAACAAGAGATGCTAGGAAACAACTCTGGAGGCAGTGGAGGACGAAGTAAAATTGAATAAATTAAAGAAAGAACATTAATATGTTACTCGCAATTGTTGACACAATATTACAGTACAGTCATAACCAAATGTTGAGAATTATGTTATTATATGAATATCTAAGACAAATCAAAAGTCAAACTCCAAGAATGTGCCAGGCAGTTTAATCAGGGGAAAGTTATTACATACGTGTGTATCGATATATTATATGTGCAAAATAACTTTAACTAGATTAATGAATGATAGTGATTGCAATTTAGGGCTGGGCGATATAACGATATCTATCAATGATACATCTTTATCAATAACGATTGTCAAATGTCCGATATAGTGCTCAAAAGTCGACAATTGGGAATTTACATCATTAAAAGAAGTCTTTGAGAAGTCTTTAGTTGTCTTTAAGGTTAATTAAAACAAATACTTACTGTACAAAGGCAAAGACGCAGTGTAAAATGGCTCTGAAAAGCCTTTGGGGTGTATGTAGCTCCTGTTGAGAAAAAGAAACATGAAAAGGAGTCAAATATATTGCAAATGCCTTTAATTAATATGCACGCAGTTTTAATTTATCTTTATTGACTAAAACATTATGTTAAGAACATGGCAAATCAGAACTGTATAGGATGACTTCTAGATTGATCACTTACAAAAATCAGATGAAAATCGATCACTGAAAAAAAAAACAGAAAAGACAATTTTGTTTAAATTACAAAGGTTAAGAAAGGCTTTATTTTATGAATAGGTGTGTGTCAAAAAACCCACTTACTTCAATTACTACACTTTACTACATAAACCACTTTGCCCACTGTCTAGTGGCTGCGCGCTTGCACTAAACTGAGCTCTTTGATTGACAGGACTACTTTTAACGTTACCATAGAAACGCAAGACAAAAGAGCTGCCTTTCATTTTAAGCATGTCACTTAGACAAAATCATTAAAAATGCCTTCAGAGTGTAATATTATAAAAGGACAGATGTCATTTTTGTGTGGAAAAAAACACAGTCCATCATTTTATGACCGTGTATTAGTTTAACCTGGCTGTTTAACGTTAGCTAACGTTAACGTTACCTCTCCTCAGACTCAGAAAAACAGAAAAACGAGTTCCCCTCGTGTCTAAAAATACTGCATAATAACGTTAACTCACTGAAAATATTTAATACGCAAACATATTAACAGTCAGTTAATAATAACTAAAGTCAACAGTTAATAACACATCAAGTCTAAAAACACTTAGCTGCTAACGGTTAATCCTCCGGCGCCCATTTCTGTCATGTTTATCGAAAACATTTCTCAGAAAACTCGACGGTTTTCTAACAAAATAATATTTTTCAATAAAAAAACAAGTACACAAAACAAAATAAACACATACTGGCCAGAAAATTGTGTGTTTGAAATGGATAAACATACTCACAAGAGAGTCAGTTGGCCGATGCTTCTGTGTAGACTTGATCAAGTGCATAAAAACGTGCACGCGCGACGCGCCACCTAAACGCTTAACGGCCGGCTTGATGTTGCGTCATATCTAGTAGGCAGCAGAATTTGTGAAAAAAAAAAGAAGCGGGATCGGCAAAATGGTTTCTCGCGGTTCTTCCGCCGATCTCCGGAGTGTGCATGAATTTATCGGCTGTAGATTCATCCCGCCGATGGTTTACCCACCTAAGTTTTTTTGGTGTGCAGGGGACAAACCCCTTCCGATCCTTTGCCGCTGGTGCCCTCCAATTGCCGACGTCGGTAAGACTGAACGTGCTGTCTGGGATGTTACACACTGTAACGTTAGCATTACACTTTTACGTTTAAACAGTAAATAAATAAAAAACTCGATCTAATGGTTAAGTGCATGAAAGAGTGGGTAACGTTAGTAGTACCAGTGTGTCGGAGAGAGCAACACACTCCATTTTAGTTTAAAATTACCCTCTAAAATGCTGATTGGCCAGGTTGCCTGACGTCAAGGCCTGTGACGCAACAAGGACGTTCCAGATTGGCTGGGAGAAATGGATACGTCTACGTAGAACCCCGTTCACTATCAGGAAGAATTGGAAAAACAACCAACGACATACACAGCTTCACATTTCAGCTTCACAGCTTCACATCTCACGAAAAAGTAAGTGAAATACGCTACAGTTTCATGATGTTGTGGTTGTAATGCAAGTGTTTGGGGTTTAACCTTAAGCCTTTCCCTCGTAGGGCTTTGTTATATTCCGTCACTGCGCATGCTCATATGACTGTTTTGGGTCCTGTAGCTGTAATAATGGATTTAGCTCCAGCTAATGGCTGTACTAATATATATCTGTAATGCATATATATTGGGCTTTGTATGCTGGTGCACAACGTGTATGCTTTGCCACATTGTATGTTTTGTGTCATCATGTTAACCTGCTTGCGTTCTTGTTACAAATAAGATATACTGGTTCTTTTAATTAATTAGCATGTTTCTATGGCTGCTGTGTCTCCCCATTAGACAAACCTATGGATGAGACCAGTGACTCCTGCAGCGAGGAACACCACCCATAAGGTTCACTCAGGTACTTCTGGGTCAAATATACAGTCAAGAAAATCTGCTATACTATATATAAATAAATAAATAGTTTTCTCTGTATGGAAATACTGCTTTGTTCTGCTACTGGCTCTCAAAAAAGTACAGAAGGAATTATTTACACCATTAAAATTTTCTTTTTGTAATCTGTACAAATTGTTTAGTCTTTTATTTCAGATGAAACTGTTCCACAAGCAAGAAAGCATTCCAGGACAGAGTGTGTGTCTGGAAGCCCTGTCCGTAAGTTAACATTTCTGCATGCATTTAAGAAACCAGAGTCATATTTCCTACCATGGAACTACTGAGTACTGACATTCAACCTGGTGCATATCATGTGACTGTTCTGATGTGTTTGTCTCTTTCTGCCCTTTTACAGGCCTGCAGATGCCTCCACCACCTGCATGTAAGGTTTTTTTTTTTTTGCCATGCGCAAGAAACCTGCCATAAATGAACTGACCAATATTCATATCTACTTTCTTTTTAGTCAACACCACACAGAAAACCAGTCAGTCACCCAGAATTGAATGGGTCTATTGTGACGCAAGCTCAGCCTGAAGGTACAGTGGCTTTGAATTTTCCAATTAAATACAATTTCATGACAAGGAACTTGAGAGTAACTTGACTCTTTTTGTTGTTGTAAACAGCAGAACTCATCACACAGAGGGAGGTGGCTCAGCCATGGAGACGGAAATGAGAGGTAAGAAGACTCACTTAAGTTGTTCACATATGCAAGTATATAATGTATAACAACTAAAACTAACACCAATCATTTTTTCCATAGCCGTGAGGACATCCATTACACGCATGGCACAGCAGATGGATGCATTTGAGGAGAAGATGGAGCAGAAGATGGATGAGCTGCTCATGCTCTTAAGGAGCTCCTAGTCACCTCCCTCTGCTCCAGTCGATGACATGTTGCTGTCCAACATGACATCATGACTTTTGCGTAAACATACACGCCACTTTCAAGTCAAGTGGCGTGTTATTTATACGCATTTTGAGCTATCCGCGTGTACGCGTGTATATCTACGCCGTTATGTCCGAGTGATTCCGCGTGTATGTACACGCCGTTAAAAATCCGAGCGAAATAAAGCCAAAATTTTGATATACATCTGGGGAGCGATAGTTTTCTTACTAGGATGGCAGGGAAAGACTTATAAATGGTATTAACCCCAGTGACGGGTAGGTTTAGGGACGGGGTTGGAGTAGGTCATATATTTGTATATACAGTAATGTAACGTTAAGTTAACGGCGTTCATAAACACGCTGAAAAGCGATTTTGCGTGTTGATAGCACGCCAAAAATGGAAATAGGAATTGGCGTGTCATACATACGCAGTTTCATGAGATCAGTCTGACAATCCTTTGAGCCGGTCCATGGAAACTAAAGCACTGGACAGTGATGATTCTTCTGATTAAAACCTGACAACTTTTGATTCATTTGATTTTCTTTTCTATCAATACGCAGTGCTGTAGGATGATGTTTTACAAATCTGACATGCCAAACGTCTTTGACAATTGATGCTCATGTGCCGCTTAAACTCCAGCTTTTCTTAACTGGATTTCTTTTTGCACGTCACAGAACTCCAGTGTGTCTTTAACACAAAATCACACAATTTCAGCATTTGAGGAAACGTTGATTGGTCTTTTATTTGAAGTTCAATTTAGTTTAAAGGCACAATATGTGATTTTTCTGCTGTAAATAGCAAAAATAACTATCTATGTTATAAATTTTTTGTTGTTGTTGTGTACTTACATTATCACGACAGTTCCCACCAACTTTCAAATCCGGAGAAATTTATAGTTTAATTCGAAGACACGTCACTTTTCTTTTATTCCGTTTTGTCGCCCGTCTATGGCGTCATATAACCTTTGACTCCTCTAGTTTCTATGAAACCCCTATGGCGAAACCGCCAAACACAAAGGGGAACACCGGACGCCCGCCAATAAAAGCAAAGAAGACGACGAAGAGGAAAAAGTAGTAGCATCATTACGCCACTGCAACGAACTTGACCGAAACTATATTTAATATTAAATATAGCTAGAGCTAGAACTACAGAGAGATGCCGATCTCACTTGCATTCTCATAACTGGTAGCACCCATTTCAACTACATCTATCCGTATATTTTGTGAAACGACGCAGACGGACTAGCTCTCATGTATAGTATAATGTAAATTCACATTTGTTTTATAGATAGCTGGAGAAAGTAGCTCCATATGCAGTTCACTATCTTGTTCAATATCATAGTATAAACGTAATTATAATTATTAACGAAAGGTCACCGTGTTTTTTAACATCTATTATACCATGGTCTGGGTGAATACTCGATTCTGATTGGCTGCAGGGTGTCCGTTAAAAAGTGATAGAGGACACCTAGTAAAGTAGTTCTGGTTAAACTGCCTGTTTACCGTTCGAAATTAATAAATAAATGCGCTGCCTACAACAGCTGTGAGTAACCATAGCAACAGGCAGTCAAAGTATCCGTTAACAATTTACTCTATCAAAACAAACATCTAACGTTAGTTAGATATTATTACATAGCCTACTAATACAACAATGAGCGACTTCGTTATTTCTTTTAACATTTATGGGAAAAAGTCTGGTTTTACATCCAGCTGTGTTTGGCTGGGCGTGGCAGCTCTCCGGGAGCTCTCCATGCAGTCTTTTAAAGTCCAGAGAGACGAGGATGGGGTTGAGTTTGTCACCCTGGCTTACAATCCGCACACCAAAAACCACAACGATCCGAATGACCCAGATAAGGAAAACTTCAGAGGTTTTATGTTTGCCAGACCCGAGGATCCGCTGTGTCCGGTAAAAAGTTTCACGTCCTATGTGTCCAAATGTCCATCTGACGCAAAAGCTTTCTAAGTTACCACCATCCGAAGCGCACCGTGACATCCGCTTCCGAAGTGTGGTACAGCCGGGAGCCGATGGGTATAATAAAAAAAATAACTATGCCTACCTTTGTGTTTCATGAAAAAAAAAATGCATTTTTGAACCTGAAGGGTTCTACAAGCTGAGCGGACTATAAATATCTCAAGTTGCTAAATAAACCGTCAGGCAAGTTATTATTTGTAAAAACTAGATTTAGCCTAATTAAAATATAAACTAATGTTTTAAAAATGTTTTATTTGGCAAGTGACCATGGTATAAGCGGGTTAATGCCCTCCGAGGTGTCCTCCGCTGCGCGTCGGCCGGTTTACACCTCGCCGTCGTCCATTAAAACCTGACAACGGACACCTCGGAGGGCATTAACCCTTACTTAATACTAGCTAGATGAAATATTGATTTAATAGGGGTCTGATAATTCATATATCTCTCTGTTCGAAAAGACGTGATTGTTAAAATACTGATAAGTTAGCAAGTTAACTTTTTTTTACCTAACGTTACCTCGCGGCACTTTTATTAGAATGGCATTACATAAAGTGAATAGCTGTAACTAAACGTAACAAGAATAGAGATATAATATAAATAACAATACATTACCTCGTCAGTGAACATGTTTTCTGCTGGAGATGCTAGGCTGGTTGTCATTGACAACGACAACAACTCCCATGAGCTCACGCTCTTTCCCGACGTCATCAAAGTAGGTCTTTTGTTATTATTTTGATTGAGTGACCCCTGGTGGCCAAAAATTACATACTGTACGTTTAACTATACATTGTTCAGCTTCTGTAGTGACTGCCGTGGCAAAACTGCTCCCTCTGATGAACATTTACTGTTGAGTTTTGAAGATTTTTTTATTTATTATTTTATCTTTTTATTTAGTACAAGTGCAATGCAAAAAGTACAATACAAATACAAGGCATTGGTACAGTTCATTAGTATGTAGAGCAAAGAATACCAACAACTAAAATATAAAATTAACATGTAAAAAAAAAATACTGGGATAAAAGGTGCTATATAATATTAGGGCAGTAACAGGAATTTTAAAAGCTTAAAACTTGTTATTGTTTTTATAAGCTTTTTGTTTTATGATCTCGTCTTTGAAAGAGTTTAAATGTATACTTTGAGATCAATATTATAAAAGGTAATAGATGAGGGTTTCTTTGAGTTATGTTTGTTTTATGAATATAAAACTTTGCCAAAAGAATAATAATATAATTTTGTTTTTCAGAAAAATATGGATTTAAAAAAAAAACAAAGAAAATGTCATGAGGTTCTAGATTAAAAGTTTGTCATGTCTATTTTAAAGTCAGTCCAAAAAGAAATAGAAAAATGTGCAATACAAAAAATAAATGTTTAATATCTTTAAATGATGCGTTACAAAAAGTACATTTATCACAAACAGTATGAATATATCTACTAATGACTGCATTTACAGGATAACATCTATGAATAATTTTGTAAATTATTTCTAATAAAGTAAAATAAATAATACTTTACTAAATTATTCATATTTATATGGTAATGTCCAAATGATGTGGCAAGATACAGCATACAATGAGCTTTAAGCCATTTCGATTTACATGGAGGATTGGATCAGATATTAAACCTGTTAACCTTCTCCAGAGCGAGGACGCTCTGAGCGTTTTTTTTTTTTTAAATCGAAGTTACTATCAGATTCAATGTTATTACCTTGACAAACTATACATCATTAAAAATATATAAGACTCAAGGTTTAGTATTTGACCACTATTGAATTCTGAGAATCTTATAGTGACAGTCATGTCTTAATTTGTGTCTGGAGTTATGAAATCAAAAAATGAGTCGATACCTTTGATATGAATTATGAGCGTCAGCCGCTTCCATTCAGAAAAAAAACTCCAGTGAGATCGTCATGACAGAGCTTGACAAAACAACGTCCATCAGGGCTTTTAGCTAAAAAATGTACAGATTTGGAGAAATATTGATAGATTCTCATAGGTTTACATCAGATTTATATAGACAGGAATCATATTTATTGAATATCTACCCAAATGCGTCGATTTAATCATTATGAGCGCTGGAGACTCTGATGTACTGTGTTTTCAATACATACTGGCAGCCTGAGGGCGCCCTGTGCACATATGGACTCCATATATGGAGAACACGAAGAAGAATCATATAATGTGACATTTCAGGAAGTCCATCACGACGTAAACACTAAGGCCGTTTCTCAATACCAAGTACGCAAACTTCGGACTTGCGTCCTTGGTAGTTCGGACTTGCAAGTTCGACTCGGGAGAACGAACTCCCGAGGACGGGAGGACGCGAGTCCGGCTGCAAATGGAACAGTGCGTTCTTGCTCGCGTCACTCAGATCGCTCTGGCTACTCCGGTTATCTCTCTATGTATATTTTAGGCAACCATAAAACGAAATATGTTATAAAACACCACTCAAAAATATTAAACATATTAATGGCCACACAAATCTGGTTCAGGCTACACATAGGCTACATTGATTATCTTCACTGCATTTATAACACGAAATATAAATCGCAACCCTTCTTTTTTGTTTTTTTATTTTAAAAAATGAATCATTAAAACGGACATTTAAAAAACAGACAGGGTTGTTTCATTTTATTTTATTATTCATGTTCATACAGTGAAGACAATGTAAAATAAATATTACAAATATTCGAATTATTTTAAAATATATTAAATAAAATTACACAACCCTGTTTCTTTTTGTTAAATGTCAGTTTTAATGATCAATCCAGTATAAAAGTAGCCTAAAAGGTATAAGAAGCGATATAACGAGAAATAAAGCAAACGATTCAGTCAAACATAAGTCAGCTCTCTAATAGTGCTACAAAGTTAAATTTAAATAGCCTAAATATATAAAATTATGAAACTTCACTTAGCCCTCAGCCAAAACAAATTGCCTTGGAACAAACTATAGATTACAAACTTTATATTAATCTATATAGATGAATTGTTTAACCACTAGACTAGAGACATCAGAGCCAGCGGCAAACATCAAAGCACAAGCCGAGGAAAAGCTGTTCCAGTCTGGTTAATCAGCGCTGAACGCCCGCTGATTGCCTGGATCTCACAACTCCGAAAACGTCAGATAGATTTTTCAAATAGGCGCTCTCTTTATAAATAAACCACAGATTTGAGCTTTAAACAACTACATTCTCGACTGAAACACTCTTAAAATTGCATTTCGTGACACAATAACAGTAGTATTTTGATATTACGCGGGTTTTCTCCTCTGCTATTGACGCTTGCTGGTTGGTGCGAGATGCATTCTGGGATACCTGTCTGTCTCGAGTCTGCACAAGTCACCTCACGATGCATCCTCGGTAAACGGGGCGGATCAAGAACACATACGGGGATTTGAACTGTTCTTGGCTAGATGTGAACTTTGAATTGGAACAGTACTTGGGCAGCGACTGATGACGTTTCACAAGTCCACAAGAACACAAGTACAGACAAGAACGCATATTGAGAAACGGCCTAACAGAGATCGCTGAAACATGCAGATAAAGATGTTTTAAAGGGGACATATCATGCTAAATCTACTTTTTTAGCCCTTAAATGCCTTTTGTTGTATATTTGGAGTGTTTATAAGTACAGAAAAGTTGAAATCAGTCTCTTCGGGAACTTCGTTGATATCTTTATATTCTGTTTTGGTCACATTTTTCAACCGGTTTAGATTTTTCTGTAATCTATGACGTTTTGTGAACTATTACGTCAAAGTATTTGCAGCGGAACTGCCAAATAAGTACATCGACTTCCGGCCAAACACTTTGAGCAATCCAACATTTTTATTTCTCGCTGCAATTTTGTAGTCCAAGTTCAAGGATGCAGAAGTTACGAGAGGGTACGTCAAAATGTTCGGTTGTTATTGGATGTAGTAACCCACACACTTCATTACACCGTATGCCAGCATCAGAACCTCTTTGAAGTGCCTGTTTGAGTTTTATTTTTCACGGAAATGTACCCACATCTGTGGGTAAAGTCATGTTTGTGTGCGCGAAGCACTTCAAGGATAACTAACGTCACTTCAGCAACCTCCGCCAGTATAAAGAAGGATTTGCCGATAGACTTCGTCTGATTGAGGAGTCAGTTCCTTCTATCTTTGGAGACGACGAACAAAGCACTTCGGTAAGCTGTAAATAACGTACTACATTCTTAAAACACACGGTGGTCATGGTTTAGCAGTTGTCTTGTTAGTGTGCTTGTTTCAACAAGAGAAATAATCGACTTTTCTTTAATTGTTTATAATATAACTTATATTTTGTTTTGTGAGTATTAAATAGTCGTTGTAAATCATGCAGTATTGTAGTAGTTGGCATGGATGGAGAACTTACTGTAAATACAGTAACACACCATTGCGATACATCCATATGAAGACGTTGTTCTGCAGGTTCGTCGTCTTTATTTTCATCTCGCTCCGACTCTGGCTCGAACATGTAAGGCTTGATGTACAAGTCTTCCGTTGTTGACATTTTGTAAATAACAAAAGTTTCTGTTCCACTAGATAATCGTATATCTCTGCTATAAAACTACAAAAATTGCCGAACGGGTGGAGTTGAACCGAGTGTTACCACTGCGAGCTGGAGAGGGAGCGGGGTATGAAGTGTCGCATTTGTATTTAAAGAGACCGCACCAAAACGAGTTGATCTCAGGCGCACATAAGAAAAGCGGTAGAAAAGTGGCCTGTGGACATACATGCCAACCCTCCCGATTTTTCCGGGAGACTCCCGAATTTCAAAGCCCCTCCCGAAAAACTCCCGGACCGACCTTTCTCCCGAATTTCTCCCGATTTCCGAGTGTGGGTGCGAGAGTGACACCCAGCCGATGGGGTGTCGTTGGTTGTTGCGTTAAATCTTACCTAGAAACAATAGTGCTATTTTCTGATTGGCTAACAACACCAGACGAACAACACCATAGGAGACGCGCTTGATTCCTGCCGGTTCCAGAGGGGCGCCGCGGCATAAATACATAACAAATAGTTTTTGAGCATGAGAAACACGGGGAGAAATACAATGTGTGGCGGGAGAGGGTGACACAAGACCGAAATGATTGACTGTCACGCTCAATGCGTGACACTTGAGAGCCCTGCTGATGTGTGATGAAAGCACAAGCAGAAACACGGATAAAGTATGTATTTTGAATTTACACTTCTCTTGTAAGTGAAAATTGCTCTCTATTATATATATATAATAGATATATATATATATATATATAATAGAGATATATATCTATATATATTTTTTTTTTAATCTGAAGCCAAATCAGAGCACAGAAGGTAATTTAAAACACTCGACTTGTGCTATAAAGTAAGTTTTAGAGCACGGTTTTAATCTCATAAATTGTCGTGTATTGATGGTGTGCTAAGCTAACATGCTAGCTAGCCCTTGGTGCACCTGCTACCTAGCTGTTATATTTATGAATATTTCTAAATAGGACTGCTTGCTGAAATGTTTCTTTTTTCAAGAAGGTCATTTTATATAGTTTCAAATGTAAGGTGAGAACTTTGAGAACTTTCCCTAAAAGAGATTAGGGGTTGAAACAGTGTGAATAGCCAGTCGTTAGTAATTATAATGCAGACAAAAGAAAGCATATTTAGAGCAATAACCAGAGGCTGGAGAGGTGTGAATGTGTGCAGGGGAGACTGACACTGAATGGAGATCGTTTAGACCACAACACAATAGAGAAAATAGACTGAATAGATGCTTAGAAGATGACAATAAACATCAGTTTGCTTTTTAGAGTCTAATCAAAATAAAGTCGTTTGACATGATCTTGAAAAACATTTAACTAAATAAAGAGTTTTAGATACATCATCTTCAGATTTTAAATATAACATGGTCAGACATGTGGCTTTAGCTGCAGTGCATTTCTAGATTGCTACAGGGCCAACTTCAATTTTATTTTCATGAAAATATTTCATAAAAAAAAATTTCTAATAACTTGACAAAACTTTGAAGCTATTTATAACATTTATTTTTCATTATGACAATAATTAATTCTACATTTGCAGTAAACTGCCAGGTGTCAGCTTTCAAATGAGATCATACTTGTGCTTTTAGAACAAATGGTTCAGTATCTGTTTCAGTTTGGGTATGCCATTTCTGGGGATTTTTCAAAAGTGGGGTTGAAGCTTAACAGGTTGGAATTTCTTATAAAATTATTATTAAAACGTTTATCAAAAAAGGAGAGACCATTTACAAAAAGTTGATAATTTTGTAAGGTTATATTAAATTGATTTACATTTGAGAATTTGGTTAAGATTATTACTTTGTTAAACTCTGTTTCATAAAAAAAAAAAAAACATTTTAAAATAAAATTAGTGGCTGTGTGTATAATTGCCCATTCTTGTCAATAGTTTTACAATTTAAATGTTGTGCCGAACCCATTCTCCATGTACAATGACATCTTATTATGAATGATATTACCATTGTTGCATATAAAACACCTGCTAGGAGAAGTTGAGTTATGAAGTACTCAATGAAGAAGGAATTAATCTATTATCCGCTGGACTTCTCCAAAAACTGGATCAATACAATAATTGAGTTTGTTTCTCTATGAACGCGAGGAGATCCTTTCGTTTGTCATGTTTTTGTATGCAGAATGCAGCAGATCTACATTTGTCAAGTAATTGTAATTGTAATTTAGACACAATGAGCTTCATGTTCGCTGTGATTTCCAGATCTTCACCATATCCAACTTCCTGAAGCAGCTTCTCAAGGAAAGTGAGAAGACGGCCGTTCTCACGGTCTTGCCATCAGAAATAGCCAGTGATAATGTTCTGACAGTGTCAGAGATTCAGCATGATCATCTCACAGTGTGTTTGCTGCTACGACCTTCATCTACTCTGACTAGACAATACAAATGCAACATGAAATGGCGCCACCTGGCTCTAAAACTTAAAACTACTTTCCTCAAGCTGCGTTTGCTGAATTGTCATTCCCCTAGCCATGATCACGTCCATATTCTCTTCTTTCGCTTCCTCATCTTTTTCAGCACACATAAAAAACACAATTACCAAAGTGTGATTCCCCTTGCTCTTTTTGTTCCACTAACACATGCTGATGACGTTTATTCCTCTACACTAACTTGTGTTCATCATCGTACAGTCTACATGTCGTACCCAAGTTTATTAGATCCATGTCTACAGTGAGATTTATAATGATCTTATATGATTGCTGACATCGCAGTCTATAGCAGGCATTACAAGATTTTTTTTATTTATGTGATACAGGGTTGGTAGAGGAATAGAGTCATACAAATAAATCCATATAAACCTATAAAATTGGAACATCTAATCATTTTCATCTAAAAAAAAAAAAGTCTAAAACCATTTAAGACTCAAAAGTAATTCATACAAAAATTCTTTATTGACATTAAAATGTTATAAAAGATCTATAAGTCAGTGGAAAACAGTCTACAAGTTAACATGTGTGTTTTCCCCAAATTGAATTTTGTCAATTTCCAATAAGCCAGTATCAACGGCTGCTTAACCAATAAGATTGATTTAACTAAAGAAATAAACATGTGATGTGGCTTGATCAGGGATCGCTCCCTCGAGGAGCATTACAGGAGTTTCTGGATCAGTTTTAGCGCTTTAAATCCAAGAAGCTCCTGAAAACCGCTGGCCCGGCCCCTCGGGGTCTGCGTACTTGTTTATTTACTCTTTAATTTAATCATTTACTTGATTTATCAAGGGAAATGACGCGTGCAAATTCTAAATCTCTGTCCATCATTTTAAAGGAAATTTTCGCACAATATTGAAAATATTTCCATTTTAAAGCATGAAGGCGATCCAGTGGATATCACACAAGCAAGTGCAAACTTTGCTCTAGAGTTATGCCGGTGAAGAAGTCTCAAACCCCAGTCAATTATTCACTACAGAAAGAGAAAGTAAAAACATCTGACGCTGCATTAGATAATGCATCTGAATAGATAACGGGCTGATAACGTATAACTGTAGAGAGAGAATGAAGGGCAGGTTCTGTCACTTTTTGAGTGATTTATGACCCTTGATTGACCACGCCCCCTTTTCCCACGCTTAGCCCCGCCCCTTTTCCCCCACGCTTAGCTCCGCCCCCTTTTCCCACGCTTAGTCCCGTCCCCCTCCCACCCACTTCCGGAGAGGTCATGTGACCGTGGGAATTCCCACGGTACGGAACCAGCCCCTTTTTCCCACGCTTAGTCCCGCCCCCTTTTCCCACACTAGACCCACCCCCATCCCTCCCACTTCCGGAAAGGTCATGTGACCATGAGAATTCCCACGGTACGGAACACCTCCCATTCGAACCGGCACCGAAACCCATCCCATCGGACCCGGTCCGGACGGAACACCTGCTGTACACCTGTTATGGATACTTGTCTTGTTCAATGTAAAAAATTTTCAAAATGATGGAAAAACATTCAAAACAATACATTTTCAATCCTTTTAAGAAGGATGGCAGAAAACAGAGATAGGTTTAGTGTTTTTTATATTAACATGTAGTGATTTAAAACCATTAAATCCATTTATATCATTAAAACACAGTAATGTTTCATTTTACATAAACATCTGTTTTAAAAAAGAGTTTTCAATCACAAAAATAACATATATTTTTGGCAAAAGTTGTGCTTTACACATAACACATAGTGATTAAAACCATTAAGTCATTTTTATATCATTAAAACACAGTACAGGCCTTTACCTTTACACATTATTTAGTAAAATGTTCCATTTTACATAAACCATATGTTTTAAAAAAGTGTCTGCAATCACAATAATAACTAAAACAGAGTGTATTTAAATTATACCAAGACCGTGTATTAAAATTATATCAAGGAAATAGTTATGTTTTCTTAATAAAACATCTAAAACCGATTGTATTAAAATTTTGTATCAAGCAATAGATCTATTTTCTAACATATATTTGAACAAAAGTAGTAGTTTCACAATGACAGTGTTTAAAGGTGTATAAAAGGATGTATAAAGTTTACAATACACATATCTTTAGTGTTATTACACATTTTTTAAATTAAAACATATTAAACTATGTAGATATTAAAACTATATCGTGTTAAAAATTATGTTTAAAACAATGTATAAAAGTGTGTTTTTGGCTGTCACCATACACTTGTAAAATGTTAAAACATTAATGAAAAAAGTTTAAATTGTGTTTTCTTAACGTTATCAAAGTGTTTTAGTTCTTAAAACATCTAAAATCGGTTGTATTAAAACTATTTCTATCATACATTTAAAAAAGTTGTGTTTTTCACAATAACACACAGTGCTTAAACTATTAAAACAACTTATATCATTAAGATACTATTGTCTTTAGTGTTCATACACTGTGCTAATATTAAAATTATATCAAGTAAATAGTTGTTTTCTTAAAACGTCTAAAATCATGTGTATTAAAATTATATTATGCAAATACATCTAATTACTATATTTGAAGTTGCACTTTTCACAATTACACATCGTTTAAAAATATTAAAATGCTGTATAAAGTTAAAATACACATATCTTTAATGTTTATTAAACATTTGTAAAAGGTTAAAATGCATTTTCTAAAAGTTATCAAAACGCTTTAGCATTAAAACTTCTAAAACAACGTGTAGTGCATTTTTTTCTATCAAACAAATATTAAAGCATATCAAAACTTTATGTTAAAAATCACAATATTAAAAACACATACATGCATACATTTTAAAAAACTGACTTACGTTTTTACAACCTGTTTTGTTATCCTGTTTAAAGATTTAATCCACCAGCAAAGATACATCCAGCACCAGCGGGATTGTCCAAAGGTATTAATCCATCTCAAAAGATATATCCAAAACTTTAGAGATTTTAATTCCAAAAGCTGTGTAAATGTAATTTCCCGGGAGCTCCACGAAACACGTCCGAACACACCAGAGACAATCCCAAGACTGACTACAAACTAAACCCTGACACGACTCCCACCCCTAGACCCTCCCACACCTAGACCCCACCCACGCCAGGTGTTGATGCGTGAGAAAAAATAACAACAGATTCCCACACTCAGGGTCCTCGTGACCGTTCAGCTCATAAAACCCCTCCCCTCCCCATTTATGGCTTTGCACACACAGCGTGGGATTTTCCCACGATAACCAGGCCCCTTTCTCCACCCACTTCCGAGGATGTCATGTGACTGTGTGAATCCCCAAACCATCCCTTAGGGGTGTGAACACCTGAAGAGTGGCGGGGTGGGGGGTGTCACCCCACGATTACTAGTTCTCAATGTGAAAATGTTCAAAAAGGATGAAAAAACATTCATTCAAAACAATATGTTTTCAATCTTTTTAAAGAAAATGTATAATAAGGACATAGTCAGAGATGAGTTTAGTGTTTTTTATTAAAGACTTTTCATACATTTCAAAACAATGTGTTAAAAAGTATAATTTATCTTAAAGTTATCAAAAATTGTGACATTGCTAAAATAGCTGTGTTACTTTTTAAGATGTTAAAATGTAATTTAAAACGTTTTTCAGTAAACAAGTTAGAGTTTTTACCTTCACACAGTAATTGTAAGATTGTTCAAAACTGTTTTCAAACACACCATAATATTTAAACTACATGTTTAAAATCATATTAATACCTTACATTTTTACAAACCGTTTTGTTGAAAAATAACGAAAACTTTGGTTTGCAAAAAGATCCCATGTGTATTTTCTCAAAAGTTTAGAACAATGTGCTAAAAAGTATACATTTTCTTAAAGTTATCAAAAAATGTGGTAGTGTTAAAATGATATCAGACAAATAGTTGTGTCTTGTAACATACTTTTTAAGATGTTAAAAATTTTAAAATGTCATTTAAAACAAGTTAAAGAGTTTTTACCTTAAAATTGTTAAAACTGTTTCAAACACACCATAATATTTAAACTACATGTTTAAAATCATATCAAAAAATACCTTACGTTTTAACAAACCGTTTTGTTGAAAAATAACATGAATTAACCAGTTCGCAGTTTAAAGATGTGTAAAAGTGAACAGTGTATTTTCTCCAAAGTTTAGAGATGTTTCAAGTAATCTCCTTGAGTAATGTGAGTAATGTGAAACGCGTCCGTTCGCACCGGAGGCCTAGCCGAAAAATGACAGCCCAAGAGTGTGCACAGGGCCACACGTAGACTCCTCCCACGACACACCTTCCACACCTGTGAGCGTTAGAAATAGAACACACGTCACACATACGTCACACAAGCACCCCCTCACATAATGAAAGAAGAGCCCCCCCCCCCCCCCCCCCCCCCCCCGTATCACACGGCGCTCTGTTTGAAAAGCCACAAACTCAACGTGCATTCTTTTGGAATTCACGCTAACTGCAGATCCCAAAGACTCGCGGGAGATGCCTTTATGAAGCTATGATGGATTTAACTTTAGCTCCGCGAAAATTACAAGGATCATGATTAACAAAATGAACCGGCGGAACATGTGGAATATATTTTTCACTTGTCTGGAGGACGTGCGTGTAGGCGTACATGTGATTTTGACATGGATTTACGTGATGGCAGATTGACCAGTGTGGATATAACGATAGAAGATTTACATGGAATACGACAGAAGACCCCCCCCCCCCCCCCGATTTGGTTTTCACAGAGCGAGATAATGGATTTTATTTTTACCACGTTATGAATCGGTATGAAAAGACTGAGGAGACGGATTAACAAATGAGGAATATACAGACTGCTCGTGGACCACGTTAATAAATACACACGTAGGCCTATTAAATAAATGTATTATTTGATGTAATAAATAATAAATATACTACCTTTGCATATCCTTTGCATCCTTCCTATATTGTTTTAACAGGATATCCTGTATTACACCGAGCAGAAAAGTTAAAAGTGAACAAATGTACATGTGCCTTGAGACACAGTCGAACTCTACACGACTTAGCTACATACCGTGACATAGGCCTACTCTACAGATAAATAAGGAGGGATGATCATGCGTCAGCTATGTGGTAATAATATAAAGTGCAAGCATAATTAACAATGTAAACATTTAGACTGAATGCAATGATATCGATCTTCAATCTCTCTTATGAACGTATTATACAATAAAATATGCACGTGTTTACAATTAGTTGCACGCACACACATAGCCTAATCCTTAGTTAACAACACTTGATTTTAACTATTATTTACATTGAACAAGCGCGTCTGTGCAGTTTTCAAACTTCACGGAAAGTTTTAGAACAGTCCAAATCACGATCAGAGGTGGGGGTGTTTGGAAGAGTCCATTTCTAAGGGGTCTTTTTACTGTTTTATAACAAACATCATTGTGTCGGAGTAGAAGTTCGTGCGCGTGTACACACACACACACACACACACACACACACACACACACACACACACACAATGTGGTCCTTCACATAGGCCTACAGATTTAAAAACCATTCAAAACAACATCCCGATGTGCAATCATTTAAAACAAGTTTAAAATAAATAAATAAAGTATGGAATATAAGTTTTTGAACATTTAAACGATTTTGAACATTTATAAATTTGTGTGTTGCAAAAGCAGAAGTCTATTTGCTTTAAATAAGGATGTACCTTTTTATTTTCTTTAAATAAAGATTTGCCCTTACTTATGTTTTAATTTCTTTAAATCAGTCTGATGACATATTTCTGTGATTAATTGATTAGTAATGTTGCGAGGGGGTTTCCTCACACGAGTAAAAGCACTTTAGATGTGTTTGTGGCAAACACATTGTATTTACTTAGACTTTTTAAATGTATTTAACATTTTAAATGTTTTTCTTCTGTCCAACTTACATTTCATATGAATTACCTGAGATGTTTAACAACCACATAAAGGGAATGCATGTTGATTAGTACACTGTACCACTACCGTCACTGTAGTATTCTGAGGAAAAATCAGTTACTTACTTGGGATAATCTCATTAAAGTCAAAAACATTTGTTTAATTTATAAAATCAGACATGGTCTAGCACCTCATTCTTCCTGTGTGCATTTAAACATTATATATTTATTTTATATAAAATGTATTTCTTAACCATAATGTGGTGTATGTAATTTTATTTTTGTGACGCCTTTAAGGTTGCCTTTTATTACACCCGGCTGAGGGACTAACCTGGGCTAACTTGGGTACATTTACATTGTTTTAATGCTGATTAATGTAACACGACCACCCTTTCAAATAAAGAGAAAATGAAAATGAAAAAGTACGTTTCAGGCAAAGTGCAAACATGCAATGTTCGAGAAAAGATCAAATTGGTGTAGTCTTACAAATTGGTGGTTTAGGTCTCACCCCAAAAAAACGTAAAACTTTGTGTTGGGATGACCCAGACATACCTTTACTAAAATAAACTTTATGGAAGTCATTTTCAAGCTGTGAGTATGCTTCGACACGTAACTATACCATATTTTATATATTATGGTCCCATGTTGCTTTAAAGTCTTTGTTTGTTTGTTTGTTTGTTATTAACTAATACTTTTTATTTTTTAACTAACACTTCAACATCCTACACAAATTAAAGAGACATATGAGCTAAGAATGTTCTCTAACACCAAATAAACAGATAATGGAATGTTTGAAATCTACAATATGTTAGACAAATATGTTAGAGATTTTACACACATCAACATATTTTGTCAGAAAGTTCCACACTCTTGTAAAGCCTATGAACTTTAAAACATAATCTTTATACAGAAATCACACATGCCCAAAACAAACATACAAGACCAAGACCAAAAGACCAAATCACTAAGAAAAAGAGGGATGAAAAGCATTTGTTTATAAGAAATACACAAAAGTTTGCAAATGACGGTTTATCATTAGTTTTTAGTCATCTTGCTCAGATAGCAGATGACACCGTTCACATCTTGTTTCTCAGATTGTACATGTTTTAGGCGAAGACTTTTCTTTGAGAGCCGTCAACATTCAGTGGTTATAGGAATAAATAATAATTAAGAATTTATGCGATAGTCTTTCTGTTTGAGAATGCTTGACTATCTATGACTACTATGACGCTGAATCACACAAAGTATAATAAGTGCATGCTGTTCTACACTTAAACTATTACCACAGAATCAGTTAAATTAAAGCTTGAGTTAAGTTAAAACCAAACGTATCTTCATACCTGTTGTGCCAGACACAAATTGTTCTAACAAATCTTTTTTGTTTTATAAATACTCGTTTCTTAGTTCTTTATGCAAAAAAGCAGATTAATTAATAACAACAACAATACAAATAGTTTAAGTTGACATAAATAAAACATCCCCTGATCATCCCATAAGTTATAGTAAACATTTACAATGTGTAATTCTGTCAGTTTGACACGATGTACCTGTATACCATAATGCAAACACATTTGAGGGTAAAAAGGGATATTTTTAAAACCATAAAATAACTAATTTTATATTCTGGCATATGTGCTGTTGACTTTCGACTTGTTCACATTCTTGGGTATTCAAAAGAGATTGTTTTACCCGTTGTAAATTTAGGTATGATAGTATGTTTCTAGATTATTTATTTTGACAGCTAATATAGAAAGTTGAAGAGTTCGTTGATTATATCAATTCAATGAAGATTGAATAATCTTTGAATTACAGTAATTATTTGTATGTCTCATTCATGAAGATGCAACAATGTTGGATGTTTTGAGAACCAGAACCAAGATAACTGAGGAGTTGAACTTTAGCTATAGTCTGTGCTCCCCATTTATTAATATGACTGGAGACAGTGTGTAATAAAATAATAATAATTTTTAAAAACCACTCCGTATTTCATGATTCCTAATTCGTTACTGTCCCAATTAAGTACAAATTAACTGTATTCAGTTGTTTAGGCACTAAACCAGTCCAATATATTAGTCAAACTTATTTTTATGTTAAAATAATTAAGATTTCATGGCTCCGCCAGGACATGACTGCGATTAGGATCCTCCCTAGCCACACTGTTGTGTAGGGTTTACGGGGTTTGTCATCAGGAAGGCATAAATAACTATGTAAATGACAGTCACAATACATCAGAAGAAGTAACTGCAAGTCCTGCATGTCACCAGAGAGAAGTTTTTTTGGTAACACTTTACAATAAGGTTCGTTAGTTAACATTAGTTAACTACATTAGTTAACATGAACTAATAATGAACTACACTTATACAGCATTTATTAATCTTTGTTCATGTTAATTTCAACATTTACTAATACTTTATTAAAATCTTGTTAACATTAGTTCATGTACTGTGAACTAACATGAACAAACAATGAATAGCTCTATTTCTATTAACTAACGTTAACAAAGATTAACAAATACAGTAACAAATGTATTGCTCATGGTTAGTTAATGTTAGTTAATGCATTAACTAATGAACCTTATTGTAAAGTGTTACCGTTTTTTTTTTTTTTTTTTTTTTTTTTTTTTTTTTTTTTTACTCAATCAAGTTACAAATTTTTTACTAAGCATCACAAGATCAAACACATATGCATGCTGTTCGCAATAGATCCATAACACTCATTTAGGTATGATAGTATGGTTTAGATTATTTATTTTGACATCTAAATATACGCAATGTACCTATTGTATATAGGCCACACATCAGCTTTAAAACAATAATCTACATTCTGAATAAACCATTATTACGTCTGTAACATACATATTCTTTGAGGTGGGGAACACTGGTTCCAATCACAAATAAACATCCAGCAAGAAACACTGAGATAATGTAGAGTAACACAAACAGATCTAAGAACTCAATCCATTACATTGTCATTCTACAAATAATGGTTTTGCTGTAACACAATGGTCTTTTCAATACATGTAAACACTTGGCATTCCTTAAACTCATTTTAAACAGCTTGTCTATTATCTATCTGGTTCTCAAAACATCCAACATTGTTGCATCTTCATGGATGAGACATACAAATAATTACTGTAATTCAAAGATTATTCAATCTTCATTGAATTGATATAATCAATGAACTCTTCAACTTTCTATATTAGCTGTCAAAATAAATAATCTAGAAACATACTATCATACCTAAATTTACAACGGGTAAAACAATCTCTTTTGAATACCCAAGAATGTGAACAAGTCGAAAGTCAACAGCACATATGCCAGAATATAAAATTAGTTATTTTATGGTTTTAAAAATATCCCTTTTTACCCTCAAATGTGTTTGCATTATGGTATACAGGTACATCGTGTCAAACTGACAGAATTACACATTGTAAATGTTTACTATAACTTATGGGATGATCAGGGGATGTTTTATTTATGTCAACTTAAACTATTTGTATTGTTGTTGTTTTTAATTAATCTGCTTTTTTGCATAAAGAACTAAGAAACGAGTATTTATAAAACAAAAAAGATTTGTTAGAACAATTTGTGTCTGGCACAACAGGTATGAAGATACGTTTGGTTTTAACTTAACTCAAGCTTTAATTTAACTGATTCTGTGGTAATAGTTTAAGTGTAAAACAGCATGCACTTATTATACTTTGTGTGATTCAGCGTCATAGTAGTCATAGATAGTCAAGCATTCTCAAACAGAAAGACTATCGCATAAATTCTTAATTATTATTTATTCCTATAACCACTGAATGTTGACGGCTCTCAAAGAAAAGTCTTCGCCTAAAACATGTACAATCTGAGAAACAAGATGTGAACGGTGTCATCTGCTATCTGAGCAAGATGACTAAAAACTAATGATAAACCGTCATTTGCAAACTTTTGTGTATTTCTTATAAACAAATGCTTTTCATCCCTCTTTTTCTTAGTGATTTGGTCTTTTGGTCTTGGTCTTGTATGTTTGTTTTGGGCATGTGTGATTTCTGTATAAAGATTATGTTTTAAAGTTCATAGGCTTTACAAGAGTGTGGAACTTTCTGACAAAATATGTTGATGTGTGTAAAATCTCTAACATATTTGTCTAACATATTGTAGATTTCAAACATTCCATTATCTGTTTATTTGGTGTTAGAGAACATTCTTAGCTCATATGTCTCTTTAATTTGTGTAGGATGTTGAAGTGTTAGTTAAAAAATAAAAAGTATTAGTTAATAACAAACAAACAAACAAACAAAGACTTTAAAGCAACATGGGACCATAATATATAAAATATGGTATAGTTACGTGTCGAAGCATACTCACAGCTTGAAAATGACTTCCATAAAGTTTATTTTAGTAAAGGTATGTCTGGGTCATCCCAACACAAAGTTTTACGTTTTTTTGGGGTGAGACCTAAACCACCAATTTGTAAGACTACACCAATTTGATCTTTTCTCGAACATTGCATGTTTGCACTTTGCCTGAAACGTACTTTTTCATTTTCATTTTCTCTTTATTTGAAAGGGTGGTCGTGTTACATTAATCAGCATTAAAACAATGTAAATGTACCCAAGTTAGCCCAGGTTAGTCCCTCAGCCGGGTGTAATAAAAGGCAACCTTAAAGGCGTCACAAAAATAAAATTACATACACCACATTATGGTTAAGAAATACATTTTATATAAAATAAATATATAATGTTTAAATGCACACAGGAAGAATGAGGTGCTAGACCATGTCTGATTTTATAAATTAAACAAATGTTTTTGACTTTAATGAGATTATCCCAAGTAAGTAACGGATTTTTCCTCAGAATACTACAGTGACGGTAGTGGTACAGTGTACTAATCAACATGCATTCCCTTTATGTGGTTGTTAAACATCTCAGGTAATTCATATGAAATGTAAGTTGGACAGAAGAAAAACATTTAAAATGTTAAATACATTTAAAAAGTCTAAGTAAATACAATGTGTTTGCCACAAACACATCTAAAGTGCTTTTACTCGTGTGAGGAAACCCCTCGCAACATTACTAATCAATTAATCACAGAAATATGTCATCAGACTGATTTAAAGAAATTAAAACATAAGTAAGGGCAAATCTTTATTTAAAGAAAATAAAAAGGTACATCCTTATTTAAAGCAAATAGACTTCTGCTTTTGCAACACACAAATTTATAAATGTTCAAAATCGTTTAAATGTTCAAAAACTTATATTCCATACTTTATTTATTTATTTTAAACTTGTTTTAAATGATTGCACATCGGGATGTTGTTTTGAATGGTTTTTAAATCTGTAGGCCTATGTGAAGGACCACATTGTGTGTGTGTGTGTGTGTGTGTGTGTGTGTGTGTGTGTACACGCGCACGAACTTCTACTCCGACACAATGATGTTTGTTATAAAACAGTAAAAAGACCCCTTAGAAATGGACTCTTCCAAACACCCCCACCTCTGATCGTGATTTGGACTGTTCTAAAACTTTCCGTGAAGTTTGAAAACTGCACAGACGCGCTTGTTCAATGTAAATAATAGTTAAAATCAAGTGTTGTTAACTAAGGATTAGGCTATGTGTGTGCGTGCAACTAATTGTAAACACGTGCATATTTTATTGTATAATACGTTCATAAGAGAGATTGAAGATCGATATCATTGCATTCAGTCTAAATGTTTACATTGTTAATTATGCTTGCACTTTATATTATTACCACATAGCTGACGCATGATCATCCCTCCTTATTTATCTGTAGAGTAGGCCTATGTCACGGTATGTAGCTAAGTCGTGTAGAGTTCGACTGTGTCTCAAGGCACATGTACATTTGTTCACTTTTAACTTTTCTGCTCGGTGTAATACAGGATATCCTGTTAAAACAATATAGGAAGGATGCAAAGGATATGCAAAGGTAGTATATTTATTATTTATTACATCAAATAATACATTTATTTAATAGGCCTACGTGTGTATTTATTAACGTGGTCCACGAGCAGTCTGTATATTCCTCATTTGTTAATCCGTCTCCTCAGTCTTTTCATACCGATTCATAACGTGGTAAAAATAAAATCCATTATCTCGCTCTGTGAAAACCAAATCGGGGGGGGGGGGGGGGGTCTTCTGTCGTATTCCATGTAAATCTTCTATCGTTATATCCACACTGGTCAATCTGCCATCACGTAAATCCATGTCAAAATCACATGTACGCCTACACGCACGTCCTCCAGACAAGTGAAAAATATATTCCACATGTTCCGCCGGTTCATTTTGTTAATCATGATCCTTGTAATTTTCGCGGAGCTAAAGTTAAATCCATCATAGCTTCATAAAGGCATCTCCCGCGAGTCTTTGGGATCTGCAGTTAGCGTGAATTCCAAAAGAATGCACGTTGAGTTTGTGGCTTTTCAAACAGAGCGCCGTGTGATACGGGGGGGGGGGGGGGGGGGGGGGGGGGGGGGGGGCTCTTCTTTCATTATGTGAGGGGGTGCTTGTGTGACGTATGTGTGACGTGTGTTCTATTTCTAACGCTCACAGGTGTGGAAGGTGTGTCGTGGGAGGAGTCTACGTGTGGCCCTGTGCACACTCTTGGGCTGTCATTTTTCGGCTAGGCCTCCGGTGCGAACGGACGCGTTTCACATTACTCACATTACTCAAGGAGATTACTTGAAACATCTCTAAACTTTGGAGAAAATACACTGTTCACTTTTACACATCTTTAAACTGCGAACTGGTTAATTCATGTTATTTTTCAACAAAACGGTTTGTTAAAACGTAAGGTATTTTTTGATATGATTTTAAACATGTAGTTTAAATATTATGGTGTGTTTGAAACAGTTTTAACAATTTTAAGGTAAAAACTCTTTAACTTGTTTTAAATGACATTTTAAAATTTTTAACATCTTAAAAAGTATGTTACAAGACACAACTATTTGTCTGATATCATTTTAACACTACCACATTTTTTGATAACTTTAAGAAAATGTATACTTTTTAGCACATTGTTCTAAACTTTTGAGAAAATACACATGGGATCTTTTTGCAAACCAAAGTTTTCGTTATTTTTCAACAAAACGGTTTGTAAAAATGTAAGGTATTAATATGATTTTAAACATGTAGTTTAAATATTATGGTGTGTTTGAAAACAGTTTTGAACAATCTTACAATTACTGTGTGAAGGTAAAAACTCTAACTTGTTTACTGAAAAACGTTTTAAATTACATTTTAACATCTTAAAAAGTAACACAGCTATTTTAGCAATGTCACAATTTTTGATAACTTTAAGATAAATTATACTTTTTAACACATTGTTTTGAAATGTATGAAAAGTCTTTAATAAAAAACACTAAACTCATCTCTGACTATGTCCTTATTATACATTTTCTTTAAAAAGATTGAAAACATATTGTTTTGAATGAATGTTTTTTCATCCTTTTTGAACATTTTCACATTGAGAACTAGTAATCGTGGGGTGACACCCCCACCCGCCACTCTTCAGGTGTTCACACCCCTAAGGGATGGTTTGGGGATTCACACAGTCACATGACATCCTCGGAAGTGGGTGGAGAAAGGGGCCTGGTTATCGTGGGAAAATCCCACGCTGTGTGTGCAAAGCCATAAATGGGGAGGGGAGGGGTTTTATGAGCTGAACGGTCACGAGGACCCTGAGTGTGGGAATCTGTTGTTATTTTTTCTCACGCATCAACACCTGGCGTGGGTGGGGTCTAGGTGTGGGAGGGTCTAGGGGTGGAGTCTGTGTCAGGTTAGTTTGTAGTCAGTCTTGGGATTGTCTCTGGTGTGTTCGGACGTGTTTCGTGGAGCTCCCGGGAAATTACATTTACACAGCTTTTGGAATTAAAATCTCTAAAGTTTTGGATATATCTTTTGAGATGGATTAATACCTTTGGACAATCCCGCTGGTGCTGGATGTATCTTTGCTGGTGGATTAAATCTTTAAACAGGATAACAAAACAGGTTGTAAAAACGTAAGTCAGTTTTTTTAAAATGTATGCATGTATGTGTTTTTAATATTGTGATTTTTAACATAAAGTTTTGATATGCTTTAATATTTGTTTGATAGAAAAAAATGCACTACACGTTGTTTTAGAAGTTTTAATGCTAAAGCGTTTTGATAACTTTTAGAAAATGCATTTTAACCTTTTACAAATGTTTAATAAACATTAAAGATATGTGTATTTTAACTTTATACAGCATTTTAATATTTTTAAACGATGTGTAATTGTGAAAAGTGCAACTTCAAATATAGTAATTAGATGTATTTGCATAATATAATTTTAATACACATGATTTTAGACGTTTTAAGAAAACAACTATTTACTTGATATAATTTTAATATTAGCACAGTGTATGAACACTAAAGACAATAGTATCTTAATGATATAAGTTGTTTTAATAGTTTTAAGCACTGTGTGTTATTGTGAAAAACACAACTTTTTTAAATGTATGATAGAAATAGTTTTAATACAACCGATTTTAGATGTTTTAAGAACTAAAACACTTTGATAACGTTAAGAAAACACAATTTAAACTTTTTTCATTAATGTTTTAACATTTTACAAGTGTATGGTGACAGCCAAAAACACACTTTTATACATTGTTTTAAACATAATTTTTAACACGATATAGTTTTAATATCTACATAGTTTAATATGTTTTAATTTAAAAAATGTGTAATAACACTAAAGATATGTGTATTGTAAACTTTATACATCCTTTTATACGCCTTTAAACACTGTCATTGTGAAACTACTACTTTTGTTCAAATATATGTTAGAAAATAGATCTATTGCTTGATACAAAATTTTAATACAATCGGTTTTAGATGTTTTATTAAGAAAACATAACTATTTCCTTGATATAATTTTAATACACGGTCTTGGTATAATTTAAATACACTCTGTTTTAGTTATTATTGTGATTGCAGACACTTTTTTAAAACATATGGTTTATGTAAAATGGAACATTTTACTAAATAATGTGTAAAGGTAAAGGCCTGTACTGTGTTTTAATGATATAAAAATGACTTAATGGTTTTAATCACTATGTGTTATGTGTAAAGCACAACTTTTGCCAAAAATATATGTTATTTTTGTGATTGAAAACTCTTTTTTAAAACAGATGTTTATGTAAAATGAAACATTACTGTGTTTTAATGATATAAATGGATTTAATGGTTTTAAATCACTACATGTTAATATAAAAAACACTAAACCTATCTCTGTTTTCTGCCATCCTTCTTAAAAGGATTGAAAATGTATTGTTTTGAATGTTTTTCCATCATTTTGAAAAATTTTTACATTGAACAAGACAAGTATCCATAACAGGTGTACAGCAGGTGTTCCGTCCGGACCGGGTCCGATGGGATGGGTTTCGGTGCCGGTTCGAATGGGAGGTGTTCCGTACCGTGGGAATTCTCATGGTCACATGACCTTTCCGGAAGTGGGAGGGATGGGGGTGGGTCTAGTGTGGGAAAAGGGGGCGGGACTAAGCGTGGGAAAAAGGGGCTGGTTCCGTACCGTGGGAATTCCCACGGTCACATGACCTCTCCGGAAGTGGGTGGGAGGGGGACGGGACTAAGCGTGGGAAAAGGGGGCGGAGCTAAGCGTGGGGGGGAAAGGGGCGGGGCTAAGCGTGGGAAAAGGGGGCGTGGTCAATCAAGGGTCATAAATCACTCAACAAGTGACAGAACCTGCCCTTCATTCTCTCTAACTGTCTTCATTTCTTTTCTTAATATTTCTCTTGTGGCCCATAAGTAAGTAGTGAAAAATGAGAAGAGAAGTATTTCATGTAAAAGCTGTTTTTGAAATGAGGAGTAATCTAATGCCTGGCTCACACTACAGGAGTTTTGGGCGATTTATGCCCGATTTCCCCCTCCCGAGAATCAGAGAAAATATCTTTTCGAGGACCTCGATCGGTTCCGATGTTCGGCGCAGATTATCTGGTAATGTGAGGCGTTCACAGATCCAATCTTGCACCTCCCGATCTGCTCGATCGAGCTCGATCATATCAAACATGTTTAATATTTATCGGGATGAGCAAGATTGTGATTACGTCAGAACAGTCACAATAGCCAATAAGAAACAAGTAGGGCTGTCGTGGTGAAGGAATTTCCATTGAGTCATTTTGAGTGACTCAACAGCGTGATATGAGGTATTATCTTTATTTATTTATTTATTTCTTGCTAAATAAATAAGTGTTACGCTGTTGTCAGCAGGCACGGAGACTAGTACATGTTCAGTAATGAAACCGAAACTAAAAAAAGTGGAGTAAACAGAAGATACAATGTCAAAATACGGGTCGACATAATATAATAACAGAACATAAACCTGACAATAAGCTTGTTAGATCGTTGTTATTTAACATTTATTTCATGTCCCCGAATCTCAGCTAACGAGAAGCTTTCTGCAGATATTTCACCAGTATCGGCATTGCTCGTCTCTGCACAAAGACAGGGTGTCACTCAGTGCAGTTACACTGTTACGACACTAGGTGGCGACAAGGGAATGTCTTTGACTGAGTCATTAAACTGTTCATTTAACGGTAAAAAAATGCGGATTTATGTAATTTTATGTAAGATTTATGTAATGAAACAAGCAGCAGCGGCTCGCCAAAGAGAGGGCCGACCTGCCTTTGTTTTTTTTTTATTTTTATATTTAAATTTTTTTTATGATCTCTCATTTTGAAAAATAATCTGTTAATTACATGCTAATAAGGGTTTTACTTTGGAATGTGTTTCAAACTCTCCAGAATGATATTTGCATTCACTTTCAACGTCGTTATGTTTATCATGTTGGTTAGTAGTAGCCAATAGGCTGTCTTTCCTGGGCTGCAGTTCCTCAGCCCTACAGTGCTGCAATTTAAGACAATGGTTCCCCGGTTGCTACGCAAAAAAGTTTATATTTCGCCAATCGTCGAAATGGTTTGGGGGCTCTGAAAATATGGCCCGTAGTACCAAGATTAGAGGAGTGCACCTGCTGCACCACGGGACATTTACCTCAGAGAGGAGTGCGAGTTCAGCATGGCGGCGTCGGCGACGTCGAGTAGCACTAATGTAGGCGTGGGAGTTGAGCTAGCCCCAAATGCAGTTAAATCTCTACACCTGTATCCATTTGAAAGAAGAACATTAGCGGAAAAACTCGTTGTAAAAGAACTCGGCTCAGACAAGCCAGAAGTGAATATAACCCAACAGGAGCGAGAAAAGGAGAAAACCTACAAGAGAACCTTTTCCCGAAGTTGGTTCGATCGAAAGGCTTGGCTAACTAGCTGTGGTTACGCCAATGCAATATTTAGCTTCCCTTGCTTACTGTTTAAAACAAGTGCTTGTGAGAGCTTGTGGACACAGACAGGGGTGACAGACCTGAAACATGTCAGAGCGCATTAAGAAACATGAGCGGGCAAGAGTGCATATGGACAACTCTGTGAAGCTAGCCATGCTAGGCCGAATTAGCATAGCCACACAGTTAGATGAGGGACACCACATTTCCATAAGAAGGCACAACGAGGAGGTGGACAGGAATCGGCATATTTTGTCAAAGATCATTGATGCTGTGAAATGTTGTGGTGTCTTTGAACTTGCTTTGCGTGGTCACGATGAGAGAGACACATCAGAAAACCCTGGCATTCTCCTGGGTCTAACTGGGTCTAACTGATCTCATGGCCTCAGTCGACTGTGAGTTGGAGGTGCACCTGGAGAACGCCACTGTTTTTAAAGGCACTTCGAAGACCGTGCAAAATGAACTGTTAGACTGCATGTTGTCAGTTCTCAGAGACCGCATTCTGGAAGACGTGAAACACTCGGACTATATTGGCAGACGAGACTGTCACAGGTCGGGAGGGTCGACTGGGTCTACCCCTCCCTTTAGAATGTACCACTGAGGAGCAGACCAGAAACCAGGCGGACAAGGAAAATAAAATGTAACAGGCTTTATTGATTAAAAGAATTTGTGTATCCTAATTAAAATTCCTCCTTCCTCCCCAGCATCCAGTGGCCGCCGGGACGTCGGCTGGACGACAGGTGGGGACTGGGTCCACTCGACCCCCTCGGACTCTTCGGTGCCGAGGCTCTCGGCAATGGAGGGAACGCGGACCTGACCAGCAGGTAAGTGCTCTAAGCACGACTTATCCTTCTCGGACTCTGAGCGGACTGTCCTTTTCTTGACCTCCCAAGTACAGGAGTTTACAGCGGTGAAGAGGAGCGTCGACTGGACAGCCAGTAGGGACTCCTGGTGCGGTAGGTTTCTTTCCTCTGCAGGGGATGCAGAAAGCTTACGGCTGTGGAAGGAGCGTCGACTAGACAGCAGG
The DNA here is from genome assembly GCA_036326025.1 of Chrosomus eos. Lineage (NCBI taxonomy): Eukaryota > Metazoa > Chordata > Actinopteri > Cypriniformes > Leuciscidae > Chrosomus > Chrosomus eos. The sequence continues at coordinate 377,664 of JAZAVI010000019.1, read as the reverse complement.
TGGGTACTTCTAACACGGTTGGTTCCTTCCTATACAGGGGATGCAGAAAGCTCACGGCTATGAAAGGGGCGTCGACTAGACAGCAGGTGGGTACTTCGAGTCCAGTTTGTTCCTTCCTATACAGGGGATGCAGACAGCTCACGGCTGTGAAAGGGGCGTCGACTAGACAGCAGGTGGGTACTTCGAGTACGGTTGGTTCCTTCCTATACAGGGGATGCAAAGAGCTCACGGCTGTGAAAGGGGCGTCGACTAGACAGCAGGTAGATACTTCGAGTCCGGTTGGTTCTTTCCTATACAAAGGATGCGGAAAGCTTACGGCTGTGAAAGGGGCGTCGACTAGACAGCAGGTAGATACTTCGAGTCCGGTTTGTTCTTCCCTATACAGGGGATGCAGAAGCTCACGGCTGTGAAAGGGGCGTCGACTAGACAGCATGTGGGTACTTCGAGTACAGTTGGTTCCTCCCTATACAGGGGATGCAGAGAGCTCACGGCTGTGAAAGGGGCGTCGACTAGACAGCAGGTAGGTACTTCGAGTCCGGTTGGTTCTCCTCTGCAGGGGATGCAGGAAAGCTCAGGGCTGTGAAAGGGGCGTCGACTAGACAGCCGGTAGATACTTCGAGTCCGGTTTGTTCTTCCCTATACAGGGGATACAGAAAGCTCACGGCTGTGAAAGGGGCGTCGACTAGACAGCAGGTGGGTACTTCGAGTACGGTTGGTTCCTTCCTATTCAGGGGATGCAGAGAGCTCACGGCTGTGAAAAGGGGCGTCGACTAGACAGCAGGTAGATACTTCGAGTCCGGTTTGTTCTTCCCTATACAGGGGATGCAGAAAGCTCACGGCTGTGAAAGGGGCGTCGACTAGACAGCAGGTGGGTACTTCGAGTACGGTTGGTTCCTTCCTATTCAGGGGATGCAGAGAGCTCACGGCTGTGAAAAGGGGCGTCGACTAGACAGCAGGTAGATACTTCGAGTCCGGTTTGTTCTTCCCTATACAGGGGATGAAGAAAAACTCACGGCTGTGAAAGGGGCGTCGACTAGACAGCAGGTGGGTACTTCGAGTACGGTTGGTTCCTTCCTATTCAGGGGATGCAGAGAGCTCACGGCTGTGAAAAGGGGCGTCGACTAGACAGCAGGTAGATACTTCGAGTCCGGTTTGTTCTTCCCTATACAGGGGATGCAGAAAGCTCACGGCTGTGAAAGGGGCGTCGACTAGACAGCAGGTGGGTACTTCGAGTACGGTTGGTTCCTTCCTATTCAGGGGATGCAGAGAGCTCACGGCTGTGAAAAGGGGCGTCGACTAGACAGCAGGTGGGTACTTCGAGTACGGTTGGTTCCTTCCTATACAGGGAATGCAGGAGGCTCACGGCCGTGAAAGGGGCGTCGACTAGACAGCAGGTAGATACTTCGAGTCCGGTTTGTTCTTCCCTATGCAGGAGATGCAAGAAGCTCACGACAGTGTTGACAACACAGAATGCACGTGGCGTTCGATGGGGGACACTCGGAACAGCGGATCACTGGACTTCCTCCGTTCTCCAGACAACATCAACGTTAAATCAGAACACCGCAAGCTTTTAATTCCACCGTCGCTTAATCTCTTCTTCAGCGGCTCCACACTGCAACACAGGGCAAGGCCGATGGGCACGTGACAGAATTTGGTATAGTAAGCATGCAGTAGCTTCACTTCAAACACACACGGTGAGCACAGCATCAACTCACGTCACTCTTAACCACTCTGTGAAATATAAGGCCACAGCCCACCTCCTTGTTCTGAACAGCAGGGAACAGTAAGACGGAAGAATATATAGTGATCTCAATCGTGCATCATCACAGCTGTCTTCTCATTACGGTGTCTAGACTCCGGTTCCTAGATCGCTTCTCTTCATATACAGTATCTTGGTATATAAATCACGTATCATACGGCCAGTAAAAGGTTTGCACTTATCTCTACCCAGGCAGGGGACTTGATGTTTCCAAGGCAACTTCTCCTCTGTTTCTTTGTTCCACTCCACCCAATCCTTCGTAGCGGATTCCCTTCCGTGGATCTATCTCGCCAGTCAAGTTGTCCCACAGAAACTCTCAGCCTTCCTCGACGGAACAAGGTCAGGACACAGCACCCGAAAACCGAACACAGAACACTGCACTGAACTTCCTGCACTGAACTCTGCCCTGAACTCTCCCAAAGCTTGGTTTTTATCTGATTCCAGCCGCTGTGTGTCCCAATCACCAAACAGCCCCTTGATGCGCCGCACCTGCTGTCACTCTGTCATCAGCGGCTGCTGTTGCCATGGTAGCGACGCATATCAGGCTGACTGGGTGTTGCGTCGAGAGCGCTCCGGGCAGAAACATTCCTCCGTGGAATATATAGTTCCGCTGCTGGTTCGTCACCTTGTGACAAGACAACCGACATCTGCACTCATTGTCAGCTTGTGCTACGGTACATAGATGGCCACCATGGCCGTAGCCAGCTATGACGTCACCGAGGTCCGGACCTCGGACATTTTTTTACATTCAAAAATAAAATGTCAAACTCTCTGAATGATTAATTAGTTGTTTAATAGTGCTGAAAATAGGCGCGCTCAACTCCCAAGACGTTTGTGGGTGCGAGTTATAGAATTATGCCTGGCTCACACTACAGGAGTGTTAAAATCCTAACCGATTGTGAATCTGGTTGCAGCACACACACTTAAGGAGAATCTTTGCAGATTTTCTTCCCTCAAATCTTAAACATGCTCACACTACAAGATTTGAAAATCGAGGCGTATCACACACTACACAATGTTATTAAGATTATCGTGCCAGAGGAAGCGCCTTGATATGATTCCACCATGATCACGTGATCTCACGCAACAGATCGGAAGCGGAAAAGTGGATGTAAATATCTGTCCTTCATGTCAAGTCATATTCGTAAAAAGGTTGCCTTTGACCAAGGAAAGCAAAATCTTAAAAAAAAAAAAAAAAACCCATCCTTTTAACGGTCTGTAAGACTGGGGCTTTATTGCTGATCATTGATTCAAGTAACTTTTTTGACATTTGGGTATAAAGTGTTTTAATTCTACAATATGGTGTAAAAACGTCTGAGTGCTGCCCTCTTCAGGTTGAACGGTGGCTACTGCAGTTGAATTTTCCTATTGGATGTTTGCGGTAGTTCATGACGTAAGCGGTGAGAGCTGGGGCATGTTCAAGATCACAACGGTGCGCAACGTTTCGCTACGGTTTCTGTGTTGAACGTCATGTTTCCTGGAAACGGCTTGCACCGTTGTGCAACGGGGTTTGAGATGCGTTTTCTCTTGTTTGGTGGGCGTGTCAGAACTCCAGTCCAATCAGCAGCAACATGTGTATACAGCACGCGGGATTAAAGTGAACGCGCACAATGGAAGTGATTTACAAATGTGTTCGATACGCAACAACTGAGGATATTAGAAGACATGTTTGTCGTAAGTATTATTGTAAAAATATAGGATATCAACATAATGATGTAGTTGTTTATATTTTTAGTTTCATTGCAAGTGTATGACATTTTGTATAAAAATAAACAATGCATGTAAAGTGCTTTTCCTAAAAATGAGAAAGAAAATACAGGTTATTAATAAAACAGTATGAACAACAAATAAAGTCAGTATGTGAGGCTAAATAGATGTGTTTTAGTCTTTATTAGGTAAGATGTGCTTCCATTTCAGTTTCCACAAATCCCTTCACTCGATTGGAATGTTCTCTTGTGTTCTGGGCGGCAAGTGCAGAAGCTGTAACATCGGCATATTTTGTATTAAACACATATTTATACTGACTTCATCATGCTCCGAAAATTCTTCACAAAGAACACAAAAGGCCTTCTCAGCTGCCGTAGTTGGAACTCTTGCGTCATCACAACAGTGCCTTCAACGCATCACCGTTTCTGTTTAAAAAACGTTCTGCAACGTTTTGTCGGCGCTGAACGCAGCCCTGATGTAAGCAGGTTCCAGCTAACCATGCTCTTGGTACGAGCTACCACGCCCTTGGCAGTGTAAAAACCATCTTGTTTCGTCAAAACCACTGTAGTGAGTCAGGAGTTGGAATTGAAAGTATTGAAAACGATCAGGATAGAGTATTTAACTGCCCTCAGTTCATCCCCTCTATCTCCGCTAGGCTCCGCCCACTTTTCCAGCATTTTCAAATATTGCCAGTGGGTGGAGTCAGGCTCTGACCAGGGGTTTAGTTACCCTTTAAGGATATTTCTAATGAATGGCGTCAGCTCTGGTCAATACAATGAATCAATTCTATTGATCTAATGACGCATCAGCTTCAGCTTTACCCATGCGCCGGATTGCTGCTCAGCTGAGCCTTATAAGTGGAGCTCAAAGTTAAAATTATATATTAAAATAATGAACACTAACAGCTTGTTTCATTACATCTTAGAATGAATGCGAATTTTTTTACATTTCGTTGAATGAACAGTTTAATGACTCCCTCAAAGGAAGTGCCTTGCCGCCACCTAGTGTCGTAACAGTGCAACTGCACACTGAGTGAAAGTCTATAACACGCAGAGACGAGCGACGATACTGGTGAAATATCAGCAGAAAGCAAAAAACATAAAGTGAGATTCGAGGATTAGAACTAACTGTTATATAACAAAGATCTAACAAGCTTAGTGTCAGGTTTATGTTTTGTTATGTGGACCCTTATTTTGACATCTTCTGTTTACTCCACTTTTTTTAGTTTCGGTTTCATTACTGAACATGTAACTTTACTAGTCCTCGTGCCTGCTGACAACAGCGTAACACTTATTTATTTAGCAATAATTACATAAATAAATGAAGATAATAACACATTTCACGCTGTTGTCACTCAAAATTACCTAAATGGAAATCACCAAAGCCCTAACGTTACTTGTTTCTTATTGGTTATTCACTCTAAAAATGGCTGGGTTAAAAACAACCCAATTGGCATCCCAGCACTGGGTAAATATTGTACAGAACACATGCTGGGTTAAATTTACCCAGTGACATTTTAACCCAGCAGGCTGGGTTGTTGAGAAAACCCAAGATGTAGTCATTTTTTAATTTTTTATTACCATTAATGGATTTGCTATTCTGGGTTATTTTTGCTGGGTTATTCTTATAATTTCACTTGTGTTTTACTGTAAAACTATGAATTAAGAAAAAATGAAGAACATAGACTGTTAAAAGAATCATTTTTAATGTTTGTCAACTGAAATTCACAAATGTGTTAAAGTTGGAAGCAATGACAACAAACTGCACATTACATTTAAGTGCAAAAAATCATTTAGTGCTGCAAAGTTAAATATTGTCAGTTTAATAAATAAATAAATAAGATTCGTTCTTAAACTATTACATGTTTAACGGTTTAAATACAGTGACATTGACAATTATATTTTAAAGTTGGCGAATGCAAAATCATTTAAAAATACATCAAGTATTAAATAGTCAAATACAATTAAAGAAAGAAGATTAGTTCTGAACAAAGGCATTTATACGTTTAATTACATGGTTTAAATACGCAGTGAAATTGACAAACAATTAAATTTTAAAGTAAATAAAATGTGCTTGTCCATTGATGATGAAGGATTGCGATATCTGCTGGGCGTTTCCCATGGCCATGACAAAGGGATGGGTTTTCGTGGACTCTAGAAATACAATACACATTGTTTTAATGGCAACAGTTTCATTATTCAGTTGAAGTCAGTTCAGTGTTGATTTAATTCAGTTCAATAACACTTTAAAGTTCATCATGAAATGGAGTTCATCATGATTTCAACAATCAATATTTTTATTTGGCAAAAACCCATATAATAAGTGGTATGCTTGCATTATTACTTAAATGTCTTGTTTGATCTTGTTTTTTTGTTTGTTTGTTTGTTTGTTTTTTTGTCTAGGATTGAAGCTGTTAATAGGAATTGTTTTGAGGTAATAAAGTTAAATCCAGGCAGTTTTAATAAAAAAAATAAACTCCTTCATGGTGATACAAGATCCCTCCACTTTGTGTTGATAACCCTTTTCAGCAATTTCAACTGGCTGGATGTATATGGCGTTATTTCCCTGTCTAATGTCGAGAGGGCATTATTGTAGCACGAAAGTAAAATTAATATAATGCGCGAGCGTGAATCTCATGCTCGCACGCGGAATATAATGCGCGAGCGCGAATCTCTCTGCTCGCGCGTGGGAACTGTGCGCGCGCTCTCAGATACACGCTGCTTTTGTAAGAATTTTCTCTGGGCTCGCTCAGAAAATATGCCTGTACTTAAAATTGGTTCAGTGCAATCGCGAATCTCTCCTCTTTGCTTAAAGTACGTGTGTATGTGCTTAGACTGTGTCCCGTGCGTTCGCGCATGCCTAATTACTCTTCTCTTCGATTTCTTTCTCTTTGCTCTTGGCATAAACGCTGGTCAAAACGGCAACAACCAATCAGAAATCGCTGTTATGTTATGTATTTTATGTATTTTTCCATTTTTCTGCTGTTCTGCAAATCACTTTGGCCAGCCAGTGGCTGTTGTTAAAATGAGCTATATAAATTAAATGAACTTAATGTCATTGGCTGTTTTTGGTCATGTTAATCCTGTCCTTGTGTTCCCATTGCCTTTTGTTTATGTTTATGTTAAAATTTATGTTAGTGTTAATTTCATATTGTCACTTCAACCCAAATCGGTTTATTGGAATAAGCTAAACTATACTTGGGTCAATACAACTCAACTTCAGTGGACTACATTACACATATAGACATGATTCATTGGTCTTTTTTAAATTATCTTTCTAGATCTTTTTGCCTTAATTTTAAAATCTGAAAGTTTTAGGTTCTTGTTTTAGGTTCTTCATATAGGCTACATTGTTATCTAAAAAAAACATGGTAAACTTTAGAATAAGGTTCATTAGTTAACATTAGTTAACTACCTTAGTTAACTAAGAATGAACAATTCTTCTTCAGCATTTATTCATCTGAAGAAGATCCATCCACTGAATTGGCTCTATCACTCTCTCTCCTCTCCACCTATAGCTGGTGTGTGGTGAGCGCACTGGCGCCGTTGTACAGTGGCTGCCGTCGCATCATCCAAGTGGATGCTGCACACTGGTGCTGGTTGAGGAGAGAACCCCTGATATGATTGTAAAGCGCTTTGGGTGTACAGAAGTACATATGAAAGCGCTATATAAATGCCTCATTCATTCATTCATTCATTCATTCATCTTAGTTAATATTAATTTCAACATTTACTAATAGGCTACGTTATCAAAATCAAAGGTTGCATTTGTTATTAGTTAATGCACAGTGAACTAACATGAACAAACAATGAACAGCTGTATATTTTATTAACTAACATTAACAAATATGAATAAATAGCTAACAAATGTATTGCTCATTGTTAGTTCATGTTAGTTAAATTAATACATTAACCAATGTTAACTAATGAACCTTATTGTAAAGTGTTACCAAAAACATTAAGAAAGGTTTTAATAAGTGAATGAAACGTTTTTCATTATCTTAGAAAACGTTATGAAAACGTTCTTATAACCTAAAATTGTTAGCTGGGTAAGAGGAGAGATTCGCGGTTGCACTGAACACGTTTTAAGTGCAGGATTCTCTGAGCGAGCCCAGAGAGAGAATTCTTACAAGAGAAGTGTATCTGAGAGCGCACGCGGGAGATTCGCGCTCGGCACATCATATTCCGCGCGCGAGCAGAGAGATTCGCGCTCGCGCATTATATTAATGTACTTCCGCGCTACAATAATGCGCTCTCGACATTAGACAGGGAAATAACGCCATAGATGTACAGTAACCCTTGCTTAATGCACAGGCAGTTCCAGTCAGGTTATGCAATTTAAATAGCAGTTATGCAGTTTTATACTTACTGGTTGAAGATCAATGAAAGATGTTCTAGCTTTTCTGACCAATTCTTTACACCGTGGCAAGAAGAAGGACCAAAAGAGCAACATCACCTCTATTCTCTGCAGAAAAGAGACATAACATCTCAGAAACAGGACCAGCTACAAAATATATATACTAAAGTTATTGCAACAAGCTACAGACATAAACATAAATATGCAATAATGATACTTAATACTTAAAGTTGCCTTTTATGTTGTATAATTTTGAAGATCTAAAACAACTAGCCTAACCTTGCAGATCTTTCTTATGCACAAACCCTGACATAACACACTAACTAAAGTTGAAAAAATTCTAAAGCATAATAGGGCCCCTTTAAGTAATTCTCCACCCACAAATTTAAATCTCTCATCATTTACTCGCCCTCATTCCACCCCAGATGTATTTCTTTCTTCTGTGTAATACAAATGGAGATTCGTCATAACATAGGCCTAGTCCAGCTGACATGTGCTTTATGTTTTTAGCATTAGTTTTAGCAAAAAAATTAACATGTAACGTTAGCCACTACATCTGATATTTGTCCAAAATGAATCGCCATTGAATCAAGATCGGAATCGATCACAAGCTTATAACGTTAAATAGCTAAACTCAGAAGTTGGCAGCCTTGTGAACTAGCCTACCTATATTTCACTATAGCACGGATCACATTTATATGCGTTAGTTATGCGAGTTGTTTATCACAGGCAGTCATGTAAAAGCTGCAAAAGTGTATAATAAACACGAACTTACCGTTAAACTTGCCGATAAGACTGGGTAAGCTGCCACTCGAAGAGTTTTCCCTCACAAATGTATCCATAATGCCTTTCTGACAAGAAAAAAAACCGACATTTCGAATTACATTACTTACCAATAACAAATGTAACATTATACGTAAAAATACTTTTGTGTAACACATGCAGATCACTTCACAGCCCATGGCACTGAGCATGCACGCACGCGCTATGAAAGTGTTCGCGGTTCTGATAAGTCACTGCGGTCACGCCATCTGTGCTGTAGAAAAGCGCGGTCACTCCATCTGCGCTTAAAAATATATTGCGCGTCTACACGAGGTTGCGTGGTAGGCTCAAGGTGTATGCGCTTGGTGTCGGCAGACTTTAAAAAATATATATTAATAATAAAATAAATAAAATCACATTGTTTTCTGCAAATTCCACCAGATTCTTGTTCTACATCTCACATACTACGACTGTGGTGATTTTCATGTTGATCTACTGTTTTATTATTCAATAATTGCATGCCAAAGTCCTATACACTGCATATCTTGTTATACAGCAATATTTAATAAATTCATAAAAAATGCAAATCAAATTGTTTTCTGCAAACTCCACCAGATTATTGTTCTACATCTCACTGACTACCACTGTGGTGATTTTCATGTTGTTTTACTGTTTTATTATTTAATAATTGCCTGCCAAAATCCTATACTGTATACCTGGCTATATAGCAATTTTTAATATATTAATAAAAAATCGAAATCAAATTGTTTTCTGCAAACTCCAGCAGATTCTTGTTCTTCATCTCACTGACTACCACTGTGGTGATTTTCATGTTGTTTTACTGTTTTATTATTTAATAATTGTCTGCCAAAATCATGAATATTTACATTGCTATATAGCAATATTTGATAAATTCATAAAAAAATAAAATCAAATTGTTTTCTGCAAACTCCAACAGATTCTTGTTCTTCATCTCACTGTCTACCACTGTGGTTATTTTCATGTTGTTTTACTGTTTAATATTTAATAATTGCCTGCCAAAGTCCTATACTGTATACCTTGTTATACAGCAATAATTAATAAATTCATAAAAAAATAAAATCAAATTGTTTTCTGCAAACTCCACCAGATTATTGTTCTACATCTCACAGACTAACACTGTGGTGATTTTCATCTTGTTTTACTGTTTTATTATTTAATAATTACCTGCCAAAGTCCTATACTGTATACCTTGTTATACAGCAATAATTAATAAATTCATAAAAATGCAAATCAAATTGTTTTCTGCAAACTACACCAGATTATTGTTCTTCTACCTTGTTATACAACAATAATTAATAAATTCATAAAAAATCAAAATCAAATTGTTTTCTGCAAAATGTAACAGATTATTGTTCTTCATCTCACAGACTACCACTGTGGTTATTTTCATGTTGTTTTACTCTTTTATTATTTAATAATTACCTGCCAAAGTCCTATACTGTATACCTGGCTATATAGCAATTTTAATAAATTAATAAAAAATCGAAATCAAATTGTTCTCTGCAAACTCCACCAGACTATTGTTCTTCATCTCACAGACTACCACTGTGGTGATTTTCTTGTTGTTTTACTGTTTTATTATTTAATAATTGCCTGCCAAAATCCTATACTGTATATCTGGCTATAAAGCAATATTTAATAAATTCATAAAAAATGGAAATCAAATTGTTTTCTGCAAAATGTAACAGATTATTGTTCTTCATCTCACAGACTACCACTGTTGTTATTTTCATGTTGTTTTACTGTTTTATTATTTAATAATTACCTGCCAAAGTCCTATACTGTATACCTGGCTATATAGCAATATTAATAAATTAATAAAAAATCGAAATCAAATTGTTTTCTGCAAACTCCACCCGATTCTTGTTCTACGTCTCACAGACTACCACTGTGGTGATTTTCATATTGTTTTACTGTTTTATTATTTAATAATTACCTGCCAAAGTCCTATACTGTATACCTGGCTATATAGCAATTTTAATAAATTAATAAAAAATCGAAATCAAATTGTTTTCTGCAAAATGTAACAGATTATTGTTCTTCATTTCACAGACTACCACTGTGGTTATTTTCGTGTTGTTTTACTCTTTTATTATTTAATAATTACCTGCCAAAGTCCTATACTGTATACCTGGCTATATAGCAATTTTAATAAATTAATAAAAAATCGAAATCAAATTGTTTTCTGCAAACTCCACCCGATTCTTGTTCTACATCTCACAGACTACCACTGTGGTGATTTTCATGTTGTTTTACTGTTTTATTATTTAATAATTACCTGCCAAAGTCCTATACTGTATACCTGGCTATATAGCAATTTTAATAAATTAATAAAAAATCGAAATCAAATTGTTTTCTGCAAACTCCACCCGATTCTTGTTCTACGTCTCACAGACTACCACTGTGGTGATTTTCATATTGTTTTACTGTTTTATTATTTAATAATTACCTGCCAAAGTCCTATACTGTATACCTGGCTATATAGCAATATTTAATAAATTAATAAAAAATCGAAATCAAATTGTTTTCTGCAAAATGTAACAGATTATTGTTCTTCATCTCACAGACTACCACTGTGGTTATTTTCACGTTGTTTTACTGTTTTATTATTTAATAATTAACTGCCAAAGTCCTATACTGTATACCTGGCTATATAGCAATTTTAATAAATTAATAAAAAATCGAAATCAAATTGTTTTCTGCAAACTCCACCCGATTCTTGTTCTACATCTCACTGACTACCACTGTGGTGATTTTCATGTTGTTTTACTGTTTTATTATTTAATAATTAACTGCCAAAGTCCTATACTGTATAGATGGCTATATAGCAATATTTAATAAATTAATAAAAAATCGAAATCAAATTGTTTTCTGCAAAATGTAACAGATTATTGTTCTTCATCTCACAGACTACCACTGTGGTGATTTTCATGTTGTTTTACTGTTTTATTATTTATTAATTAACTGTCAAAATCCTATACTGTATACCTTGTTATACAGCAATATTTGATAAATTCATAAAAAAAAAAATCAAATTGTTTTCTGCAAACTCCAGCAGATTATTGTTCTTCATCTCACTGACTACCACTGTGGTGATTATCATATTGCTTTACTGTTTTATTATTTAATAATTGCCTGCCAAAATCCTATAATGTATAACTGGCTATATAGCAATATTTAATAAATTAATAAAAAATCGAAATCAAATTGTTTTCTGCAAACTCCACCCGATTCTTGTTCTACATCTCACAGACTACCACTGTGGTGATTTTCATGTTGTTTTACTGTTTTATTATTTATAATCACCACAGTGGTAGTCAGTGAGATGTAGAACAATAATCTGGTGGAGTTTGCAGAAAACAATTTGATTTTATTTTTTTATGAATTTATCAAATATTGCTGTATAACAAGGTATACAGTATAGGACTTTGGCAGGTAATTATTAAATAATAAAACAGTAAAACAACATGAAAATCACCACAGTGGTAGTCTGTGAGATGTAGAACAACAATCTGGTGGAGTTTGTAGAAAACAATTTGATTTCGATTTTTTATTAATTTATTAAATATTGCTATATAGCCAGGTATACAGTATAGGACTTTGGCAGGTAATTATTAAATAATAAAACAGTAAAACAACATGAAAAATCCCCACAGTGGTAGTCTGTGAGATATAGAACAAGAATCGGGTGGAGTTTGCAGAAAACAATTTGATTTCGATTTTTTATTAATTTATTAAAATTGCTATATAGCCAGGTATACAGTATAGGACTTTGGCAGTTAATTATTAAATAATAAAACAGTAAAACAACATGAAAATAACCACAGTGGTAGTCTGTGAGATGAAGAACAATAATCTGTTACATTTTGCAGAAAACAATTTGATTTCGATTTTTTATTAATTTATTAAAATTGCTATATAGCCAGGTATACAGTATAGGACTTTGGCAGTTAATTATTAAATAATAAAACAGTAAAACAACATGAAAATCACCACAGTGGTAGTCTGTGAGATGTAGAACAACAATCTGGTGGAGTTTGTAGAAAACAATTTGATTTCGATTTTTTATTAATTTATTAAATATTGCTATATAGCCAGGTATACAGTATAGGACTTTGGCAGGTAATTATTAAATAATAAAACAGTAAAACAACATGAAAATAACCACAGTGGTAGTCTGTGAGATGTAGAACAATAATCTGTTACATTTTGCAGAAAACAATTTGATTTCGATTTTTTATTAATTTATTAAATATTGCTATATAGCCAGGTATACAGTATAGGACTTTGGCAGGTAATTATTAAATAATAAAACAGTAAAACAACATGAAAATAACCACGGCTGCGTTTCCCAAAAGCATCGTAAGCCTAAGTTGATCGTAAAAACGATCGTACGAATGATCTTAATATTATGGTCTGTTTCCCAAAAGCATCGTAACTTAAGTAGCACTTGAAAATCTTCGTAGAACTACGAGTGCTCTGGAGTAATCGTAAATCCCCAAGTGCATCGTAAGAAGACAGATTTATGAGGTCACCTGCAGGACAACCGGCAGATTACACTTTTATCTAGATTTAACAGATTACAGTGCAACGTGAGTATAATATAAGGTTTTGATTGTACTTTATTGTACACTTTATTATTGTACCCGTGTTTTGTTTAAATTAATTTATAAATGAAATTATTAAAAAGGGAAGAAAAATAGAAATACACATCTAAATTAAATGAATGAAGAAAAAAATCATAAACGAAGTAATGTGGGAATCATGTTTTAAAAACTGGGCAAAATAGGGATGAATTTTAAAAAAAATTGTCAATGACTTGCTGAGGTGCACGAAAACCAGCCATGTATTTTGCGGACCTCCTTCCCTGATCTTTGAACACTGCAGTTAGTTTGGAATGTCCTCCCTGATGTTTTTTTTTTCTTATTTGTATGGTGTCCTTTAAATCTGTTAAAAATAAAGTCTTTGTTTCGCTCTATCTAAAAATGACATTAATTTGACCTTTTTTAAAGGTATCTTCTCTTGTTTTTTTTTTTTTTGTTTTTTTTTCAGCCATTTTGTCAGTGCCTCCGCCTGTAGCTATAGATGCTTTAGACTTGTCTTGATTTCTAATCCACAACAAATGACGATTTTTAGGTTAAACGTTCAGAATACGGTTCCATATAAGGTTATATTTCAGCACTTCGCGAATGGACAGCGACGCTTAAGTAGCACGTAGAGCGCGTTCTCGCGCGTTCATGTTAAGTGCATCTTTGGGAAACGCGCGTGGAATTGCCGCGAGCGTTCGTAACCTTGCACGTAGAGAGCGCTCTTAAGAGCTAAGATACATCGTTATCGGGAAACCCGGCCCACAGTGGTAGTCTGTGAGATGAAGAACAATAATCTGTTACATTTTGCAGAAAACAATTTGATTTCCATTTTTTATGAATTTATTAAATATTGCTTTATAGCCAGATATACAGTATAGGATTTTGGCAGGCAATTATTAAATAATAAAACAGTAAAACAACAAGAAAATCACCACAGTGGTAGTCTGTGAGATGTAGAACAATACTCTGGTGGAGTTTGTAGAAAACAATTTGATTTCGATTTTTTTATTAATTTATTAAATATTGCTATATAGCCAGGTATACAGTACAGGACTTTGGCAGGTAATTATTAAATAATAAAACAGTAAAACAACATGAAAATAATCACAGTGGTAGTCTGGTAGATGAAGAACAATAATCTGTTACATTTTGCAGAAAAACAATTTGATTTCCATTTTTTATGAATTTATTAAATATTGCTTTATAGCCAGATATACAGTATAGGATTTTGGCAGGCAATTATTAAATAATAAAACAGTAAAACAACAAGAAAATCACCACAGTGGTAGTCTGTGAGATGTAGAACAATACTCTGGTGGAGTTTGTAGAAAACAATTTGATTTCGATTTTTAATAATTTATTAAATATTGCTATATAGCCAGGTATACAGTATAGGACTTTGGCAGGTAATTATTAAATAATAAAACAGTAAAACAACATGAAAATAATCACAGTGGTAGTCTGTGAGATGAAGAACAATAATCTGTTACATTTTGCAGAAAACAATTTGATTTGCATTTTTTATGAATTTATTAAAATTGCTATATAGCCAGGTATACAGTATAGGACTTTGGCAGGTAATTATTAAATAATAAAAACAGTAAAACAACATGAAAATAACCACAGTGGTAGTCTGTGAGATGTAGAACAATAATCTGTTACATTTTGCAGAAAACAATTTGATTTCGATTTTTTATTAATTTATTAAATATTGCTATATAGCCAGGTATACAGTATAGGACTTTGGCAGGTAATTATTAAATAATAAAACAGTACAACAACATGAAAATAACCACAGTGGTAGTCTGTGAGATGAAGAACAATAATCTGTTACATTTTGCAGAAAACAATTTGATTTCATTTTTTATGAATTTATTAAATATTGCTTTATAGCCAGATATACAGTATAGGATTTTGGCAGGCAATTATTAAATAATAAAACAGTAAAACAACAAGAAAATCACCACAGTGGTAGTCTGTGAGATGAAGAACAATACTCTGGTGGAGTTTGCAGAAAACAATTTGATTTCGATTTTTTATAATTTATTAAATATGGCTATATAGCCAGTTATACATTATAGGATTTTGGCAGGCAATTATTAATAATAAAACAGTAAAACAACATGAAAATAACCACAGTGGTAGACAGTGAGATGAAGAACAATAGTCTGGTGGAGTTTGCAGAAAACAATTTGATTTCGATTTTTTATTAATTTATTAAATATTGCTATATAGCCAGTTATACATTATAGGATTTTGGCAGGCAATTATTAAATAATAAAAAAGTAAAACAACATGAAAATAACCACAGTGGTAGACAGTGAGATGAAGAACAATAGTCTGGTGGAGTTTGCAGAAAACAATTTGATTTCGATTTTTTATTAATTTATTAAATATTGCTATATAGCCAGTTATACATTATAGGATTTTGGCAGGCAATTATTAAATAATAAACAGTAAAGCAATATGATAATCACCACAGTGGTAGTCAGTGAGATGAAGAACAATATTGCTGGAGTTTGCAGAAAACAATTTGATTTTTTTTTTTATGAATTTATCAATATTGCTGTATAACAAGGTATACAGTATAGGATTTTGGCAGTTAATTATTAAATAATAAACAGTAAAACAACATGAAAATAACCACAGTGGTAGACAGTGAGATGAAGAACAATAATCTGGTAGAGTGTGCAGAAAACAATTTGATTAGCATTTTTTATGAATTTATTAATTATTGCTGTATAACAAGGTATACAGTATAGGACTTTGGCAGGCAATTATTGAATAATAAAACAGTAAAACAACATGAAAATCACCACAGTGGTAGACAGTGAGATGAAGAACAAGAATCTGCTGGAGGTTGCAGAAAACAATTTGATTTCGATTTTTTATTAATTTATTAATATTGCTATATAGCCAGGTATACAGTATAGGACATTGGCAGGCAATTATTGAATAATAAAACAGTAAAACAACATGAAAATCACCACAGTGGTAGACAGTGAGATGAAGAACAAGAATCTGCTGGAGGTTGCAGAAAACAATTTGATTTCGATTTTTTATTAATTTATTAAATATTGCTATATAGCCAGGTATACATTATAGGATTTTGGCAGGCAATTATTAAATAATAAAACAGTAAAACAACATGAAAATAACCACAGTGGTAGACAGTGAGATGAAGAACAATAGTGTGGTGGAGTTTGCAGAAAACAATTTGATTTCGATTTTTTATTAATTTATTAAATATTGCTATATAGCCAGTTATACATTATAGGATTTTGGCAGGCAATTATTAATAATAATACAGTAAAGCAATATTATAATCACCACAGTGGTAGTCAGTGAGATGAAGAACAATAATCTGCTGGAGTTTGCAGAAAACAATTTGATTTTTTTTTTTATGAATTTATCAAATATTGCTGTATAACAAGGTATACAGTATATGATTTTGGCAGTTAATTATTAAATAATACAACAGTAAAACAACATGAAAATAACCACAGTGGTAGACAGTGAGATGAAGAACAATAATCTGGTAGAGTGTGCAGAAAACAATTTGATTAGCATTTTTTATGAATTTATTAATTATTGCTGTATAACAAGGTATACAGTATAGGACTTTGGCAGGCAATTATTGAATAATAAAACAGTAAAACAACATGAAAATCACCACAGTGGTAGACAGTGAGATGAAGACCAAGAATCTGCTGGAGGTTGCAGAAAACAATTTGATTTCGATTTTTTATTAATTTATTAAATATTGCTATATAGCCAGGTATACAGTATAGGACTTTGGCAGGTAATTATTAAATAATAAAACAGTAAAGCAATATGTAAATCACCACAGTGGTAGTCAGTGAGATGAAGAACAATAATCTGTTGGAGTTTGCAGAAAACAATTTTATTTTATTTATTTATGAATTTATTAAATATAGCTGTATAACAAGGTAGTATAGGACTTTGGCAGTTAATTATTAAATAATAAAACAGGAAAGCAATATGATAATCACCATAGTGGTAGTCAGTGAGATGTAGAACAATAATCTGGGGGAGTTTGCAGAAAACAATTCGATTTCGATTTTTTATTAATTTATTAAATATGGCTATATAGCCAGTTATACATTATAGGATTTTGGCAGGCAATTATTAAATAATAAAACAGTAAAACAACATGAAAATAACCACAGTGGTAGACAGTGAGATGAAGAAAAATAATCTGGTGGAGTGTGCAGAAAACAATTTGATTTGCATTTTTTATTAATTTATTAATTATTGCTGTATAACAAGGTATACAGTATAGGACTTTGGCAGGCAATTATTGAATAATAAAACAGTAAAACAACATGAAAATAACCACAGTGGTAGACAGTGAGATGAAGAACAATAATCTGGTGTAGTTTGCAGAAAACAATTTGATTTGCATTTTTTATGAATTTATTAATTATTGCTGTATAACAAGGTATACAGTATAGGACTTTGGCAGGTAATTATTAAATAATAAAACAGTAAAACAAGATGAAAATCACCACAGTGTTAGTCTGTGAGATGTAGAACAATAATCTGGTGGAGTTTACAGAAAACAATTTGATTTTATTTTTTTATGAATTTATTAATTATTGCTGTATAACAAGGTATACAGTATAGGACTTTGGCAGGTAATTATTAAATAATAAAACAGTAAAACAAGATGAAAATCACCACAGTGTTAGTCTGTGAGATGAAGAACAATAATCTGGTGGAGTTTACAGAAAACAATTTGATTTTATTTTTTATGAATTTATCAAATATTGCTATATAGCAATGTAAATATTCATGATTTTGGCAGACAATTATTAAATAATAAAACAGTAAAACAACATGAAAATCACCACAGTGGTAGTCAGTGAGATGAAGAACAAGAATCTGCTGGAGTTTGAAGAAAACAATTTGATTTCGATTTTTTATTAATATATTAAAAATTGCTATATAGCCAGGTATACAGTATAGGATTTTGGCAGGCAATTATTAAATAATAAAACAGGAAAGCAATATGATAATCACCATAGTGGTAGTCAGTGAGATGTAGAACAATAATCTGGGGGAGTTTGCAGAAAACAATTCGATTTCGATTTTTTATTAATTTATTAAATATGGCTATATAGCCAGTTATACATTATAGGATTTTGGCAGGCAATTATTAAATAATAAAACAGTAAAACAACATGAAAATAACCACAGTGGTAGACAGTGAGATGAAGAAAAATAATCTGGTGGAGTGTGCAGAAAACAATTTGATTTGCATTTTTTATTAATTTATTAATTATTGCTGTATAACAAGGTATACAGTATAGGACTTTGACAGGCAATTATTGAATAATAAAACAGTAAAACAACATGAAAATAACCACAGTGGTAGACAGTGAGATGAAGAACAATAATCTGGTGTAGTTTGCAGAAAACAATTTGATTTGCATTTTTTATGAATTTATTAATTATTGCTGTATAACAAGGTATACAGTATAGGACTTTGGCAGGTAATTATTAAATAATAAAACAGTAAAACAAGATGAAAATCACCACAGTGTTAGTCTGTGAGATGTAGAACAATAATCTGGTGGAGTTTACAGAAAACAATTTGATTTTATTTTTTTATGAATTTATTAATTATTGCTGTATAACAAGGTATACAGTATAGGACTTTGGCAGGCAATTATTAAATATTAAACAGTAAAACAACATGAAAATAACCACAGTGGTAGACAGTGAGATGAAGAACAAGAATCTGTTGGAGTTTGCAGAAAACAATTTGATTTTATTTTTTTATGAATTTATCAAATATTGCTATATAGCAATGTAAATATTCATGATTTTGGCAGACAATTATTAAATAATAAAACAGTAAAACAACATGAAAATCACCACAGTGGTAGTCAGTGAGATGAAGAACAAGAATCTGCTGGAGTTTGAAGAAAACAATTTGATTTCGATTTTTTATTAATATATTAAAAATTGCTATATAGCCAGGTATACAGTATAGGATTTTGGCAGGCAATTATTAAATAATAAAACAGTAAAACAACATGAAAATCACCACAGTGGTAGTCAGTGAGATGTAGAACAATAATCTGGTGGAGTTTGCAGAAAACAATTTGATTTGCATTTTTTATGAATTTATTAAATATTGCTGTATAACAAGATATGCAGTGTATAGGACTTTGGCATGCAATTATTGAATAATAAAACAGTAGATCAACATGAAAATCACCACAGTCGTAGTATGTGAGATGTAGAACAAGAATCTGGTGGAATTTGCAGAAAACAATGTGATTTTATTTATTTTATTATTAATATATATTTTTTAAAGTCTGCCGACACCAAGCGCATACACCTTGAGCCTACCACGCAACCTCGTGTAGACGCGCAATATATTTTTAAGCGCAGATGGCGTGACCGCGCTTTTCTACAGCACAGATGGCGTGACCGCAGTGATAAGTCGATTCAATTCTGGGAATCATTTTTGTTTCAAAATAGGTGAACCGGTTTATTTTAACCGGACGGTTGGTTCTTCCCACGACATTTTACTTACTTCTTATGTCTTGTAGCCTACATGCTGTTGTTTGCAGGCGTTTCACACCTATGGTTTTACATAAGAGCAGTGAGTCATATTACTCAATTGTTTTGTTTTGAGTGACACGACTCACTTTGTTCAATTCGCAGATATTCACATATTTTAGGATTCCGTGCGGTACATATCACAAATTGTATATTTAAAATAATTATTAATAAAATAAAAAACATTAAACTTACCTTATTAAAACAGTTGCACCCAGCTGCTTTGCCCCTTTGTCCTCTCAAAATGACAGGTTCGGTTGGGAGCGAATTTAAACATCTCCAAGGCGCGAAACTCGTGAAACAACCCAGCGTTGCGACCCAGCAGTTTTAACCCAACAACTGGAAAATTAAAACTACCCAAAGATGTTTAAAATGTGATAAAAATAACCCAACAAAATTACCCAACAGACTCAACCCAGCATTCTGGGTTAAAAAACAACCCAGCATTTTTTAGAGTGTTGTGACAGTACTGACGTAATCACAATCTTGCTCATCCTGATAAATATCAAACATGTTTGATATGATCGGGGCGAGCCCGATTTGTGTGAGAGCAGATCGGGAGGTGCAAGATTCGATCTGTGAACGCCTCACATTACCAGATAATCTGCACCGAAAATCGGAACCGATCGAGGTCCTCGACAAGATATTTTCTCTGATTCTCGGGAGGGGGAAATCGGGCATAAATCGGCCTAAAACTCCTGTAGTGTGAGCCAGGCATTAGCTGTTTAAACCACCTGATTCACCAGTTCATGTTGCTGCGTTGACTGATGCTGGGTACACACCAAAAGATAATCGGGCTGATTTTGGGCCGATTCCCCCCCTTCCGACAATCCTAGGTATGTCCCGATTATCTTGATGGTTCTACAGATTATCTTATCAGATATTCCTGTGGTGTGAGGTGTGTTAAGAGTGTTTGAACCTGCTCGGAAGATCGTCGGAGGCGCCCCGATCGCGAATCGTAAATATTCAACATGTTGAATATTTACGATCAGAAATCCTGATGTGTGGGGGGAACCCCGAGGACAAACGCGCGCACGCTATGGAGATTATCACGTGAAACGAAACAATATCCAATCAGAAAGCGAGATGATGGAAGACGGAAGCATAACAAACGCAGTCAAGGCGCCGCACAAAGTGAAATTGATATAGACAGCAGAGATGGAGGATCAGCTTGTTGATTTGTGGCTCAGAAAATTTAATTAGCTCAGTATAAAAACCATTCCATATAAGGATAGGTGTAGGTGTGTGTGTGTGTGTAGGTGTACCAGTACACATGGTGTGTGTGTGTGCGTGCGTGCGTGCGTGCGAGAGAGAGAGAGAGAGAGAGAGAGAGAGAGAGAGAGGAGAGAGAGGGAGAGAGAGAGAGAGAGATTGTTTAATTATAGGCGTATTTAACATTTGTATAACCAAATAAATAGTTAAAATTGTTTTTCTTGGTTTAACTACAATATCCATGTTTTATTTTTTATTTGTAGTAAAACCATTGTAAATTTTCGTAAGGGGAGAGAGACATGTGCGGTGTGTGCATTACCACAACATTTATCTGAGAAGTTTACTAAATTCCCACCATCTCCACGACTTCACCCAAAACCTTTTCTTTTTTTCCGTGATTTTTCTGTGAAGATCTTTCCAAACACTATCATCGCAATTTCTTCCTGCATATCCTACCACATGCTTATTCTGAAGTCTCGTGAGATTTTGCGAGATTTCCTGTGTTCACAGACTCTGGTTGAAAATCTTTTCGTGTGTGGTGTGCTGTCTTTGTCACATCATGGCACACCACACACTATAGGAGCAAAACGGTTAAATCTAGGATTTTTTCTCCTCATGTGTGTGGTCTATCACATTTTGAAAATCTTATAAAATGTAAAAAATCCTTTGGTGTGTACCCAGCATCAGGCTTGAGAGCACGCTGTGAGTGAGGGCGCGGGTGCCAGATCCACATAATAGAAAGGTGGCAGTATAGTCTTCTGGACCTGTTTTTCTGATTTAATGTGACACTTTAGGAAGTTATTAAAGTGGAAAGTTGCATGTTAGGGTTAGTGATATATTAATCTTATTTCCAAAACACAAGCTTTGAACTTATTTTGGATTATTCTTATTATTATTATTTTGTTTAGTTTTTCTTGTTTTTCGTAGCAATATCTGGCAACATTTTACTGTCGGCATTAATAAAAAAAAAAGCTTATAGACAAACTGAAATTGCATAAAGCTACCACATTCGGTAAGACAAACGCAATGATCATCGTGATTATCTGTAAGAAATGTATAACACTATCAAAAACTATAGCATAATACAGATCTGTATGTTACAGAATGAAATTTGCCAAGTAACTTACTGGCCAGCAGGAAGACGGCTCATGCTGTTTAGTTAACCTTTCACAAAGTCATCATAAAAACATTAATTAAAGCAGTCTTTCTCAATAGCAATCTATTCAGTCAGCATATTTGTGTTTGATCTGTGTGAATTACAGAAATATAAGATTTGCTAGACCTACTTTTTTTTCTATATTTCTTTGCACAAAACTCTCCAGAAAGTGCCATTTAATGGTTTATTTAAAAAAATTAAAATACCCCCAGACCCCCTAGTGAGGGTTTTCTGTTTCATTCTGGCGTTATTCCACAAAATCATGCCACATGTAGACATGCTGTTTAACATCTGCAGAAGAGGAACATAGGCTCTGTCTTCATCGCAGAATCACCCAGAGGTTCACTCACTGTGCATAAAGCTTATCTGCTTTCGGCCCCCCTCATCCCGCACTGGCCTTGGCAAGGCCGCTGTTGGAACAACAACTCCCCCGGAAGAAGAGCACTGCAGCGAGACGCTCTTGCGTTCCTTCCCCCACTCCCCACAGACACCTGATTGTTGACTCTGTCTGGGACCTGATCAGGGTTGTCTCCATGGCAACTTGCTGTGTATCGCTATGACAATCCTGCGGACTTGAGGCACCTAGATTATGATGCCAGGCGTAGCAACTCTCCAGGCCTACGCATACACGAACTCTTACATATATACAGATATGCAATCACCCCCCCCCCCCCCCCCCTCTTCAACGCTTTGTACCACCAGTCTGACAGGAGGGTCTGTGACCAGCGCCTAGAATGGCTGCAGGACCGGATGGCTGGCTGCCTGTGCTGGGTTACCTCCATCCCCCACTCCCCTCCCCTGTTGCAAGTCTTGTGTGTTCATGTTGTAGAGTGTACTGATTATGTGCTAATGTTGCTGAGTTTTTTTTTTTTTTTTTTACTGTTCCCAAACTGTACTCCTCACAGGAGCATAGTCTGGGGGTTAAAAGGGTTGCCTTTTTTTGCTCCTCATGTTATGCTGTATTTTCTTCCTCAATGCCCTGTCTTCCTGTCCTGTCTACCCCCTTCTCATATTGTATGTATGTCTGTATGGACAGGTTGATGGCTAATTTCGCTGGTACTTTTGACTAAGTGACAATAAAGGCTACTACTACCACACCACAGAGGCTATCAGGTAGGCTATGATTGTGCATATTAGCAGAAAACATGCTTATGTCAGCACGTTGGTTTCTGATACAGTAATTTCAGGCTGGACAGTGACTTGTGAAACTTGTTTAGGATCAGGGACTCTGTTCCTTCTCTAGTTGAGGATGAGGAGTATAGGGGACCCGTACAGGAACACCCCCGAAGAAACACAGGGCAATGGGAGAAGAAACGCAACAGCATCTGCAATAGAGGAAAGCAGACACAGACATTATATTTATTATAATTATAAATAAATTATAATTATTCTATTAGCCTATATGTATTTGTGTTTGTTTGCACATTTTTGTATTCTGAATTGTCATTAGAAATATCTATCTACTGGAGAATGTAGAAATTATACGATTTTATTTTTTCACATTTATGCGTTTAATAATTATTGTGTATATGGTGTGTATGTGTGTGTGTGAGTGAGTGGATGAGTGAGAGAGAGTGACAGAGATAGCCAATAAAGCTGTGTGTGTGTGTGTGTGTGTGTGTGTGTGTGTGTGTGTGTGTGTGTGTGTGTGTGTGTGTGTGTGTGTGTGTGTCACACAAACACACACACACACACACATCTACCTCTCTCTCTCACACACACACCACACACACACACACACACACACACACACACACACACACACACACACACACACACACACACACACACACACACACACACACACACACACACAGAGCCGGCTCTCTCTATAAGCGAACTAAGCGGCTGCTTAGGGCCCCGCGGCCACTAGGGGGCCCCCTAACAACAGATGGTAGTCGCCGGCGTCGCCGCGGTTAAAGCATAGACAGTAAAAGAAGTCAATAACCAACTGTCAAATCGTTGTCTTCCCTGAACTTTGAAATTTGACCGAATGAACTTTGAAAAATGAAACGAGTCTATCCATCGGGTGCAGAAAAAAGGAAAAAGAAGAAGGATGATGATGAGAAGAGACAAGTGCAAGGTAAGGTAATTTTTAATAATGTAGCTAGTTTAAGTTAAGGCGTGGACGGTAACGTTACACCAGGCGACTCAGGCCTAATATTAACGGACACGTCCTTAAACTGTTAGTTGTTATTACTTTATCTTAACTTATTTAATTTGCAAGTTGATGTTTAGTCATTAATAGAGACAGAGTAACTAATGAAAAAAGTCGGTAGCTGTCCGTCAATTATGCTGAATCAACATTGCTTGCTTGCAGTAACGTTATGGACGGTCCAGCCGTCAGGCCCAGCTCATATGAATGCATTTTCTTTTTAACAGTTAACGTTGCATGACCTACACTAGTTCTGGGAAAGAAAAAAAACTTGTGTTAATAGACACTTATTACAATACAAATAGTTTGATTATTAAACATTAGAGAGAAAGAAAGTAAAAAAGAATAGAAAGGGCAATAATTTGACAGTCAAAATCAAAATTAAGTTTAAAATAAAAGCGGTTAAATACAAGCTTTTTCTTCTGGTCTTTATTGAATATGTAATTAAAGCTTATTAATAAACATTAATCTATATACTAATATGAAATATTTTATATATTGTTAAGCTAAAACACTCGGTGTCCTCTCTGAAACATTATTGAATGATGATCGATACAAGATATCTAAAAGTAAAATGGATTCGTGGTACATTATAGGTAAGAAGGTATTACTGTATGTAATCATAAAAGGTGAAAAATGTCTCACTCCATGCTGTGAAGGTTTAAAATATGAACTTATGAAATAAGAGTTAATCAACATAATTAAATAATATCATTTAACCTTTGATTTATTTTAATTTACTTTTAACATTATTTTCTGCTCACAATGCAAAAAACTAAATTTCACTTTCTCAGGAGGAGCCATTCTTAAATATTTTGGTGGTCGTGGAGAAACAGCTCCGGAGGCTGACACCGTGACCAAAGATGTCACTAGTAAATATGTCCCACTGCCTTTCTTTTGAATAGTTTTGTGTGCAACTTCAACATAGCTAATTATCCTCTTGCCAATACAATTTTTTGTTTTATAATCACAATTCACTATGTTGTCTTATTGTACTTAATTATTAATTTAAGATGAATGTGTTTTATCTA
Source organism: Chrosomus eos (assembly GCA_036326025.1). Classification (NCBI taxonomy): domain Eukaryota; kingdom Metazoa; phylum Chordata; class Actinopteri; order Cypriniformes; family Leuciscidae; genus Chrosomus; species Chrosomus eos. The sequence continues at coordinate 352,301 of JAZAVI010000019.1, read as the reverse complement.
ATCTGCATACTCTATTTATGATTATATTATAATCTCAACAGCTGGAGGATGTGACTCTACTGCTGTTTCAGTAGAGCACAGCGAGCGGCATACCACAATGGATAATGTTGCTGGTAAGTTAGCTATATATTGTTAATGCTAAATTAATAATATTTATTTGTTTACAACAAATTGACCTTATGTATGATGTCGATATAATGATTAATACTAACACACTTAAAAACAAAGAAAACAGCTAGGCCTAATCACAATGATGTTGATGTTTTTATTTCATGACAGGCCCATCATTATCATGCCACACTAAAGGTGATACGACATCTTCATCCTGACCTGTGTTTATCCCTGCTGGTTCCAGTGATACAGTTGGTAAGTTTAGTTTGTTCCCAGAATATGTTTCTACCTTTGTTATTAACTCAAATGTTTTGTACACAAGTAGCTAAACATTTCCCTTCTAATCTTCCCACAGCTCCAACTGCAACTGCTGATCTAAGCCAACCAACCTCTTCGGTTACTTGGATCCCTGCTCCACCACCAACTGATCCTGCTCAGTGGCCATCAAAACTGTCTGACCAAGTAAAGAATGACTTAGTTTCAGTGGTGGAAAGAGTACTGACAAATTGTACTTAAGTAAAAGTATTGCTACTTAAGTAATAATATACTTGAGTAAAAGTAGAAGTACTGAAATATAATATGACTCAAGTAAGAGTAAATAAGTAGTTTGCTTAAAAACTACTCAAGTAACTACGTTACAAAGTACTTTAGTATTTTTCTATTTTTACCCAAAATGGGGAGATGATAGCGAAATAGAGCGCTAAACACTCTCATGTCATCTGTTTCATTCATACTGAAGGCCCAGTACTGATGCATAGAAGTACTAAACTTACATATTTCAGGAAATGCCTTATATGGATATAATAACATGCAAATAGTGATGTTTTGACTGATGAAACATGAAGACAAACACAATATAGCTATAACATATCTGTGTTCATCAAACTATCAGGTATTTTCAAAAGAATGATGTATGTTTTTAAAGGATTAGTTCACCCAAAAATGAAAATTAGCCCATGATTTACTCTCCCTCAAGTCATCCTAGAAGATATGACTTTCTGCTTTCAGTCGAATACAATCAGAGTTATATTAGAAAATGTCCTGGCTCTTACAAGCTTTATAATGGCAGTGAATGACTGGAGAAAATTTGAAGCCCAAAAAAGTGCATCCATCCATGATAAAAGTGCTCCACACATATACTACTATAGCTTTCTCTGTTGTCAAGAGCAAAATTTTATTACTAATTTTGAAAAGTAAGTCCAAGTAAGATCATTTGAATGTTTTGATTTGAATCATTTCATAATTGAAAGCAAAGAAGGTTAAGTGAGAGGTCCGATTAAAAAAAGGTATGAAAAACAATAAAACAGTATGAATAAAAAAAAATCCCAGTAAAAAAAATTTAAGTGGGGTACTGGTTAACATGTTAAATTAAATTATCTTTTTTTCGTTGTAGCCTACCGAAAATGTGCTGGGAGCCCACTGTTGCTATAGGAACGAACTACACTTTTACATGCATCTGATTTCACTGTTTTTCAGCTTTGTACAAAGTTTGCTTCGTATATTTAGTTTAACTGTATTGTTAAAGAGGGCGAGCTTTACCATTAATTGAGCTGTGTGCATGTATTATAGACACTTACATTGATCTTGCTCCGTCCATGCAATAACTGCGTCCATGTTATGAGCCGAGCTTTTTTATTTACTTCAACTGCTCAGTGCTCTGGTATTATCAATGGTATGACACATTTCAGTAGTTGCCATAATTAAATATGAGCAGAATACTTACTTACATTCACTGAAATATTGAAACGTTAGCGCTGCCGCTACTGATTCAAAACACGAGCGACAGTGATTGAATGTCAAAGCGCGGTTTGAACGTCCCGCCCCCCAGCCGAACTGAAAGTTTTGATTGGTTTTGCACCCGAGTCAGACCTGTCTGTTATTGGCTGAACTGCTTCAGTTCTGTCTGTTATTGGCTGAAGCGCAGAGGCTCCACCGCAGTAGTATGAAAAGTGTCTGTCAAATGTCAGCTTGCCCTGTTGCTCCGTCCGCACCTTTGTCAAAGTACTTTGTACTTTTTATGAAAATTAAATGTAGAGAAGTTGAATACTTTATTTTTATTTTACTCAAGTAAGAGTAAAAGTACCACAATTTAATTATACTCAAGAAAGTAGAAAAAATCAAAAAATCTACTCAAGTACTGTAACGAAAGTATTTGTAATTAGTTACTTTCCACCACTGCTTAGTTTACAGAGGTCCTGCAAAGGTAGACAGAGACTTTGAATTCCCCAGGTCCCATTTGCACAAAAGCTTTCACTACCATCACATGTTTCGAAACCTTGCAAATGGCGAGAAAGTTAAACGTGACTGGTTAACATACTCAAAGCAGAGTGATGCAGTCTACTGCTTTTGTTGCAAGTTGTTTTCGAGAAAGTCATCAAAGCTTGCCACAGAGGGTCAGAATGACTGGGTCAATATCAGTGCAATATTAAAGTCCCATGAAACCAGCCCAGATCATGTTAAACATTTGTTAGCATGGAAGGATTTAGAGTGTCGACTTAAAGCAGGAAAAACAATTGACCACACTGCGATAGCTCTCTTGCAAGCAGAGCAGAATCGCTGGAGAGAGGTACTCAAACGTTTGATCAGCATCATTCAATCACTGGCTGAAAGAAACCTTGCTCTCAGAGGATCAGCAGATACCATCAACAGTCCAAACAATGGCAATTTTCTGAAAGAGGTAGAACTTCTTGCAAAGTATGATCCAGTTTTAAATGCCCACGTCAGACGCATCAGCTCTGGTGAAAATCACACTACCTACTTGGGGAAAATTATCCAAAATGAACTCATTGCTTGTATTAGTGGGAAAATACTTAGCACTATGGTGGCAGAAATAAAACAGTCAAAGTATTTTGCGATAATTTTAGACTGCACCCCAGACATAAGTCACCAGGAACAAATGTCGGTTGTTGTCAGAATTGTCACCATGTCAACACCCCCAGAGATTAAAGAGCACTTTCTGGGTTTCCTACCTGCTCCAGAGTCCACTGGCCTTGGCCTATCTTCATTGATTTTGAACAAGCTGGAGGAGCTAGGCATCCGTTTTCAAGACTGCAGGGGTCAGTCTTATGATAATGGCTCCAACATGAAGGGGAAAAATAAAGGAGTGCAGGCCAGACTACTTGAAAGAAATGCTCGTGCTCTATATGTTCCATGTGGAACACACACCCTTAAAGGAGCATTTCACCCATTTCAACATGAATCTTTATTGAAAGTGGATCATATATGTAGTCGAAATGTAAAATAATTTTTGAATTTGTTGCCCTCTTGACCGAGAAAAGACAGAAAATAACCGAAGGGTGCATTTGTATGAAAGACTACAACACCCACAATGCACCACATTGCACAGCTCCGCAAGCCACACCCACTAATCCGGAACTGCGCGCACATCAAAGAAATCATTCTTTCGTCAACAAGGCTAACGTTAGCTGCCACCAGAGTTTGAAATTCATTTCACGCAAAATTTCTAGTAAGTGATAATGAAAGTAAAGAGACGCACCGACCGGTCTCATATCTCTCACAGAGGAGCGGAAGCATAAACGGCAGATCGAGAGAGGAACAGGCCTGATTTTATGTTGTGTGTGGACTTCAGTCTTCAATGAGGGGCTGTTGGCTTATACTTTCGTTGTGTATTTGTTCATTTTACTATTAAAATGTTTAAATGTTCGCCAATTCCAGCCTCCTTCTTCCCACAACAACAAACCCCGTTAACGTTAAGTTACATTGGCAAATTCATTAGTGAATTACTCCTCGTTTGTATTTCTTTCTGAATATGGTGTATTACTGCATGATACCTGGATGTTCAGTCAGGCGAAACTATGGTGGTTCACATCACAACACAAACGTCCCTTCGTTGAAATTCTCTGCAGCAGACGGACTCTATCTGTGTCCGTAGCGCAAAGCGAGAGCACAGGCACAGCAGTCCGCCTCAGCTCGAGCCAGTCCGGGCTCCTCGACCGCGACAGGCAGCCGCCTCCTGTTCCTCCATCAGCCTCAGCTGCTCTTCACTATATTGCGGCTCGTAAAGATAGCCACGAACATCGGATTCGAGCAGCAGACTTTCAAAATCCTCTTCTTCCATATCATGTATAGTTTCTTCAGTCATTGTCATACTTCCTATCTCCACAGCGCTCGTTAGCTTAGCTTCCAAAAACAAGATGGCGGATATTGATTTCGGTTTCTGCAAGTGAAGTCCCACCCACTGATCTGTAATAGGCCTGTAGGGTGAGTGGGTCCCACACCCTTGAATAATAATGAGCTAATGTTTGTAGTCTATACACTTTTCAATGAAATTTATCTTCCGTCCTATCGTGACGCAAAATGACGATATTTACGTCACGATAGGACGGAAGTAAAACACTTAAATCCTTTTTTCTCCCATCTCATAAAAAAAACAAGCAAAATTCCACCATCATTATAATATATGACTGGGTTTCTAACAATACAAACCTTAATGCAAATGGGTGAAGTGACCCTTTAATCTAATGGTTGCAGATTCAGCAAAGCAGTCAGTAGATGCCATCAGCTTCTTTGGCATAGTCCAGAAGCTTTACAACTTGTTTTCTGCTGCTCCTCAGAGGTGGGCCATTCTTAAGAAGCATGTCCAGATCACGCTGAAGTCATGGAGTGAGACAAGATGGGAGAGTAGAGTCAACAGCATTGAGCCTTTACGGTACCAAACTGACAAAGTCAGAGAGGCCTTGACTGAAGTCAGAGACCAAACAAATGATGCTGCTGCAAGAATTGAGGCCCAGTCATTGGCAGAAGAAATAGGGTCATTCAGATTTCAAATCTGTACAGTGGTCTGGTTTGATATCCTATCCAAAATCAACATTACCAGTAAACTCCTGCAATCTACCAACATGCAGCTTGATGTTGCTGTCAATCTAATTGACAAAACAAAACAATCTCTGTTGAACTACAGGGACACTGCTTTCTCTGATGCCCTGTCAAATGCTAGAGAATCATGTGAGAACATGAATGTTGAGGCAGTGCTGGCACAGAAGAGGATTCGAAGCTCAAAAAGGCAGTTTAGCTACGAGGCAGCAGATGAGACTGTGAATGATGCAGTAAAAAGAATGGAGGTAACATTCTTTAATGTTGTTGTTGACACTGCCATCCAGTCACTGGAAGATCGCTTCAAGTCACTAAAGAATGTAAGAGATAAATTCAGTGTTTTGCTCAGTTTCACTGACATGGATGACGAGGCACTCAGAGAGCACTGTGAGCTACTTGGCAATACACTGACTGATGGGGAGGAGACTGACCTTGACTGGCAAGAACTGACCGCAGAAATCCAGAGTCTTCCAGTTCCAAACTTACCAAAGGCAATGACAGCATTTGAACTTCTTAATTTTCTCCACAAAAAAGGGCTGACTGGGCTTTATCCAAACCTTTGGGTTGCACTGAGAATAGCCTGCACACCACCAGTGACAGTAGCCTCTGCAGAAAGGAGTTTCTCAAAGCTGAAGCTTATAAAAACATACCTAAGGTTCTCCATGGCACAAGAACGCCTCAGTGGTCTGTCAATCATCAGTGTCAACCACCAGGTTGGAAGCAAGATGTCCTATGATGACATTATAGAGGACTTTGCATCTCAAAAAGCAAGAAGACACACATTCTGAGAGAAAAAGTCATTAGAAGGAACAGGGAATAACAAGCAGATGGGGTGAAGTACCCGTTTTTTAAGACTTATTTTCTTCCTTTTTTTTCTTATTTTATATTATTTGCTTATTTATTTGATCAATTCATGTATCATTCATTGCATTTTAAACACTGTTAATATTTTATATGCACATTTGGCTAATGATTGTTCGCTGAAATAGTGTTTGTGTAGTTGGAATATATAAAAAAATAAATACCAACTCAAACTAGAATTTTTTGTAGAATTTGTAATCTCTTTGATACATCAATACAAGAATGTTTAAATCACTTTAGAAGGAAGCAAATAAATTACTGGTCTAACTTCTCCCTCTTTTTAAAGTGTGGAAAAGGGAAAAGAAGTTCAACGATCGAGACTCCAGCAACACCTGTAGTATATATGCAACAACTTTATTGAAGATTTGTTAGATTGGGGTTAGATTGTATACAGTTACTGGTTTGCGGTGGCAATACTCCATTATTCACTGCAAGGCAGGCCCCAAAATTTTCCTGCTTAGGGCCCCCAGATTTACAGAGCCGGCCCTGCTCTCACACACACACCTACCTCTCTCACACACACACACACACACACACACCATTGTGACACCATTATGAGCCATGCCAAGGAGAGGTTTTCTTCCACCAAGCATCTCATCAGTGTCGCTCTGTTGAAGGAGACTTGTTCCCACAACACCGCAGAAAGTTCCCAGATTCAGCACTAGGAACCACAGTGGAGGCCTACCCCATGTTGGACAAAGCCAGACTTAAAACAGAACTGTCCCTGATCTACGGAAATGAGGACTTCCAGGGTTGCAGTGGTGCACTGGCTCTCTTTCAGGTGCTAATGGAAAATAATCTTCAAGACACATTCATCGAAACTGTAAGTGTTCTCGAGATCCTCATCACCACACCAATGACCAGCGCAGAATCAGAGAGGTGCTTCTTCTACTTTAAAGAGGATAAAAACTTTCCTTAGGAACACTATGGCACAAGATCGCCTCGGCGCTCTGGCTATGCTCTCTATAGAGAAAAAACTCACACGGGACATTCCAGATTTCAACACAAGGGTCATTGAGAGATTTGCCACTCAGAAAGATATACGAGCAAAAGTTCCTGTACAAATAAGAGTTCTCCATCCTCCGCATTCACTCACACATTTACTCCATCTACCTCTCTCTCTCTCTCTCACACACACACACACACACACACACACACACACACACACACACACACACACACACACATCTAACTGTCACACACACACACACACACACACACACACACACACACACCTAACTGTCACACACACACACATCTACCTCTCTCACACACATATATCTAACTGTCACACACACATCTAACTGTCACACACACACACACACACACACACACACACACAAACACACACACACACACACACACACACACACACACACACACACACACACACACCTACCTCTCTCTCTCACACACACACACACACACACCTACCTCTCTCTCTCACACACACACACACACACCACACACACACACACACACACACACACACACACACACACACACACACACACACCTACCTCTCTCACACACACACACACACACACACCACCTACCTCTTTCACACACACACACACACACACACACACACACACACACACACACACACACACACACACACACACACACACACACACACACACACACACACACACACACACACACACACACACACACACATCTAACTCTCACACACACATCTAACTGTCACCCACACACATCTACTTCTCTCACACACACACATCTAACTGTCACAAATATTGTAATAATTATGGATGAGTTTAGTCTAAACATTATTATATTAGCAGGCCTGATAGTGAAGATTTTTGCTGACACTCATCTGAGCTTCTTCCTCTGTTCCACCTTTAATTACAACTAAACCATCATTTGGCTGAATAATAAACCAACATTAATCATTCAATATCACATGTTTCTAATGCGCATGCTAATGTAAAGCCTACCTATGGTGCACATTAAAATGTCCAACCCAGTTGTCGGTTCAATTCAATTTATTGACAACAATCACATAAATAGGCTTAGATGGCAGAAGTTGACAAGTTAAAAGGATTTTTACACCTAAGTAAATCCGTGCAGACCTTCATTATTTGACTTTAGGTAATTCAAAACAGTGACAAAGACCAGCTCCTATATAAAACAGAGCCAGAAAAATACCCTTATTACTTGTGCTAATAATATTCACAAACAAAACATTTAAAAAACAACATTCCTCAAAACACACATTAATTAACACAAACGTACACTTCAACCATACATCACGTACCTGGCAACAGCTTACAATAACTGTTTTCCAAACCAGGAACAAACCATCACTACAACCTGCACAATATTTAGATCCACATGATTATCACACATTTAAAACCCATTAAATCAAACATAGCTGATGAAAGTTTAATTTACCTCCAAGAAGGAAAATCAATACCACCTATCTGGCGTTGTTGTACCATGCAACAGCTACAGCTTACAACAACTGCACATACTCACTGTCTGCACAAAATATTTGAATACACATGGTTGTACAAAATATTACATTAAAAAAAATAGGCTACAACAAACAATCAATGAGAGTTTGATTTACCTCAAAGACAGAAATCTCAGCAGCCTATCTGGCGTTGTCTGTTCAGCGTGCGCGCCGCCATTACTACTGAACTAACTACTCCATTCATAAAGGGGACATCGGACCGGAAACTACCGTATTCACCCTACCACAAAGGACTACCGTAAATACTATAGTGGTTACAGCCTTCACCTCATCACACTAACACACACGCTGCTTTATTTAATAGTGAAGTCTGAGTCTCTTCCACCTGTATGAAACACATTTACACATTTATTTCTCCTCATAGACAGTAGAGAGACTCTTCTGTGGATCTCCTGATGGTTTCTGCTCCTCTCATGATGATTTCACACTATGATATAAAGCTCCTTTAAACAGATTTAAACCTTGATGTAAATCCACTGACGTTTGGTGATCAATCTTCATCTACATTCATATACTGTAAAGTGGAACAGAAGAGAAAACAATCAGTGTTCAGAGGAACAAAGTGCAAATTATTATATTTCAATTACTGTTTTTTGAGTAAAAATAAGTTAAATTGAATTCCTGTAATTAGATTAATTACCGACATTAAATTATCCTGCATAGATATTTGTGTTTTTAAATATAATAGATGTAAAACCTGAATCATGTTCATATGTGTGTGTGTGTGTGTGTGTGTCGGTGCGACTGCTATTGAGTCTCTGTAAAGGAGAAACTAATGTGTGTACGGCGTATGGAATAAACCACAGGGAGCAAATACTAATGTTATTTTGAGTTAAACACAAACCTTTAGTTAAAGCCGTTTGTCCTCTAGTTTAAACATGTTTGTAGGCTCTTAGTAAATAACTGAGAGTAAAGTAAGTGTAGAGTAGTGTGACGTGTTGCTTGTCACAGTAAAAACACACTAGAGACAGAGACATTTCTCATGTGAGCTGGACGCTGTGAGCTGAAGCTGGAACTGCACTGATTTTAGCAGGAGTGCAGCGTTTTCTTACAATCTGACCAAGTCTGTTTTCACACTGAAATGATTCACTTCTACTGACACAGTTCATAAAGCAGGTGTTGATGTATAAAGCTGTGACAGTGTGCTTTTCTTCTCTTTCCTCCTTTGTGTTCAACATTTCAATAACTTCACATTTTCTTCTCACACAAACCCTTTGTTGCAATAAAGCTTATTGATAATTTCCTTTCACGAATGTTTGAAAGGTTTGTTCAGATATCAGAGGTAAATGAAGATCTCTTTAATATCTCAGTGATGTTTCCTCACCTCAGGACACAGTTTGAGTCTCGTAGCTCGTCTCTGAGCCGCCGCTTTGAGTCTCCTATCTTATTGTCTCTCAGCTCAAGCTCTTTTAAAAACTGCAGTGCTTTTGAGTTAGTCAAAGACTGAGTTAAAGAAGAAACATCTGTAATGCCACAGCGATATAGACTAGAAAGACACAAACAGAGGAAGAGAGATTATCTTACAAACAAATCATGAATGTGAATAATTTTACACAGATATAATGTGAACTCATACTCACTGTCGAGCATAAAGTGTTTCAGTTTAAACTGTTGAAGTGATTTTAAGCATTTTGATTCTTGCATGTGAATGTTACTGACAATACTAAATTATTTTAGTGAAAAAAACTTAAATGTAACAGTAAATTTTAGATGAAATTAACTGTTGGATTTTAAATCAATTATTTTGGTATGTTTAATTCAAATTATCAAGAAAATGATATTCAGATATTTTATTAAGTTAATAAAGTTAAATATTACTGTGATATTTAATAATCCACAGAATAATTACACAGAGTGTAGATAAAAAAAAAAAAATGTGAGCAATAGGGAAACCCAGAAAGTGCACTGCTATAAACAATGAAACATAAGCCGTGCTGTCTTCAAATAAATAAACTTCAGTCACACTGTAATTGCTGTACAGTATAATGATACTAACTGTAGTTTCTCCAGCTTGAATTGTGGGTTCATCAGTAGATCACTGAGGTTTTTCACTGCTGAGTCTCCTAGTTTATTCCCGCTCAGGTCCAGCTCTCTCAGGTGTGACGGGTTTGATTTCAGAGCTGAAGTCAGGATGAGACTCTGTTTCTCTGTAATACTGCAATAACTCAGACTGAAGACAGAGAAATAACAATAGTTCACATCTATGATGGTCATCTTATTGAAGAGTTACAGCAGCATTTAGTTTCCATTTTTAACTATTTATTTGACGTCTCTCTTCTTTATTCTCTGTTGAAAAGGCAGATTTCTGCACATACACAATCAGTACATTGTATCAAATGCTGGAAATTAAACAATTACTAAGTACACTCTAAAAAGTTGTATATGATTTACTAATTTTTTTTGGTGAAAAATTAATATTTTTTACACTCAAAAATATTGATTACATTTTAAAGCAGTGAAATCAATTACAATAGTCAAGTCAAGTCATCCTCATTTATATAGTGCTATTAACAATGTAGATTGTTTCAAAGCAGCTTTACAGAGATAAACATATAATTTAAGGTAACAGAGATTGGTTTGGTTTTATAGCGGTTCTTGAATAATGTTGTTTCCAGCTAAAGTTAGTTTTGATTGATTCACTTCCGTTGAAATGATCATTTGTTATTAAATTAGAGGCCGCTAAGACGACGCCGTTCTTTCTAAACAGACTTTAAACTGAACCTGTGATAAACGCTGATGGCGTTCACATGCGCGTTAATAATTGATGCTATAGTTATGTGTGTTCGAATATATGTGCGCAGGTTTATAATTCCCTACAAACCATGCCTAAACAAACTACTTGTCTTGCCTATAAATTTTGATGCAGAATTTTATTTTATGAAATGTCACAAATATATTAAGTATATTATAAATAAATAATTGGTTAGTGGTGGTTGAGGAGAGACCCCGACATGACTGTAAATCTCTTTGGGCGTACAAGTACATTCATTGATTCATTCATTCATTCATTCATTCATTCATTCATTCATTCATTCATTCATTCATTCATTCATTCATTCGTTCATTCGTTCATTCATTCATTCAAATACTAAATTCTTTTAATGATAAAAACTTAAATATAACAGTAAATGTTAGATGGAATTAACTGTAGGATTTTTAGTCAATTATTTTGGTATGTTGAACTTTGGTATGAATGATTTTCAGAGATTTTATTTAAGTTAATAAAGCTAAAGATTATTGAGATATTTACTAAGTCACAGAATAATTACACAGAGTGTAGATATAAAAAAGTGCACTGCTATAAACAATGAAACATAAGCCCTGCTGTCTTCAAATAAATAAACTTCAGTCACACTGTAATTGCTGTACAGTATAATGATACTAACTGTAGTTTCTCCAGCTTGAATTGTGGGTTCATCAGTAGATCACTGAGGTTTTTCACTCCTGAGTCTCCTAGTTTATTACCGCTCAGGTACAGCTCTCTCAGGTGTGACGGGTTTGAGTTCAGAGCTAAAGTCAGGATGAGACTCTGTTCCTCTGTAATACTGCATCCACACAGACTGAAGACAGAGAAATAACAATAGTTCACATCTATGATGATCATCTTATTGAAGAGCTACAGCAGCATTTAGTTTCCAATAGTCTGTTTTAAAACCCAGTTACACTAGTTCTGTGCGCTGGAAGACACTGTTTCTTCTCTTTCATTTATAACTGTTTATTTGACGTCTCTCTTCTTTATTCTCTGTTGGAAAGGCAGATTTCTGCACGTACACAATCAGTACATTGTATCAGATGTTGGGAATTAAACAATTACTAACTACACTCTAAACAGTTTTAATATGATTTACTCATTTTTTTGGTGAACATTTTTTTACACTTTTTTACACCGTTTTACACACATTTTTTTTACATTTTAAAGCACTGAAAACAATTACAAATGTAAATGTAAGTAAAATAATTAAGTAGATCTGAGTAAACTGCATCTGGTACATGTAGAAATAATTGTGGAAAAACATAAAAAAAAAAATATTTATGAGTAATATTAACTTTTTTATTTTCTCTAAACCTTTGTGAAATAGTATTCCCTACAACCACCGGTAGCTATACATGACATTGGCCTTTATTGTCGATGACTAACGTTACATCAATACAGCATATTTTACAGTTTAAACATGTATACAACATTGCCTACATTTAAACTCATGCAACAAACATTTTAAAAGTAAAAATGAAACATTTAAACATTCAGTTGTTTTAACTGAGTAAATTTGCTAAATTTCTTAACAGTGTTAAATATATTATTAATATTGTTTTGAATTAAGTAATATTTGTCGTTCTTGAAACGGATCAGTTTTATTCTCCAGTCTCAAATATTTTGATAGAAATTTCACAAATATATGAAGTATATTATAAATAAATAATTGTTTAGTCAAATACTAAATTCTTTTAGTGAAAAAAATATATAACTAAATTTTAAATGAAATTAACTGTTGGATTTTTAGTCAATTATTTTGGTATGTTGAACTCAAATAATCAAGTAAATGATATTCAGAGATTTTATTAAGTTAATAAAGTTAAATATTACTGTGATATTTACTAAGCCACAGAATAATTACACAGAGTGTAGATAAAAAATAAATAAAATAAAAAAGTGAGCAATAGGGAAACCCAGAAAGTGCACTGCTATAAACAATGAAACATAAGCCCTGCTGTCTTCAAATAAATAAACTTCAGTCACACTGTAATTGCTGTACAGTATAATGATACTAACTGTAGTTTCTCCAGCTTGAATTGTGGGTTCATCAGTAGATCACTGAGGTTTTTCACTGCTGAGTCTCCTAGATTATTCCCGCTCAGGTCCAGCTCTCTCAGGTGTGACGGGTTTGAGTTCAGAGCTGAAGTCACATCAGAACAACCTTCATCTGTCATATCACAGCATCTTAACCTACATTAGCAGAGAGAGAGCAGAAAATAAGACAAGAAAAGAAAACTCTTTATTCTTTTATTATTTACGGGATGAGGATGAGGATGAGATGAGAGTCAGGATGAGACTCTGTTTCTCTGTAATACTGCATCTATACAGGGGTCAATGACGTGGCGTGTCAATTCTGGTGTCCAAAGCATTTCATTATATTAAAAATGTATAATTTTTTTTCAATAACCAAAGGTAGTGTGTTGATTTTTTTTAAATCCACATATTACATATTTTAAAATATTACATAAATTCTTTGATGACTGTTATATAATACACCGAACAATCGTCATCTGGCACAAAAAGTTCAAATTTTATTGGACAATGTGAAGTGGAGGGGTAATTTTCTAGTCATTCAGAAATCGTTTGAAAATTACAGACGGATTTACATTTACGAAGCGATCTGGATCTGCGTCATTGAAACAATGGATGTTAATTGACTACAAAGCACTGCACAAAACCAGCACCAAAAGTCGCTCTAATCGTAAGTAGTAGCCTGTGTAAGTCAGGCCATGTCCACACGGACACGGGTATTTTTATAACCGTAGTTTTTCCTCCAGCGTTTTAAAAAAAAAATCCCGTCCACACATGCTCGGTCTCCGTCTACATGAAAACGCAAAAACACGCTATCAAGCACGGTCAAGAGCATGCCACGCCATCAGGCGGCGATATAACCCTAACCGTAAAGCCACGTTGGCCAATCAGAAGCCTAACAAAAAGTTATTACCGGTTCCGGTAGGCACAAATCTGACGTCAAACACAGTGGATAACGGCGCACACTCTGACGTCGCAAGGCGTCAGAAAATCCTCACCCTCAGCAGGGGTTTTCAAAAATGTTCGGTTTCAGTGCGTTTCCGTGTGGACGAACGGCCGAACCGCGTAGAAAAAGTCACGGTTATAAAAATACCCGTGTCCGTGTGGACAGGGCCTTATATTGATACACCGTTTACCATTTAAAAACTATCATAGTTGGTTCAAATTAATGAAGCCCAGGCGCCACCTACAGGTCTATGATGTGAAGTGTAGGCTGACAACAACACGTGAAATGGTGATTTTTGATAATAGTAACAGTACCGGTCAAAAACTGACACATTAATATTTTTTATGTTTTTAAAGAAGCCTCTTATGCACTTCAAGACTGCATTTATTTGATTAAAAATTCAGAAAAAAATTATTACAATTTTAAATAATGGTTTTCTATTTTAATATAGGCCTACTTAAAAATATCATTTATTTCTGATGCGGCATTTAATTAAAATAGAAATTATTTTATAAGTCTTTACTATCAATTTTTATCAATTTAACACATCCTTGCTGAATAAAATAAAGAAAGAAAGAAAGAAAGAAAGAAAGAAAGAAAGAAAGAAGAAAGAAAGAAAGAAAGAAAGAAAGAAAGAAAGAAAGAAAGAAAGAAAAGAGAAAATTACTGACCCCAAACTTTTGAACAGTATAGTGGATATTGTTACAAAATATTTCTATTTGAGATAAATGCTGTTCTTTTTGTAACTTTTAAACTCAGAATCCTGAAAAAAGTATCAAAGGTTATAAGTATATTAAAATAGAAAACCATTATTTTACACTGTAGTAATATTTCACAATATTACTGTTTTTTTTTTTTTTTAAATGCAGCCTTAATGAGCATAAGATACTTCTTTCTAAAACCTTAAAAATAGTAATGTTTCCAAACTTTTGTTCCATAACAAATATATATATATATATATATGCCCCTTTTTCACATTTGAGCCCCTGGCCTTGAGGAACTCTCTGCACGCCCCTGGTCTCACGCCGCTTTCACGCGTTCACCTGAAAGGGATATTACGTCACTCAAACTCAAAGATAACGACACATTTCATCCTCTGTTGGGACGAAAGTGGACAACTTCTGTCAACCTCATCTACAAGCATGGACAAAAATAAAGCAATTTAATTGAAATTAATATTGATTCTGTATTAAAAACACAGGGGGCTGAATTTTTGTCCCAGTCCGCCCCTGACAGTTGCTGTTCTAGCCAGAGCAAGTGGATGTTGCAGTGGAGTTAAAAGTCAAAGGTGAAGTAGTGATTGATTGATTTCTGTTATAGTCGTCTTCAGCCATTTTTAGTCTTTTTAACTTCCCATTTTTATGTTTAAATTTACATTGTGAAAAACAAGGTTATGTTCTATATTGTGGTGTTCAGCAATTTTAACATAGTATCATCATCATATCAGTGTAGATGTTTGGACCAAAATAAAACCATTAAAATATCAAGTTACAAGTACTGTGATAGCCTACTTTGTGCCACAGTGACACTCTTGTCCCAAAAAGTATTGCTATAATATCAAGATACTCAATATGTTGTCCCACGGTGAGTCATTTTTCCCTGTTGCACCTACACAAAATGTGAGGGTTCCCCCACCTGCCAAATCCCGCTTTAACAGGGTTCTCAAGTTTTATCAAAAGCTTGGAGTGAGATCACATGCGGGTAGGGGAGGAGCCTTAATGGAGCCCCGTCCCCCAATTTTACCCATTGTTTATAATTAACCAGCACAAATTGACATTATAACAATTGGTAAATCTGATAAATGACAGAGCAATTCATCACATTTAATGTTATATTTTCAAAAAATATAACTGTTGTAGAAATTTTAATAGTCATTTATTCCTAATCTATTCAATGTGTAAAAGTATATGTGTGTACGTGCTTGTGCGTGACGTTTCAGGAATATATGGGACAGGACATCTTGACCTTAGGAATGGTCAGATTTGGCTGGTTTATTCCAGTACCAGTTTGTGTAACTGAACAGCAGTGGGGACCTTATCTGAGTGGGGGAAAAGTACAGCGAGTGAGAAGGAACCTTGAAAAGAGTATAAAAGCTGTCTCATGTCTTCCTGGTGCGCGTCACTCACTTCACAGAATGTAACAGCTGTGATGGCGACTGGGCCTTCTTGCAAGAATAAATATTTCTCTTTTTATTAATTTGACTCTGAGTGTCTCATAACCCTTTAAGCCCTAAGCGTCCCGCCGGCGGGACACCACCCCATAAAAAAAAATCATAATCAAATTACTAAGCAACCACTGAATGTAATAACACAAAATAGGTATCATTTTAAAGCTTAGAATCTCAGCTTTTCAATGCACCTATCCATTTTATTCAACTCCTAACAGGCGCTGAGTTATTCCATTAGAACGGAGTGTACCACCGGGGGGCGCCACCTAGCTATGAAAAAAAATAACTGTCATATTTTTCAAAACTACTGCATTGATCAACACAAAATAGGCATCATTTGAAAGCTTAGAGTCTAAACTTTACAATGAATGTACCCATTATGATTATCTCCAAAGTAGTGCTGAGTTATTTGCTAATAAAATGAAAAATAAATAAATTATAATTTATGAGGAAGGGAAAATTATTATGTACCGCAATGTGTCAAAAACATCATATAGCTCAGATAGTCATGTGTCATATATCATTTGAAAGGTCTCATGGAGTAGAACACAACAAGCCCAATTATTTTGGGCTTTGACTAAACTTGAGTGAGTTTTTGTTAGTTAAGCCCTGCAAGACCCATATGTAAATAATATACTGATGTGGCATTCACGTGGCGTTTTTTCACTCGTAACTTCATGAAACATGGAAAATTGCACATCCTTATTTAAAGCAGATTATCACGATTAAAAAGAGCCTAAAGACACCATAATCCATCACTCAGATCTAAATATATTTCTCGTTATGTTATAAAACGCAAAAAACAGCACAGATGAACATGAGTAAAAAAGTTGCTTAGACTTTGCGTTTTTGCGGGTAACTTCATGAAACATGCTCCGATCGTTAAAAATGGCACATCTTTATTTACAACAGACTGTCACGATTAAAAAAAGACCAAAGGTACCTAAATCCGTCACTCAGATCTAAAGATATCCTTCATTGAGTTATAACACGTATAACCTCAGAGGCGCAAATAAGCTAAGTAAACAAAATGTAGCTTTAAAGTAGCATTTAGGCTTTTACCTTCATGAAACATTCTCCGATCGTTAAAAATGGCACATCCTTATTTACAGCAGACTCTCACGATTAAAAAGAGACCAAAGTCACCAAAATCCGTCACTCAGATCTAAAGATATCCTTCATTGAGTTATAACATGTATAACCTCAGAAGCGCAAATAAGCTAAGTAAAAAAATGTAGCTTTAAAGTAGCATTTAGGCTTTTACCTTCATGAAACATTCTCCGATCGTTAAAAATGGCACATCCTTATTTACAGCAGACTCTCACGATTAAAAGGAGACTAAAGTCACCAAAAGCCGTCACTCAGATCTAAAGATATCCTTCATTGAGTTATAACACGTATAACCTCAGAGGCGCAAATAAGCTAAGTAAACAAATGTAGCTTTAAATTAGTTTTTATGCTGGTAACTTCGTGAAACATACTCCGATCATTGAAAATGGCACATCCTTATTTACAGCAGACTGTCACGATTAAAAAGAGACCAAAGTCACCAATAATTCGTTGCTTAGATCTAAAGATATCCCTCATAGAGTTCCTCATAGGCCCTGCAAGACCCATAGGTACATAATATACTGATGTGACGTTTTTCACTGTAACTTCATGAAACATACTCCGATGGTTAAAAAATTTACATCCTTATTTACAGCAGACTCTCACGATTAAAACGAGATAAAAGTCACCATAATCCATTGCTTAGATCTAAAGATATCACTCATAGAGTTCCTCATAAGCCCTACAAGACCCATAGGTACATAATATACTGATGTGACGTTTTCTACTGTAACTTCATGAAACATACTCAGATCGTTGCAAATGAGACATCTTTATTTACAGCAGACTCTTACGATTAAAAAGAGACCACAATCACCATAATCCGTTACTCAGATCTATAGATATCACTCATAGCTTAGCTAATGTGTGTCTGTGGGGTTATGTGTTATAACTCTAAGTAAACAAGTGTAGCAATGACTGAACAAAAGGCTCCCTTTGTTCCAAGTGCTGTAACTTTGGATTACTTTATGCTATCATCATAAAATAATGATCCAGGTGCAGGCCATACATAGGGGAACATCACAAAAAAAGAATTATTTTGCTCCCTTATTTCCTTCCTGAGTTATTGCATGTCAAATAAGAAATATATGTAATATTATTTAAAAAATTAATAATATTTTTGTCTTATCAGCAGTTTCTCAGCATTAGATTGTCCAAATATAATAAAAGAATAATATATTCTAAAAATATAAAACGTTTTCTAACAGATGATACCTACCTTATGACTCTCCTCTCTATAGTTTTGGAGTTATGAGTCTTTAAATGTGTCCATGTCACTCAGAAAACAAGAGTTTTATAAATGTCAATGACTGAACAAAAAGGCTCCCTTTGTTCCAAGTGCTGTAACTTTGGATTACTTTATGCTATCATCATAAAATAATGATCCAGGTGCAGGCCACACATAGGGGAACATTACCAAAAAATAATTTTTTTGCTACCGTATTTCCTTCCTAAGTTATTGCATTTCAAATAAGAAAGATATGTAAATTATTAAAAAATAATAATAATATTTTTGTCTTTTATCAGCAGTTTCTTACCGTTAGATTGTCCAAAAGTAATAAAAATTTATATTTTCTAAAAATATAAAAAGTTTCCTAACAAATGATGTCTACCTGTTGACTCTCGTTTGTTGTGAAAAACAAGGTTATGTTCTATATTGTGGTGTTCAGCAATTTTAACATAGTATCATCATCATATCAGTGTAGATGTTTGGACCAAAATAAAACCATTAAAATATCAAGTTACAAGTACTGTGATAGCCTACTTTGTGCCACAGTGACACTCTTGTCCCAAAAAGTATTGCTATAATATCAAGATACTCAATATGTTGTCCCACGGTGAGTCATTTTTCCCTGTTGCACCTACACAAAATGTGAGGGTTCCCCCACCTGCCAAATCCCACTTTAACAGGGTTCTCAAGTTTTATCAAAAGCTTGGAGTGAGATCACATGCGGTAGGGGAGGAGCCTTAATGGAGCCCCGTCCCCCAATTTTACCCATTGTTTATAATTAACCAGCACAAATTGACATTATAACAATTGGTAAATCTGATAAATGACAGAGCAATTCATCACATTTAATGTTATATTTTCAAAAAATATAACTGTTGTAGAAATTTTAATAGTCATTATATTCCTAATCTATTCAATGTGTAAAAGTATATGTGTGTACGTGCTTGTGCGTGACGTTTCAGGAATATATGGGACAGGACATCTTGACCTTAGGAATGGTCAGATTTGGCTGGTTTATTCCAGTACCAGTTTGTGTAACTGAACAGCAGTGGGGACCTTATCTGAGTGGGGGAAAAGTACAGCGAGTGAGAAGGAACCTTGAAAAGAGTATAAAAGCTGTCTCATGTCTTCCTGGTGCGCGTCACTCACTTCACAGAATGTAACAGCTGTGATGGCGACTGGGCCTTCTTGCAAGAATAAATATTTCTCTTTTTATTAATTTGACTCTGAGTGTCTCATAACCCTTTAAGCCCTAAGCGTCCCGCCGGCGGGACACCACCCCATAAAAAAAAATCATAATCAAATTACTAAGCAACCACTGAATGTAATAACACAAAATAGGTATCATTTTAAAGCTTAGAATCTCAGCTTTTCAATGCACCTATCCATTTTATTCAACTCCTAACAGGCGCTGAGTTATTCCATTAGAACGGAGTGTACCACCGGGGGGCGCCACCTAGCTATGAAAAAAAATAACTGTCATATTTTTCAAAACTACTGCATTGATCAACACAAAATAGGCATCATTTGAAAGCTTAGAGTCTAAACTTTACAATGAATGTACCCATTATGATTATCTCCAAAGTAGTGCTGAGTTATTTGCTAATAAAATGAAAAATAAATAAATTATAATTTATGAGGAAGGGAAAATTATTATGTACCGCAATGTGTCAAAAACATCATATAGCTCAGATAGTCATGTGTCATATATCATTTGAAAGGTCTCATGGAGTAGAACACAACAAGCCCAATTATTTTGGGCTTTGACTAAACTTGAGTGAGTTTTTGTTAGTTAAGCCCTGCAAGACCCATATGTAAATAATATACTGATGTGGCATTCACGTGGCGTTTTTTCACTCGTAACTTCATGAAACATGGAAAATTGCACATCCTTATTTAAAGCAGATTATCACGATTAAAAAGAGCCTAAAGACACCATAATCCATCACTCAGATCTAAATATATTTCTCGTTATGTTATAAAACGCAAAAAACAGCACAGATGAACATGAGTAAAAAAGTTGCTTAGACTTTGCGTTTTTGCGGGTAACTTCATGAAACATGCTCCGATCGTTAAAAATGGCACATCTTTATTTACAACAGACTGTCACGATTAAAAAAAGACCAAAGGTACCTAAATCCGTCACTCAGATCTAAAGATATCCTTCATTGAGTTATAACACGTATAACCTCAGAGGCGCAAATAAGCTAAGTAAACAAAATGTAGCTTTAAAGTAGCATTTAGGCTTTTACCTTCATGAAACATTCTCCGATCGTTAAAAATGGCACATCCTTATTTACAGCAGACTCTCACGATTAAAAAGAGACCAAAGTCACCAAAATCCGTCACTCAGATCTAAAGATATCCTTCATTGAGTTATAACATGTATAACCTCAGAAGCGCAAATAAGCTAAGTAAAAAAATGTAGCTTTAAAGTAGCATTTAGGCTTTTACCTTCATGAAACATTCTCCGATCGTTAAAAATGGCACATCCTTATTTACAGCAGACTCTCACGATTAAAAGGAGACTAAAGTCACCAAAAGCCGTCACTCAGATCTAAAGATATCCTTCATTGAGTTATAACACGTATAACCTCAGAGGCGCAAATAAGCTAAGTAAACAAATGTAGCTTTAAATTAGTTTTTATGCTGGTAACTTCGTGAAACATACTCCGATCATTGAAAATGGCACATCCTTATTTACAGCAGACTGTCACGATTAAAAAGAGACCAAAGTCACCAATAATTCGTTGCTTAGATCTAAAGATATCCCTCATAGAGTTCCTCATAGGCCCTGCAAGACCCATAGGTACATAATATACTGATGTGACGTTTTTCACTGTAACTTCATGAAACATACTCCGATGGTTAAAAAATTTACATCCTTATTTACAGCAGACTCTCACGATTAAAACGAGATAAAAAGTCACCATAATCCATTGCTTAGATCTAAAGATATCACTCATAGAGTTCCTCATAAGCCCTACAAGACCCATAGGTACATAATATACTGATGTGACGTTTTCTACTGTAACTTCATGAAACATACTCAGATCGTTGCAAATGAGACATCTTTATTTACAGCAGACTCTTACGATTAAAAAGAGACCACAATCACCATAATCCGTTACTCAGATCTATAGATATCACTCATAGCTTAGCTAATGTGTGTCTGTGGGGTTATGTGTTATAACTCTAAGTAAACAAGTGTAGCAATGACTGAACAAAAGGCTCCCTTTGTTCCAAGTGCTGTAACTTTGGATTACTTTATGCTATCATCATAAAATAATGATCCAGGTGCAGGCCATACATAGGGGAACATCACAAAAAAAGAATTATTTTGCTCCCTTATTTCCTTCCTGAGTTATTGCATGTCAAATAAGAAATATATGTAATATTATTTAAAAAATTAATAATATTTTTGTCTTATCAGCAGTTTCTCAGCATTAGATTGTCCAAATATAATAAAAGAATAATATATTCTAAAAATATAAAACGTTTTCTAACAGATGATACCTACCTTATGACTCTCCTCTCTATAGTTTTGGAGTTATGAGTCTTTAAATGTGTCCATGTCACTCAGAAAACAAGAGTTTTATAAATGTCAATGACTGAACAAAAAGGCTCCCTTTGTTCCAAGTGCTGTAACTTTGGATTACTTTATGCTATCATCATAAAATAATGATCCAGGTGCAGGCCACACATAGGGGAACATTACCAAAAAATAATTTTTTTGCTACCGTATTTCCTTCCTAAGTTATTGCATTTCAAATAAGAAAGATATGTAAATTATTAAAAAATAATAATAATATTTTTGTCTTTTATCAGCAGTTTCTTACCGTTAGATTGTCCAAAAGTAATAAAAATTTATATTTTCTAAAAATATAAAAAGTTTCCTAACAAATGATGTCTACCTGTTGACTCTCCTTGCCATAGTTTTGAAGTTATGAGTCTTTACTTTTTTGTGTGTCATTCAGACAAAAAATCCCAAAAATGCCTTCAGGGCTTAAGGGGATAAGAAAAAGAAAAGAATCGGATTTGTTGGGGACGCCTAACAGATTAAGAAAACGTGCGTTGAAGAGAAATCCACAGAGAACAGAGAAGCAGCCAGTATGGGGATGTCTCAAAAGCAAGCTTGCGAAATTTGGTACACCGGTTTTCTGTCAAATAAGATAAAATTAAGTTATTAAGAAATCTATGATATTGAGCGCCACAAGATTAATGGTGGTGCGGGAATCAGTTGAACAGGGCAGTGAGAAACAAAAGTGTTGTGTCTGCGTTCAACATGTGTGTAAAAAAATGTGAACAGATAATGAAATGTTGGCTTGAAGATAAAATGTCGAACTGCCAGAAGAAATAATGTTTTTACTTCTTCATCCAGTAAATGGATGCATGACATTAGATGTCTATAGAACTTAAAGTTATACGATAAGAATTGAAGTAGCAAGCAGCAATAAGGCTGTCTGTGTGAAATAGAGTGATAGAGTGATAGAAAAAGAGAGAACTGTAAGTGAGAAACTTGATGGAAGAGGGAAGTGAAAAACAAGAAGGTTGGTGTGTGAGATATGTTTATGTGGGGATTGTGCAAACAATCATGTACTGGTTAGATAATGAAGGAACTGGCATGTTGGAGAAAAGAAAGGAGAGGATACATAAGGAACTGGCATGTAGGGGAAGATTGAGATGAAATATAGTAGAAAACTATATGTGATGAAAATAGAATGTCTGACAGAATTTATGGAAGTCAAATTAACTGTTTAAATGGTATGAAAAGTCAGTTTTAGAATAAAATAAGGCGTATGATTGACAGGGATTAACATGACATGAAGAATGTTTTAAGCAATATGGGGAACAATTCTATATTTTTTAATGGTAAAATAAAGATTGAAATTAGGTTTTGTTTTAGTTTGACAATCATTGTGTTTTGAACCTAAGGGGTCTATAATGGGGTAGTGAAAAGGAATGGATTTACCATCCATCTTCGTTTATTATGAAAAGAATTGGAAATTACAGTTTTATAAAAAACGAATGCATATCCTGGTGTTCATGATTATAGACAATGTCTGTATTTAATATCTGAGGAGGTTTTTGGATGTTAGATATGCACTTGTTCTGTAATCAGTGTTGATGATAATAGCAAATTAGTAAAATGTAAAGACAGCTATGTCCAAAGATTCTGGAAATCAATAATGTATAATGTGCCAATAATAATGATGAAGATTACGATTCGGCTATTGTTGTATCTGCCATTGGTGGACTGTAAAAGAATATGGAGCACTGCTTATCAGTGGCTCTGTTTGCATTCCTTAATGGAACACACTGCTTCAAGGGTGTGCAGTAAGTTAGACCAGACAGAGAGTGTTTTAATTGTGGTCAGCAGGACCATTTAACATGTAAATGCCCACTAAGAAGGTGTTTGAAAATGTGATAGTGACACATTCCAGGTAATAATGTGGGTTTGAAAGTAGATAAGTATTTGTCTGAAGACGATATTAACATTTTCGTCTGAGAAAGAATAAGAGATAAAAAAAAAAAAAAAACAAGGTCAAAAGATTGAAGTCTTAAAGTGAATCCTTTTGGAGAAAAGATCTATAATAGTAATTATTATAAGTGAATTGATGAATACGGTTTGACAAATTTGAGTTGCAAAATATATAAAAGTAAGTAAAAGGATGGTTGTGTTTTAATTAAACATTTTAAAAAGGGTTCAGGTTATATAGAGAGACAAATCTCACAGATTATTTATAATGACTGCAAAAGATGCAGAGTAGCCTTGTCAAAGTTAGTGTGAATCCTGATTGGAGATTGATAAACTCCTAGAAAAACTTGGAAGTCAGATATTAAACTATGGTAGACAACTAAAATTGAGAGGAAATGTGAAACGTTATTGAGAACTAGAATAATTATTTTGTATTTAAGATCAAATAAGCAGAAGCAGTTGGTTACTGAATTAACAGTTCCTAAATGTAAAATGTGTAGAAAGGCACCTGATTAAACAAACAGCTTGAAAAGTGTTTTGACCATGAGAGAACTAGAAGCTGATGTTTTGCTTTCAAAAGATAAGTTTGTTATTGGCTGTAATGAAACAGCTCGCTTATCTGAATCTGATGCGTGCTGTGGCTGTAAACGGCCAGTACGGCAGAGACTCAATCTGAGTGGAAATTTGTATTGTCTAAATAAAGACAACCTATAAAATGTTTATTTGGAAACAAATGTAATTTCTGGCAAAGATGCCTTAAGCTGGGATAGTTAAAAGATGACAGATAAAAGTTAGATGTTAGAAGTATTTGAGAGAACAGTTTACCTGTCCTGAATGTCTCAGAGTCTCTCTCAGTCAAATGTCAGCTAACAGGCTGTTATCTGAGTCTGTGTAATAAGTAATAATAAGCTATTTATAGTAAAGCACAGTGTTTCAGTTGAAAAAATCAGACACAGAGATGGTAAAGAAATCATTGCCATTAAGAGGGCAATTTGTATTTGTGAATGTTTTAAAATGTAAAACTGAATGACT
Organism: Chrosomus eos; assembly: GCA_036326025.1. Classification (NCBI taxonomy): domain Eukaryota; kingdom Metazoa; phylum Chordata; class Actinopteri; order Cypriniformes; family Leuciscidae; genus Chrosomus; species Chrosomus eos. The sequence continues at coordinate 327,245 of JAZAVI010000019.1, read as the reverse complement.
TTAAAGAAGTCTTTAAAATAATGCAGATCTTAAAAGATAGAAGTGACATTTTTGATTATTTTATTTTAGGACCAGTAACTTCTCTGTCTAATCTTAAGTCTCCACCATTGAAACAGGCCCGATGGCTACGGCTACAGATATAGCTAGGTTGATGATTTTAAGATGGTTAATGGATTTAAGTGATTAAATACTGCTGTTATTAACCTGTCTCCCTGTGTGAACACTATTAGGCAATCAGAATGGCTCGGGTGACTCTTGAACGAGCTTTTCCTAAGCTCCAGAAAACAGCTGAGTTCTGTTAAAGAAAACTGATTGTGTGATGGGAGAGAGCGGTCACCAGTTTGTGAGCGGTCACCTGCTGGTATGTGGCTACTCAAGGACGGGATGATTCTCCTGGCCAGGGGACAGCCTAACGCAGGGGGTCACGAACATTGGGCACCTCCAGAAGGAGGTGTTATATCTGAGAAAGGTAGTGAGAGTTGAGCGCTGACTACTGGAGGCCACTGGGGTCAGCAGAGCATTGAGAGGTGAGATGCGCTGTGAGGAGTTACGGCATGTCTGACCCGAGAGAATGTGAGCTCCTCCATACCACTCACCAGAAGAAACCGCATTAATGGTATGACTTGTTTTTCATTGTAACAAGTATCTGCAATTATGCCAGTGGACAACACCCTGAAGAGAAAATTATAGATAAAGAGCCAAGGGGGAGGGGCTTTCAAGAGCCAGCTGATAACATGAGGGGATTGCCATTGTTTGTTGTGGAGACAGGAACAAATGTATTGGCTGCCTCATGGGCAAGAATAAGAAAATTTATAGTGTTGAAGTGTTGATTTTGAACTAATATGTTTTAACTCCTGAAGGTCGTTTGACATGGTGGGTGGCTAAAGATGAAGACAGTTTTTGATTTGAGAAAAGTCTGGATAACAAAATTGAATGGTAAAAGGATAGTGATTAATTTAATGTAATATTATTTGTTTATAGTGAGAGAGAGACTTCTCGAGTGGAGGAAGGCATGATAAACTGTGTCTGTCTTTCTGTTGTCGGCCTGCTAGAGCAAGCTGAAGCAAAATAATGATAAGGAAAATTAAACAAAGCAACCCAGCTGACTTGTCTAAAAGTCTAATGAAAAATGAACAGACAGGCTTTGGAACTGGTTAAGAGACCATGTAAAATTAGGTAGAAGCTACAGGAAAATGTGAAGTTTAAAATCTTATTTAAAATTTAAATCTTTTTAGCAATAATATAAAGAAAAGCGAACATTGAAGATGAGCAGTTAACATATGTGTGTCTAGTATGAGTGTGTGTGATGGTGACAGCACTTTAGGTCTTGTATGTATTAGTTTGAGGTACTAATATTGGGCCTGAATAGTGAGTATATTGTTTCATCATTACAGATGGGTTAAGGCAAATGACAAATTTTAAAGAAGGAGATAATTGTGAGTGGATCCGATGAAAGATGATACAGAACATAGGACGAGCTTTAAATTGATTGGTCATCAAGCTCTGTCTGGTATTAATTACTTTTGTCTTTTGTGATGTTGATTTGAATTACGTTCTGGATCAGATTAAGTATAATTTGTGTAAATTGGAATTGTGGAGTTGTAGATCACAATCTGGCATGGGCTGAGATAAATGAAAATGTTATAGATTTAATGGCAACAACAAAGTGACACATTGGCTAAGTCAAACATGAAATTATCAAGAGAGCCACTAAAAATGTATGATTATTGTAAGCAGGAGGAGGAGAATTTTATTTGACGGACATTGACCAAGTCTGTACAGCACGACCTGACTTGATAGAAACAATTGATGACTTTGAAAATGTTTGTAGATGACTGAATTAAGAGATCAAACAACAGGCCTGAAAAGCAGGATACGCGGTGAGACTAAGGGCCGTTGCCCTTCAAATACTTCGAAAAAGAAGAGAATTGTGGCTTTAAGTGAATAATGTAATATTTTTGTTTCAGAGGCAGATAAAGATGTCTGGAGGAAATTTGTCTGAAGTTTGGGTTAGTGTTGATGGAAACTTTATCAAAACACTATGTTAAATATTATGTTAAATTGATGCACGAGTTGAGTCGTGCATCAAAAGGGGGATGGTAATGATTGACAAAATATGGTTTATTTAAGGGACAATATATGTTGGGAGGACACTGGGTTTAATGGGTAAAAGGCCGTCCCAAACAAAATTTTCTGTCTGTAAATGTATTTGCAGGACTGTTTCAACAGGAAACGCCGGGGCAGATGTGGCAGCGAAGGTCACGGCAGAACAGTAGACAAAAGAAACTACGCGTAGTTTTACTATCTGAAAATAACCTCGACATTTTGTTTTCTTTACAGAGAATGGAGCAGAGCATAACTTAAAATTTTCCTTTCACAGAATGTCAGGATTGGATTGCAGCAAACATAACTGATTCTGTTCCAAAATGTATAAATATTGTGTTGTTGACATGAGTAAAGCGGGTTGAATGTTAATATAATAGTTGAATGAGTTTCAGGTTGTTGAAGTGGCCAAATGTTGAGAATAAATTTGGAACTAATAATGTATATAATCAGTAAACAAATGGTGAAAATTCCACAGGTCACACCAGAAGGACGACCAGCAGCACTAACAAAATACTTAAGGTCTCCATTCACAGGTGACAGCAGCTAGGAAATGGTCCACTCCACAAACAAGGTTGCGAGGATGGAGATTGCAACACCACCGTCCAAACATCTCACCTTAAACAACGCCAACGAGATTTGATTGGTCACTGATTCATTAGAAAATTTGATTAATCTCTGGGGGTTGGGATTTCGGGGGTAGGATTGTCGATATTGTGTGTTTCCAGCTCAGTACAGAGACTGGTCAGAGCAGGGATGTTTTGTTAGATTGGTAAAAATGACAGTTTTATCCAAATGATGATGATGATGATGATGATGATACAAGTAGTGGGAGCTATAGTGAAATGAATTAAGTTGGGGTATGTTTTCTTTGTCTTTTTCTTTCTTTTTCTTCCTATGAATGTTTTTGTTATGAACAGATGGTTAAAAGCTGTGCTTATCCGCTATGTGATAAGGTACAAGGAGAGGGTTTTGAAATGAAGGGTTTTTATTATACTTTCCTATACTTTGTATTTTGATGTGACCAGTGTGGATTGATGATTTGTTGTTTTTTTCTAACTAGTCTGTACACCATTTCTTATTTAACTAAGGTGACTGAGGGTCAAGCTATGCTTGGGGTACAGCAGCAGTGTTTGCTTATCTAGCCCGACTTTAGTTGAATTCTTTACTTGCTTGCTAATATTTAAGGGACTATTACAAAAAAACAAAAAACAGCCTAAGCTTTTTTTTTCAAATGTTATTTTCACAAATGTTTAAGAAGAGTGATCAGTTATGTGAAAACTAGAGATGAAGAGTAGTGTGATGATATGACTTAAAATTTGTCTTTTTGTTTATTATTGTGATTATGGGTAATCTGAATGATAAAAAGTGGGAAATTGTTGTAGAAATTTTAATAGTCATTTATTCCTAATCTATTCAATGTGTAAAAGTATATGTGTGTACGTGCTTGTGCGTGACGTTTCAGGAATATATGGGACAGGACATCTTGACCTTAGGAATGGTCAGATTTGGCTGGTTTATTCCAGTACCAGTTTGTGTAACTGAACAGCAGTGGGGACCTTATCTGAGTGGGGGAAAAGTACAGCGAGTGAGAAGGAACCTTGAAAAGAGTATAAAAGCTGTCTCATGTCTTCCTGGTGCGCGTCACTCACTTCACAGAATGTAACAGCTGTGATGGCGACTGGGCCTTCTTGCAAGAATAAATATTTCTCTTTTTATTAATTTGACTCTGAGTGTCTCTTACGCAGTGATGGTGTTTAACAGAAGTTTTTGCCACAACATAACAAATTGCTCCAAACAGTTTGGAAAAACAAATCTTTTTGCATTTTGAATGTGTCTAGTCGGAATGGTATAATGATTGATTGTGTGGTGGGACATTGTGAACAAATGGACATATTAGAGTATTAAGGAGTGTGTGTGTACACAAGAGTACACACTCCCGCTTATAAAGTGTGTTTTGTGTTGTAAGTGTTTGTTGCACATTTTGATGCCTTGATAATAGGGGTAGGGGGATCCCACTTGAAGAACTGTGGCTCAATGCCAGACATTTTCCTTTTTTAGGGGGCTTACCCTTTGGTGCCCCGAATGATAAAATATCTTTTTACTTTTTCCCTGACATCTTTGATAAATACAAATGCAATGGCAATGATTAATGTATGTTTTGACCAGAGATGTATAAAGTACTAGAGACCCAGACTTGAGTAAAAGTACAAGTGCTCTATCAAAAAAGTGACTTGAGTAGAAATTGAAGTGCTCTTTAACCCTTAGGGGTCGAAAACCGCGTGCCCGAGTTTTGCTGGATTTTTTCCTTATCAGTGCAAAAGAGAATCAAATTACTTTGTTAATTTTGATCTTAAATATAAGTGTTGTACATCATTAGATCCTGTTAAGTGTGTATTTTTTTTGTGGATACTCACAATAAAAACAAAGTGTTGTGCTTTTCGTCAAACAAAGAAAAATAAACATGATGCGCGTTTTCCCTTCTCTCTGTCTTTGAGGTCCGTTCTGAAACGCGTCCGAAACATTCACTTTAACTCTGTCAATACTTGTCACAGAGATACGAGAGATGTCTCTTTATGAAGCTGAGATTCTCTTCTTTCAAATGAAGTAATTTTTTTTTTTTTTTTAAATATTTCCAGTTTATGTAATCCGTTTGAAACCAAGGAGAGTTACAGTTTTTTCGCTCTCCCTTCATTATAGATAATTAGGTGAGCCCGCCACACCCCCAGCGCTTTTGACATGGTAAATAGGCGATATGCATCCCACACGCGGCACGCCCCCGATCACTGCATAACAACATGAAGATTCTTCATCAGAGATTCACTGATAGTTCATCGCGTTTTAGGGATGGAAGCACGCTAACGTTACTCCTTCAGAGGATTATGGACAGCTGGGAATAATTAACCTTTTCCTCAGTGGAATTTGAAACTCAGACGAACGGTTGCATTTTGAAGAACGGACTGACCCCGAGGATACAAGTTCGGAGTAAGTTTAGTGTTTTATAATTCCTTTTCTGATCATAGAGCTCAAATGCATTTTCAGACTATAGTAAATATTAACTCACAACGTTCGTGTAGGCCTATACGCTCGTGTAAACTTTTTAAATAACTGCTTAGTTTGTAATGATTTAGTGAAATATATTGATCTGCAAGTTCTGTTTGAGTTCTCCTGTGGTCTAGTGGTTAGATCAATTGCCAAGCGTGTCAGAGGTTACAGGTTCGAATCCACCACTAGCATATTTTTTTTCTCTCATCAAAACCGAATATGTTCATCAGTGGTTACAGTCTATATCAAACACACACGTATATAGGACACACGTTTGTGTGCATTTTATTTTGTGATTTCACCGGAATGAATAGTGTCCGCAATGGCAATAGATTGAAAAGCACGTTCTGTGAGCGCGCCGCCACAAGAGACTCACTGTATCCATGACACTGATAGCAGGACACGAGCGCTCAGCTTGAGTTCAAAAACAAAACATTTTAGCTCTAGATCTCTTATTTAAGAGCGGACTAAATGAATGATCTACTAGTTAACTAGAGATGTTTTATTTGTATTAGGTACAGCCGTTCATTGAGTGTATCAGTAAATGCGTGCGGTCTATATGGGCCATAAACAGATACTCGCGGTTACGCAGTCTACCAATCAATAGATGTTTCTCTGTCCATCAACAGATACATTGTGCATCTATAATCATAATAGTCCATCAGTTTACTTTGGATAATGTGCTAACAGTTTTTTGCTTTTGTTTTGTTGTGTTTACATCGTCACCATCAGCCTTCAGAAATCATTCTGATATAATTTTTTTTTTAAATCAATGTTGTAAACAGTTATGCTGCTTAATTTTTTTTAACCTGTGATAGTTTTTTTAGGATTCTTTGAATGCACTTTTTTTATTTATATAAGCACTATATAAGCAATATTTTATATATTTTTTTATATAAAAAAAAACAAGTTTGGTCTTATGTTTTTTTTTTTTTTTTTTTTTTTTTGAAAGGAAGTGTTAAGTGATATGAATGACTTTAAGTCTTTATGTTCTTAGGAAAGATTTCTATTTTGAATAAATGCTGTTCTTTTTAACTTTTATATACATCGAATCATTCTTAGTTCAGGCTGCCTCACAGCACCTTGATGGGGCATTAGCACATTGGGGGAGTGTCTTTAGTCTTCCCAGGTGTAAATCACATTAATATTCATGGGAATTAACACTCCCACGCATACAGCAGTAATGACCCAAAAACTGATGTAAGAAATTCAAATCGTTATATTGATCTTTCTGAAAGAGTGGTCAGAATGATTTGAAAAGTTCTAGCCTACAAGAATAGTAACTCAAAAGTATTGTTTTCAACTATTCAGTATGTGTTAAATGGCCTTATTGCGGTGACATTTTTTTTCCCAAAACGTACTAACCACGCATATTATTTTTTTTCTTATAAAATGCAAACATGTACATCCATTTTGCTCACATATTATTGTAGCAGAGTTTGTGCTGAATACAGCAAATTTATATGTTGGCAAATGGTATGTTTTAAGTAGCTGAAATAAGCACAAATGTCAGGGCATACCAAAACACCGAAAGAGCCCGAAAACAGCTCAGACCCCTAAGGGTTAAGCACAACACTTAAGTGGAAGTACTAAAGTATTCAAAAAAATTGTACTTGAGTAGTACATTTTAAAATAAACTACTTTCAATACTGAAGTACTGAAAGTAAAAGTACAAGTATTGTGTTATGTAGTTATTAAAGCTACACTGTGTGATTTTTACCCCCATCTAGCGGTGAAAAGGTATATGACCATCCAGTGAATATTAGTTTCTGTTCCTCTCAATTCCGATTCCGTTTTAACTCCTACGGTGGCCACTGTAGTCCAAGATTAACACGGCTTCCAGTTCGACCTCCTCGACACGGTGCCATCGAGTGTTAAAACGTGAAAGGCGAAGCTGTATGTCCCTCTTTGGCTAATGTACTTTCAAGATGGAGGGGCAACATGGCGACCGACATTAGAACCCCTTACCCGTATGTATTTTCAATGGCATATTATACACTCACGAGAATACTTTATTACTTGAACGAAGTAATTATACATTAATGAGCACATATATTTTTTAAAGAACTAAGAATTTTAGCTAAGAATAAACTAAAAAAGTTACACAGTGTAGCTTTGAAGAAAGCATATGTCCCTTCCCTCTTTAAAGCATCTCTCCCTTCTCTTCCCTGCTTGTGCCTTTTTTCTCCACAGCTTATTGGGTATTTATCTGAATGTTACAGCGATCTCTGTTAGCTTTGTTTATGTCAGCGAGTTCCTGGAATGTCACATGATCATTTTCTCTTCTTCATGTGTTCCATAAATGGACTAAATGTGCATAGGGCGCCCTCAGGCTGCCAGTATGGATTGAAAACACAGTATATCAGAGTATCCAACGCTGATAATTATTACATCGGCCCATTTTGGGTATAAATTCAATCAATATTATTCCTATTATATTATTATTCCTCTATAGAAATCTGACTTAAACCTATACAAATCTATCAATATTTGTCAAAATCTGCGTGAGATAAAAGCCCTGAGGGACGTTGTTTTGTCAAGCGCTGTCATGACGACCTCACAGGAGTTTTTTTTTAATGGGAGCGGCTGACGCTCATAATTCATATTAAAGGTATCGACTCCTTTTTTCATTACATAGGCCTAACTCCAGACACAAATTAAGACATAACTGTCACTATAAGTTTCTCAGAATACAATAGTGGTCAAATACTGAAACTTGAGTCTTATATATTTTTAATGATGTATAGTTTGTCAAGATAATAACATTAAATCTAATAGTAACTTTGAACTATTTAAACAAAGAACGATTCAGTGCATCGGCGTCCTCGCACATTCTATATGAATTATCTTTCACTCCGACAAATGAAAACATCTTCATTCCTTCCCATACCCAATAATATTTCCCTTAGTTTCAGATAACGTAAGCTAGCCAAACTGAGACAATTCTTCTGGCCTGGTTACAGTAGTTGTAGAGTTTTTGACTACATCAATAATAATGTATATGATGGGCTATATATTAAATGTTCTAGCCTAAAAATGTTAGACGAGCTTTCTTCCAACTTACCTTCTCCATCACGACATGTGTTCGCGCGATGTCGTTGGTTACCTAGTAACGAACGTACGGCGACGAGAATGTTCCGTCAACTTCCGTGTGTTCGCGCATCTATGTTGCCTAGACGAACGCAATCTGGGCGAGATACGTGCTGGCGGCAGGAAACTTCACTTTGTGTGCCTGCGCCTCGTATACGTAAGCAATAAGGTACGAGAGGCTGTACTGTATCGTGAATAAGTCACGGCTTTGCGTCGTGCCTGCAACCCCTTCAGCCGTGACTTATTCAGGATACAGCACTAGCCTTGAGTACCTTATTGCTTTTATAAAACGGTTACCACACAAAAAATATATTGAAGCTGAAAAATATTTATCTATGCAACTTTCATGAAGTAAAATCACTAAAAGCCTTTCCTCCGCTGGAAAAAATAGTCCCTGACCGTAAACAGCAACAGAAGTTACATACATTATTTCGCCAATAGATGTCGGCAAAGACTGTCTTTATGAGTGAGTCAGTCAGTAGAGAAGACTTTTACATTGAAAGGATTCAAACTTTTGATCATGGAGAAGAAAGACGCAACTGACAGATGACTATAGGAACGGAAAACCCCATAACTGTTAAAAGGACAAGATATCGCAGCGGACATTCAAACAGATTTTTGTATTATGAATATAGGACTGACCTGAAGGAAAATGCTATGTCTACTGTAAATGCAGGTACACTCGCTTACTCGATCTCTCACAATACTCTACTCTAGCTGAAATGAACAATATCAATGAGATCAAACAAGTGTTTAAGTTGCTAAGGGTGGTTGCTAGGGGTGTCGTGTAGTGATACATAGAACCATTAGGTAAAGCGGTCTCAGCCGTGTTTTATCGTGAATAAAACACAGCTATTGACCAATCAGAATCAAGGATTGGAACTAACCGTTTTATAAAACGTTATATATAAAGCTTGCAGGACAACTTGATTGGCTTTGCCTTTTAAGCGTGAGAAATACACGGTGTGGCGTGTGAGCGTGTTAACTGGTTGAATTGCGTGTGTCTCATGGCCAATGGGTGAGACTTGAGAACGTCTCGGTTACATATGGTAACCCTCGTTCCCTGAGGGAGGGAACGGAGACGTAGGTCATGACTGACCAAAAGGAATCTCGCTAGAGAGGCCAATCTACTTCGAGTGAAACTAAACAAGCCAATACACATTGGCGTGCAATCATTTGCAACAGCTGTGCAGCCTCGCAGCGCGGGTATTTAACAAGCAGCTGGTGCGATTGCACAGTTAGTTTTTTGCTGAGGAGCCAAGCCTGAGATAGCTGGCCGCCCCGGCGGGCGGCAGCAGATGTGGCGACGGGACCTACGTCTCCGTTCCCTCCCTCAGGGAACGAGGGTTACCATATGTAACAGAGACGTTCCCTATCGGTCAGTCACTACAACGTAGGTCATGACTGACCAATAGGAATCCCTACCAAAGCGCCACAGCTGCTGCACCCCATCCAGCGCCCCGTGCAAGCCTCGACACCTTCTTGCCTGGAAGGATGATAGGTGGAGGCTTACACAGAGTGAATCTGACACTGTTGTTCCGTGATAACCCATACAGTGAGATATTGGATAACACTGGGAAGCGTGCCCTTTCTGTTTAGGAAGGAACGCTGCGGAAGCCACTTCTTCAAAGAGTTATGTGGAAATACATATGGACTAGCCCGAAGGCTGTACTGCATATGAAAAAATGGGTGACTTAGCCCAAGGGAAAGACACGGGCTTCCGATAGGAGCAGCCGTGGAGAATATACACATATGGGATCCCCGTAGGGTCACACATATGGAACCCAGCCCAGATCTGGTTCTCACGGATTCAGCAGATAAGGGCCTGGCGCCGGACGCTCCGCCAAATCCGGGCCGAGGGGTTTTGGAGGACTCGACAGGTTTTACTCTGGAGCAATAAGGGTGCACAGTAGGGTGCAGCAAGCCGACAGAGCCATGCCTCTCAGTGTTTCTACCTGTCTAGGGTGAGAACACGGGAGGAGACCGGCTCTACACGTAGGCTATAATATCTAGCGAACGTGTTAGGTGTCGCCCAGCCCGCAGCTCTACAGATATCTGTTAGCGAGGAGCCACGTGCCAGCGCCCAGGAGGATGCAACGCCTCTCGTGGAGTGTGCATGCAACCTGAGCGGGCAGGGCACGCCTTGGGCTTGGTAAGCCAAGGCGATGGCATCCACTATCCAGTGGGCCATCCTCTGCTTGGAGACAGCCTTTCCCTTCTGCTGGCCTCCGTAACAGACAAAGAGCTGGTCTGAGGTCCTGATGCTTTGAGTTCTGTCCACGTACATACGCAGAGCGCGAACGGGACAGAGCAAAGACAGGGCTGGGTCTGCCTCCTCCAAAGGCAGCGCTTGCAGGTTCACTACCTGGTTTTTGAAGGGAGTGGTAGGAACCTTGGGCACATAGCCAGGCCGGGGTCTTAATACCACATGGTTGTCACCCGGCCCGAACTCCAGGCACGATTCGTCGACCGAAAATGCGTGCAGGTCTCCTACCCTCTTGACAGAGGCCAGTGCAACCAGCAGCAAAGTCTTCATGGAAAGAAGCTTTAAGTCTACTGACTGCAAAGGCTCAAAGGGAACATCCTGAAGTGCTCGAAGCACCAGGGAAAGATCCCAAGAGGGTATGGAGGGGGGTCGAGGAGGATTTAATCGTCTCGCCCCCCTAAGAAACCTGACGACAAGGTCGTGCTTTCCAACTGTTTTGCCATCTATGTGGTCTTGATACGCTGAAATAGCGGCAGCATGTACTTTGAGGGTGGAGGGAGACAGCCTTCGATCCAACCCTTGCTGCAAGAAGGAAAGCACAGACCCTATCGAACACCTTCGGGGGTCTTCTCGGCGAGAAGAACACCACTCGACGAACAGGTTCCACTTCAGGGCGTAAGCACGTCTCGTGGACGGCGCCCGTGCTGAAGTGATGGTGTTAAGTACCTCTGGGGGTAAGTCACCTAGAACCTCCGCGTCCCGTCCAGGGACCAGACATGGAGTTTCCAGAGGTCTGGGCGCGGGTGCCATAAGGTGCCCCGTCTCTGAGTCAGAAGATCCTTCCTCAGAGGAATGACACTGCATGCCCGTTGTACGTGGCACCCCAGCCGGTGGCAGAGGCATCTGTGAATACCACAGCATGCCTGGACACCTGTTCCAAGGGGACTCCTGCCCGCAGGAACAAAAGGTCTGACCACGGACTGAAGGTCTGGCGGCACACCGGTGTGATTGCCACCCGGTGAGTGCCGTGATGCCACGCCCATCTCGGGACTCGGCCGTGAAGCCAGTGCTGAAGCGGTCTCATATGAAGCAGGCCGAGCGGGGTTACCGCTGCTGCGGCTGCCATATGCCCCAGGAGCCTCTGAAAGAATTTCAGTGGGACCGCCGTCCTGCCTCTGAACATGTTCAAGCAGTCCAGCACCGACTGAGCGCGCTGCTCTGTGAGGCGTGCTGTCTGAGCGACCGAATCCAACTCCATACCGAGATAAGAGATCCTCTGCACAGGGGAGAGTTTGCTCTTTTCCCAGTTGACCTGAAGACCCAACTGGCTGAGGTGCCTGAGCACGAGGTCCCTGTGTTCGCATAGCTGATCTCGAGAGTGTGCTAGTATGAGCCAGTCGTCGAGATAGTTGAGGATGCGAACGCCCTGTTCTCTCATGGGAACAAGGGCCCCCTCCGTGACTTTCGTGAAGACACGGGGGGACAGGGACAGCCCGAAGGGTAAGACTTTGTACTGATATGCTCGACCCTCGAACGCAAAGCGCAGGAATGGCCTGTGTCGAGGAAGAATCGAGACATGAAAGTACGCGTCCTTCAGGTCGATCGCTGCAAACCAATCTTGGGGACGGATGCATTGAAAAATGCGTCTCTGCGTGAGCATTTTGAACGGTAGCTTGTGGAGGCTCCGATTCAAAACTCGCAGATCCAAGATCGGTCGTAACCCACCACCTTTCTTGGGTACAATGAAGTAGGGACTGTAGTGTCCTGACCTCATATCGGCTGGAGGGACCGGCTCTATCGCATCCTTCGCCAGTAGGACTGCGATCTCCGCACGCAAGACATGGGCATCGGCTGCTCTCACTGTAGTGGAGTGGATGGCCCGAAACTTGGGGGGACGCCGGGCGAACTGAATCGCATAGCCGAGCCTGATGGTTCGAATGAGCCAGCGAGACGGACTGGGGAGCGCTAACCAGGCTCGCAGAGACCGTACAGCGGGACCAAAGGAACCGTAGGCGTACCCGGAGTGGGGCAGCGAGGTGGAACACAGGGACGCGGCCCGGGAGGCTCTCTCTGGGAGGCGGCCCGTAGCGGGGTCTGAGTGTGCTGTGTAGCACTTACCTGGTTCCACGGGGTGCGGGAGTCGGCTCGGTGGCGTTCTCGGACCGTACACAGCTGCCGGCTGGCGATAGAAGAGGGCGGATGAGAGTGGTGAGGATTCCGTCCCCCCACTGCTCTCCAGGTCTCCTTCGGACCCAGAGATGATAGAAACTGCTCTTTTATTGAAAATTTGGGTACCGCTGGTTTTAAGGCCAGCGGCGGAACACAAACAAAACGAAACAAAGGATTTACCACCCGGCCCTCTTCCGGGGGAGGGAGCGATGCAGTCATCGTCTCCTGGAGAGCAGTCCCTTCTATCTCTGGGTCGCCCGTCCTAGGGCCGCTTACCCTTAGCTTTGCCGCCCTTCTTGGCGGGGGCCTGGACGGGCGGGGCGCCCTGCCTGCAACTGGCTCCACGGCGCCGTTTGGATGGAGGCAGCTGCTGCGGCGCGGGAGCAGGGGCAGGCGCAGGAGGACGCCCACGGCGACGAGCAGACTGAGGGGCCGCAGGCGGTGGGGTGGAGGCAGCAGCTGACCGCCGCGGCAGGATGTGACGGATGGCCTCAGTCTGCTTCTGTACAGCCGGAACTGCTGGGCGAAGTTCTCTACCGCGTCGCCGAAGAGGCCGGTCTGGGACATGGGGGAGTTAAGGAACCTGATCTTGTCAGTCTCCCGCATGTCAGCCATACACAGCCAGAGATGGCGTTCCTGGACCACTAGTGTGGACATCGCACGACCCACTGACCGCGCAGTGACCTTCGTCGCACGAAGCGCGAGGTCCGTTGCGGCACGAAGTTCTTGGAGAACTTGTGGATCATGACCACCCTTGTGCAGGTCCTTCAGTGCCTTGGCCTGATGAACCTGCAACAACGCCATAGCGTGCATGGCAGAGGCAGCTTCCCCACAGGCCTTGTAAGCCTTGCCGGTCAAGTCCGACGAGTACCTACAGGCCCGGGAAGGAAGACACGGTTCTCCACGCCAAGTGGAGTTAGGGCACAGCTGCATAGCAACGGCCCGTTCCACTGGCGGGATACGAGTGTATCCCTTCGCTGCCCCGCCATCAAGGGTGGTGAGGGAGGAGGAGCCACCGAGACAGTTTCTGGCAGTAAAAGGTGCCGTCCACGTCCCTGTGAGCTCCTCATGCACCTCCGGGAAGAAAGGCACTGGGGTGGGTTGCCGAGAACCAGCGCGCGCCACCCCGAGATACCAATCGTCCAACCTCGAGGGCTCGGGACACGGTGGAGGATTCCACACGAGCCCGATCCTGTTGGCGGCCCGGAAAAGCATGGCCATCATCTCCGGGTCCGACTCAGGCACTGCTGGCACACCCGAAGGAGACAGTGGCTCTGAGCCGTCGTCCGCGGAGAGTTCTGACCCACCCTCCGATGCAGCGATCGACATCTGGTCGTCGCAGGGAGCGCCGAACGAAACGACCGGTACACATCTCGAAGATGGTCCAGCACGTTCCGTTGGCAGCTTGACTGGTTGCGGAGCATGAGGGGAGTGAGGGTTCCTAGGGGGTTGGTTCCCCGAAGGAAGCGCGCTCACCGTAATCCTCAGGTCACCCGTGTCACTGCTCGAAGCAACCCGCGAAGGGGGGTTGGAACGAATTGCAGTCACGGGGACTCCGCCCCTTTGCAGGAACGTGAGTCTCGACCTTAGCTCCGAGATGGTCATCTTCCCACAATGGGTACATGACTCATCCACGAATGCTGCCTGTGCGTGTTCGAGGCCCAGACACACGAGGCAGCAATCGTGACCATCCCGCGACCCCAGGTAACGACCGCATCCAGAAACACACAGATAGAACGTCATCTTGAAAAAGACGCGAACTATCTGTGTAAGCTCTTTTAGGAACTGCTCTCACTGGTGCTGAAACACACAGGGGAACAGTTACAGCGATCACAGATGGGAATGTGCACCCGCCTGTGCGCTGGATCTCTCTCGTTGGGAGGTCTTACCAGCCGTTATAACAGCTATTGAGCGCTCGAAGACGCACCTTACCAGCTGTTACAACAGCTTTTGAGCGCTCGAAGCGCACCTCACCAGCTGTTAAAACAGCTCTTTTTATTTGCTCAGTTTTAAAACAAAAAAAAGAAGGAGAGAGAGAGAAACTGCTCGCGCTGTCGTGTTGTCACGCCCGCACCGGAATAGGAGAGGTTCAGAAAGGCTCGTAGGTTTCACTTTCAGTTTCAACTGAAGCAGAGGCATCGAAGTGTTTGGCTCCGAAGCAAAAAGCTAACTGTGCAATCGCACCAGCTGCTTGTTAAATACCCGCGCTGCGAGGCTGCACAGCTGTTGCAAATGATTGCACGCCAATGTGTATTGGCTTGTTTAGTTTCACTCGAAGTAGATTGGCCTCTCTAGCGAGATTCCTATTGGTCAGTCATGACCTACGTTGTAGTGACTGACCGATAGGGAACCCTGCTTTAACCACTGCCTCTACAGTAACTGAAATAATTACTGACCTATGATCAAACTGTCTGTCTGGAAATATTATCATCAGCTAACATTACAACTAAAAGTAAAGTAATATTATAAATAAATGAGCAATACTCACGTCAGTGTGTTGAGTTGACAGTATTTATCCTGCAGTAGAGCAGCGATCTGATTCACTCGTGTGTCTCCTAGTTTATGTCCTCTCATATTCAGCTTTCTCTGGAGTAACGGGTTTATACCCACAACTCTATTCACATACTGACAGGCTTCCTCTGCAGCAGGACTCAAAAACCTGCAGAACAGTCAATTCAGTTCTCAAATAAATGTCTGTTGCATTAAAGAAAATATTGATATGATAAAAAACTTAATTTTTGTTCTAAAGACAAGCTCTAGTTAGTTATCTAGATGTAACACTTTTCTTGGAACACAAAAAAAAAAAAAAAATTCTATATATATATATATATATATATATATATATATATATATATATATATATATATATATATATATATATATATATATATATATATATATATATATATAAAGCATATCCTAAAGCAAACTCATAAGAATAGAAATGCCTCACGAGCAGAGGGGCAAAAGCTCACTAGATCATGGTTTTCTTTATGAATACAGAGTGTGAAATTAAGATCTTTCTGGCTTTTAAGCAGGAGAAGTGAGAAACGTCAGCACAGAGAAAACTGGCTTGTAAAACTGCATGTTTGTGAACATCTGGAGACTCATAGACCTGCTACAGAGAGATGCAGTGAATCTGGGCTTGATGGAAAATTATTGTGTTCAGAAAACTATTTCACTAAAGGGTTATCTAGAATTTTTTATGGGAAGTGTGCACAAAAACAAAATTGTGCATGTTAATTATCAAGGTATACTCCAGAATAGCAGCACATATACTGACCCATGATGTCTATTTGGCTGCGTTTACACTGACACAAAAAATCCAATCTTTTACTCACATCAGACACAGATCGGAATTCGTTGCACACGTGTAAACACAAAAATCCGCACGACGAGATCAGATTTTTAAGTATCCGATCTGAGCCGCTTCCAAATGTGGATTTAAATCAGATACAGATCCGATATCTGGACATCCGACCTCCGTCTACACACATATCCGATTCTCCTTTGAATAGTACTTCAAATAAGCCTTTTAAAGCTATACATGTGAACTAAATGTGGCAAAATGGCCTTCATCATCACAGTATGTTAATGCCTATCTAGTGCAAGGGATTTCATCAATTTGCTGATTGAGGACTTTTGGGACACTCCAGGCACAGGACGGTTCTGTCGAGAGAGACAGAGTCATTTGAACCTCAATAACACGTCTGTACCATTCGCTTCACAGGACATATGCTTTCAACTACATACTGTTTATTTACTAGTGTGATCTAATATGCAGTTATGTCATGTTTGGTCTCATCTGACAGCTTATACACTGAAATGAATGGTGGTGAACTTAATAGAGATATTAAAGTATCCTAATGTACAATCTAGGTACTTTTGGTTAAACATGCATTGAGGAGAATATGTTAATGTTCTCCCCCTCTTGATCACCACCCATTTGCCTCATCTTTTGGTTTCCTGTCGGTCGGTTTCGGTGTTGGTAGTCCACTCATGTTTAACAATGCTTTGCTCAGGGTATAAGAAGGAAAGGTAACTGTTGATCTTGGAGAAAGGCTTTAACCCCGCCACTCCCGCACACCGGTGCGTAACCTCATACTCTGAGAAAGGCTTTTACGGCCTCGTTTGAACAACTGTACATTATTTGTTACAACTAAGTTTTCTATACAGTATATTGTTCTGTATATGTCTGTTTATTTAAACATGTAACTTAATAAATAACTTTGCCGGCTTTAAAGGCTATGAGAATCTTTCCTTTTATCTCTAATGATGTTGAAAGCTTAAAGTGATTATAACTTTTGTTATCTAAACGTTCAGGTTAAATCCTACGTTTTTCCAATCAGTTCAAATAAAGACCTTTACCTTTAAAGAATAAGAGGTAAAGAATATAACAACAACTTTAAAGGGTAACTAAACCCCTGGTCAGAGCCTGACTCCACCCACGGGCAATATTAGAAAAATGCGGGAAAAGTGGGCGGAGCCTAGCGAAGGGGGGCGTGCACCTAAGACACGTCTCTCTCTAGGCTAGGGCGTGATTAGCTGATACCCTCTTACATCACAGGGCACCACAACTTCCAATAGGAAAATTCAACTGCGATAGCCACCGTTCAACCTGAAGAGGGCAGCACTCAGACATTTGGGTAAAACGAGTTTTAATTCTACAATATATGGTGTAAAAATGTCTAAGAAATTACTTGAATCAATGAACAGCATTAATAAAGCCCCAGTCTTACAGATCATTAACTAAAAAAAGTTGTTTTAGGGTTTAGTAACCCTTTAATTGAGTAAGATTAATTATATTGGAGTCAGATAAATATTTCAATTATACACGTCATCCTTCAACTGCTTTTTGTTCCGATTATTGGTTCAAAATTGCAGCGTAAGCTTCCAGCCTTACACAGACACTGTCTGAAGTTAATGTAAACAGGCGGGCCAAAAAAATCTTATATGGTCAAAAGATCGGATTTTTGCATTAAGACTTGCAGTGTAAATGCAGCCTTTGACCTGTAGCTCGTAGCACAACTAAATGTGTTGTCGGTTATCATCATCATGACAGAATCTGCTAAATCTGATCTGATCTTGATCATTTTGATGCAACAAATTGTCAAGCTAATTGTATAGCTAAAATAATATATTAGTTATGGCTATTTAGCCTCCATATAACTAATTTAGTTAAATATTTGATCCTGTCTCACCTCAGTGTCTTCAGTTGACAGTCTGGATCCTGTAGTAAATCATTGAGCTGCTTCACTCCTGATTCTCCAGGATCATTTCCTGTGAGATCCAGCTCTATCAGGTGTGAAGGGTTTGATCTCAGAGCTGAAGCCAGAGCTTTATAACCTTCTTCTGTTACACTGCAGTTAGAGAGTCTAGAACAGAGAGGAAAAAATTCAGCTGATTAATCAGTTAAACCTGAACAATATAAATCCTTACGCCCGTTTCACACATACTCCGTTTGCAGTGCGTATGCGGTGCGTATTTTTTTCCATACCCATGTTAACAGGTTAGAGCGGGTGCGGTCCGGCGATCCGTTGCAGGTGCATACAGCAGTGCAGAGATTGTTTCCGCACCCAGTCTATTTTTGCTGTGCTGCACGCGCTGAATTAAAGTGGCAGGGCATTGTTCACATTAAAATAGACAGATTGACAAGAAACTGTATTAATTTCATCATATACGCATAATTACAGTTAATGTGTTCTACAGTTACTAAACTACAGGGTCAAGAAAAACAAAAAAGTCCCAAAAGTTGCAAAATGCCATCATATATGATTTTTTTTCCCCTCAAAAAAATACATGATATATTTTGGGGAGGGGGCGGGGGAAAACTACATGTAAAACAAAGAATCACAATGATTAAAATTAATTTTCATACTGTTTCAATGTCTTAAACAATGTCAAAGTTAACGTTTGGATTTAAAATCAAAATCACGTAGCCATTTTTGATTTTGTGTCACACAGAAACTGCGGATCAGTAGCGCACTGCAAACGCAGCATATGTGAAAGCACTATAGCACGTGCTGCTCCTGTACCGTATACGCACCGCAACACGCACCGCATACTCACTGCAAACGGAGTATGTGTGAAACGGGCGTTAAACATTGAATTTTATTTTGTTCTTTGTACAAATGCATTTAAAGTTAGTTGCAAAAACGGACAGCTGAATATGGAGGAAAACAAAAGGCACAGAAAACTTTAATATGTTAGACATCAACATCATTTTCGAGAATGCAATTATCAAACAATTATCTACAATAAACAATTATATATTTGATTTATACAGTAATAAATATGCAGTGTTATTTCACATTTGAATACTTTATTCAAATTTCTGTACCTGAAAACTACTGTTAGAACTACCCCAAAAAACTCTAAAAACACTGTTTATTTCATTTGTAGCCTTTCTTTGATATATTGTACTTATTAATGCTATTTGTAATTTGATTATTTGTTCTTATTTTATTAGCGACTGTCACAGTGTGGGTTTTGTGTCTGGTTCCTTGTTTTTATCTGTCATGTGATTCCCTGTTTGCCATGTGTTCCTGCCATGTGTCTTGTCAGATGTTCAGCTGTTCCCCGTTATGTTGATTAGTCTTCCCAGGTGTTCCAGGTTTACCACGCCCCCTTGTTATCTTGTTTAGCTTGTCTTCCCTTCTATTTAAGCCCTGTGTTTCAGTTCAGTCTTTGTGAGTTCTTAATGTTGTTAGCGTTGTAATGGTTGCTGTCGTGATGTTCCTGGCCTGATTGTCTTTTGTTTGTTTCACAATTAAATGTGCTTGCACTTGGATTCGCTCTCTGCTCC
The DNA here is from genome assembly GCA_036326025.1 of Chrosomus eos. Taxonomy (NCBI): domain Eukaryota; kingdom Metazoa; phylum Chordata; class Actinopteri; order Cypriniformes; family Leuciscidae; genus Chrosomus; species Chrosomus eos. Next base: position 307,827 of record JAZAVI010000019.1, on the reverse strand, counting down.
ATTCCTCCCGCTTCATCACAGCGACTGCTTACTTGTCTTTAATAATGTTGTAAATTCACATTAATTAGGCTGGTAGATTTTGTTTTAGGTTCAAAATGGGAATAAAGAATTGATATTTCACTGTTGTCTAAACATTTGAACCACTGACCCAATCCTCAGCACTGAGCCCTGCTGGAGCTGCTCTAAATATGTGCTGTGCTATTAAATGAAAGATAAAATATGATACAGCAAAACAATGAACAGTGTTCAGTAACAGAAGCTCATACAATGCATTTTAGCAGGCCTAATCAAGCATGAAAATAACTGAAGGAAATATATATTTGATGAATAAATTAAGCCAACTACACTGTAAAAAAATTCCGTAAAATAACGGTGAAAAGTCTGGCAGCAAAGTTTCCAACCACTTACCATCAAATAACAGTAAAAAAACTTAAATTATTTTACAGAATTTTTTTGTTTTTTGAAAACGGATATTTACAGTAAACATTTTCTGTATTTTTACAGTCAAACTGCTGTAGAAAGAATAAAAAATCTCATTAAAAAAATGTCTGTTGAATGTTAAACGAATGTATAAATCTGTATAAAAACTTACAAATATTGCAGAAATACCTTGAAATTACACAATTAAAACAAAGACTTCTGTTTTAATACAGTATTATTTGGTATATTTTTAAGATAATCCAATCCATCTACAAGAACTCCTTGTCAAAGTAAAGACTTTTCTATGTAAAACACACAGACAATGCTGTATAATTACCTTCAGATACCCTAATTTAAAGCCCAATACCAGTATATTGATCGATTTAAACTTTTATTTTATGTCATTATTCAATCTATTTACAGTAAATTGTTAAATATTGTTAATGTTAAATATTGGTATTATCCTGTACAAAAAAAATCAAGATGTTGTGATATTAAGGTTCCGAAACATAGTTTTAACAGTTATTGCTTTATAAAAACATTATTTGACAGTAATTACAGACACATCTCCAATAAATGTACAAGCTTTTACCATTAATGTATGCAGGTTTACTTTATATAAACATTATTTGACAGTAATAACAAGCAACTCTCCAATATTTCTACATATTTTTACCATTTAAATAAGGGGGTTTACTTTATATGAACATTATTTGACAATAATTACAGGCAACTCTCCAATATTTCTACATATTTGTACCTTTAATGTATGGGGCTTTACCTTATAAAAAACATTTTTATTATGGTAATTATAAGCAACTTCCCAATATTTCTACATACGTTTACCATTCATATATGGGGGTTTACCTTATATAACCAATACTTGACAGTAATTACAAACACATCTCCAATAACTTTACATGCTTTTACCATTAATGTATAAGGGTTTACTTTATATAAACAATATATTATATTTATTAAAGGCAACTATCCAATAAATCTATATACTTTTACCATCAATGTATGAGGTATACTTTATATAAACATTGCTTTATACTAATTAAAATCAACTTTCCAATATATCAACATGACATTTACTCAATGTGTGGGTTCACTTTATATAAACATTAATAGACAGTAATTACAAGCAATTCTCCAATATATGTAAAAATACACATGTTTATTTTATGTAAACAATATTTATAGCAATTACAAGCTTGTACAAACTGTCCAATATATGTACATACTTTTTCCATTATGGCAAGGGGTCTACTTTAAAATGCACATAGGCTTAAAACACGGTCAAGTCATTCAGTCAAAAACAATAGAAGCTGAATTCTTTCCAGTAACAAACAAACACGTTCATATATAATCAGTAGTATAATATACAGATGTGAATGCGCATGCTAAAAAAGTTAATTTGGCAGATTGATATTCACCCACGTCCTTTCAAAATTCCAACGATGGCTATGATCCTCTGTAGTGGCTCTCACCAGGCCTTGTCCTGAAAAATAGATAAGATGTATCATCCTTGTAAAAATCGCCAGAGCAGAGCCATTAGGTTGCCCATTAGGGCTGAAACGATTCCTCGAGTTACTCGATTACAAAAAATCCTCGAGGCAAAAACTCTGCCTCGAAGCCTCGTTAAATTCCTTTGACGTGCACTATACGCGGATCTATACGCGCGTGATACATTTTGAATTTATTTGGCGCGATGGCGGAGAGTAAAGATGCCCATAAACGGCAGAGAATGTCTAAAGTTTGGGATCATTACATACTTAAAAAGGAAGAGAACAAGGTGCAATGTGTCTACTGCAAAGTAGACCTGGCATACCACAACAGTACGACTGCAATGAATCAGAATCTGAACCGAAAACATCCACTCCATGCTCTCACCAAGCGTCGCTGAAACAAGGTAACCTGATGGTGTGTTCAAACCGAACGCGAATAGAGCGTCAAATTTGCGTCTATCGCGTCTAGTTAGACGCTTTGTTCAACGTGCGCGGAAGACGTTCGCGTCATTCACGACGCCCGGCGCGAATGATGCGTCTATTCGCGTATTTGCATTGACTTTGTATGTAATCTACTCGCGTAAATAATTAAATTTGCGTTCGGTGTGTGAACCCCTTCACACACACACCACACACACACACACCCTCGTCTCTCTCACGCGCCAGTCTGATCAATTCCGGCAATCCATCACATATGCTTAAACTTAGACACGCAACAATAATTTCAGCATGCATTCACTGTATACACCGCGACGTGATGGAGGAACAGATATTGTATTGCAGTCTTTGCCAGACCTTGTTTGTATGTCACGTCTTCCAAATAGTTACAGACAACAACAAAAAATGAAATTCCCCAGTCTGCTTCTCCAAATCCTCGTACTTTTGGGGAAGACATTTTAATCGGCTACCAAAGTAATCACTTAAACTAAATGGGTAAAAATTGCAATAAATAGGCTTAGTTTTGGAGCCAAATGTTGGAGTTGGAATAAATACCAGGTTTTTTTTGTTTTGTTTTTTGAGAAATAAAAGCCAATTGCTTGATCATTTTACAGCTACATCATTTTCGTTATGCATTATTTGTTTTGGTTGTTTAAAAACACGGTAACACTTTATTTGAAGGGGTGTGCATAAGACTGACATGACACTGTCATAAACATGACATAACACCTGTCATAAACATGAAGGAGTCTTTATGAATGTTTATGACTGTTGTCATTAAGTGTCATTCGGTAAATTATGACACTTTCAATGCAAAGTTGACATTGTTTAAAATGTCTTTGTTATGACAACTTGACATTACCCAAGACAAAAATGTCTTGATTATGACAACTTGAAATTAACAAAGACGGAAATGTCTTTGTTATGACAACTTGACATTAACCGATAAATCATAACCTGTCAACCTGTGACAACTTTGGCCGTCATGACACCATTATAACGGTGTCATGAATATTTTACTTGTCCTCAAGTAAAGTGGAACACATTGTACTAGTTATAAAGATGTCATTAAGGGTTATTACACTGCAAAATGCTTGAAGTTTGATAATTAGACCTGTTATGACATATTTGTGACAGGTTGACAGGTTATGATTTCTTGGTTAATATTAAGTTGTCATAACAAAGACATTTCCGTCTTTGTTAATGTCAAGTTGTCATAATCAAGACATTTTTGTCTTGGGTAATGTCAAGTTGTCATAACAAAGACATTTTTTGTCTTTGTTAATGTCAAGTTGTCATAACAAAGACATTTTAAACAATGTCAACTTTGCATTAAAAGTGTCATAATTTACCGAATGACACTTAATGACAACAGTCATAAACATTCATAAAGACTCCTTCATGTTCATGACAGGTGTTATGTCATGTTTATGACAGTGTCATGTCAGTCTTATGCACACCCCTTCAAATAAAGTGTTACCAAAAACACACATAAAAATTATCCGATTACTCGATTAATCGATCGATTAAGTGCTAGATTAATCGATTACAAAAAGAATTGATAGCTGCAGCCCTATTGCCCATTAACAATAATTGCAGTTTGGACCTTGAATGAAAATTGAACTGTATGCGTTGCGACGTTCGTCTGTTATAAGACAACTTAGTTTGAATAAATGAGCAGAGACTGATTAGCTACTTGCTCTACGTTTATTTAAAATTAACAGCAAGATGACTAGAAGTGAATGTGCTTTCCATTAAATGAATCGCACATAGTAAACAATCCTTAACAAAAAAACAACAACAACTTTGTGTGATTTATTTAAAACAAAGCATGTTCATTGCAGTTTTTTTTTGTCTTTGTTAATGATTTGTTTACTGTGTGTGATTTATTTCAAACAAAGCACGTTCATTGCACAGTAAACAAAACCTTAAGGTTGGGCCTCGAAGGTGTCACATTCACGTTCACTTCATCATCTGTATTCACTACATTTCCCAGCATTCCCCTGGATCCTCACCTGCACTCGATTCCCTCATCACCACACCTGATCTCCATCACGTCATCATCTCATCACCAGCACGGACTATATATACACTCACTCTCCCTGCAGTCACTGTCTGATCTCGTCTCAACTTCGACGTCTCTACATCGACTTCTCTACATCGTCGTTGTAACATTGACACTCAGACTCTCCATGCTATACCAAAGCCTTACCTGCTACTTACCTGCTACTCACCTGTTCCTGTTGGATTATCTTCTTCATCGTCTGCCGTCTTCAGTTCCCAGCCGTCCAACTGCAACCCTTTCCAGTGACTGTTCATCATCATCTGAAAGAGAGACTCTGGTTATTCCTGTAGCTAAGTTCATCCAATTATCATCTGTTAATATACTCACCATAACTCTGTCTGCTTCTGCTGTTCCTAAAATAAACACTATTTCACTCATTACCTGTCTGTCTCCTGTATCAACCGTGACAGAAGATCAGACCGCCCCAAGATGGACGATGGGGTAAAAATTATCGTCCTGGCTCAGGAGAGCCAAAGTTGGTCTTCGTTTGTGGAAGGCTTTATCCGCATCGCACTCGTCAGTAATGTGGCTGACGAGCGGTTGTGTACCTTATTCTGGCTCGGGGCCAGATTTCACCACCAGATCGACCTTCCAGACACCACCGGACCAGACACAGGGAGACCGTGATCCGGTGTCTGGAGAGTGTCGGTTCCCGACCCGGGACACAACCTACCAGCACAGAGCCTTCGCCGCTGGTCCCATCCAGCACAGAGCCTTCGCCGCTGGTCCCATCCAGCACAGAGCCTTCGCCGCTGGTCCCATCCAGCACAGAGCCTTCGCCGCTGGTCCCATCCAGCACAGAGCCTTCGCCGCTGGTCCCGTCCAGCCCATTTGAACCTTCACCGCTGGTCCCATCCAGCACAGAGCCCCCACCGCTGGCCTCTGCCAGCCCTGACCTAATAGACTTTTTCACAGAGCCAGAGCCCGTTGACCCAGCGCCAGAGCCAGAGCCCGTTGACCCAGCGCCAGAGCCAGAGCCCGTTGACCCAGCGCCAGAGCCAGAGCCCGTTGACCCAGCGCCAGAGCCAGAGCCCGTTGACCCAGCGCCAGAGCCCGTTGATCCAGAGCCAGAGCCCGTTGACCCAGAGCCAGAGCCCGTTGAGCCAGAGCCCGTTGACCCAGACCCAGAGCCCGTTGGCCCAGACCCCGTTGACCCAGCGCCCGTGGATGTCAAGTCTGTTCCCGTTCCTGAGCCTGTCCTTCTCCCCAAGAAAATTTTGGGGGGGGGCTATACGCCTTCGCCGTGGCCGGCCAAAGATCCACGGAGGCCGGCCAAAGATCCACGGAGGCCCGAAAAAATATCACCTCCATGGCCACCTGAAGGGTCCTCACCGCCATGGCCACCTGAAGGGTCTTCACCGCCGTGGCTACCTGAAGGGTCTTCACCGCCATGGCCACCCGAAGGGGTCTCACACCGCCATGGCCACCCGAAGGGGTCTCACCGCCATGGCCACCCAAAGGGTCCTCACCGCCATGGCCACCCGAAGGGTCCTCACCGCCATGGCCACCTGAAGGGTCTTCACCGCCGTGGCTACCTGAAGGGTCTTCACCGCCATGGCCACCCGAAGGGGTCTCACCGCCATGGCCACCCGAAGGGGTCTCACCGCCATGGCCACCCAAAGGGGTCTCACCGCCATGGCCCGAAGCGTGCGGCCATAGACCGCTTTTTTGTTCTTTGTTTGGAAAAAACCAAGATGGCGCCAGTGTGTGTGGCTTGCCGTCTGTCACTGTCATTACTGTGTCTGTTTTTGCTGTTTGTTTTGCTTTTTGCCCGGGATGTCGACTCTCTGCTGGTGTATGATCGTCAAACACTGCTCGATCTGAGATTTTTTGCTGAAAATTCAGTAAAATTGGATGATGGTGGACGTGAAACCTTGCCCCCGCTCCTGGCGAGGCTCCCGACTCACCTTTGGCATGCCCCGGCTCCACCTTCTCGGCGTGAGCGCCGACGAAAGCGCACCCGCCGCCGAGGAAAACGTAGTGGCCGGCTGGTGAGGCTGAAGGCTCGTCTTGCATGGTGTTCTACGCCTTTTTGGACTGAGTTTGGAGTTGTGTCTACCCTCGTTATTCCTCGACGCTCGCTGGACTCTGTCGGCACCTGGCTGGTACCTGTCGTCGGCCCGGAAGAGGTGTTCCAGCCCCGCGGCCCCTGCTCTCCTCGTCCCCACTGGCGCCGAGTCAATCACAGCAACTTGCGGTCTCTGTGTCGGGTTTCACAAACATCCAGCGCCGCGGATCCGCCGGTTCCTGCCAGGTTTGGGCTGATAAATGCTAGATCTCTAGCAAATAAGACTTTTGTCTTAAAGGATTTTTTCACGTCCCAAGGATTAGATTTCCTCTGTGTAACTGAGACATGGCTGAGTGATGGTGAGTCCAGCGCTTTCACAGAATTTTTAAACCATGATTGCTGCTACCTTAACTGCCCGCGAAAATCTGGCCGAGGAGGAGGAATAGCGACTGTATATAAGAGTCATTATAAATGTAAGCAGATATTGCTGTCATCCGCTTTCAGCAGCTTTGAGCTGAGTTTATTTGAGATTGGTCGCTCTCACACAGTGTTGTGTGTTGTGGTCTATCGGCCCCCTAAGTACAATAAGGACTTTTTAAATGAATTTTCTGATTTCCTGGCTGAAATCATGCCTAAATATGATCGTGTTCTAATTGTTGGGGATTTTAATGTTCATGTGTGTTGTCCTGATAAGCCAATGACAAAGGGTTTTTTAAACCTCATTGATTCTTTTAATTTTGTGCAATCTGTGTCTGGACCCACACAAGAACATGGACACACGCTTGATCTTGTTTTATCATATGGTTTGCCTGTTTTTAATCTAGAGATATGTGACGCAGTGTTTTCTGACCATATGCCTGTATTATTTGAGACTCCTCTTGCCTGTCATACATTTAAACCTCGCGCTGCTGCAAGGCGCTGTCGCATGATTAACCCTTCCACTGCTGCTCAGTTCTCGGCTGCTTTCAGTCAGAACACCATCACTCCTGAGTCTGTATTGCACACAGAAGAGCTTAGCTCATGGTTTCACTCCACCTGCCAAACTGTTTTAGACACTGTGGCTCCATTAAAATCCCGGCAGCCTAAAACTAAATCTGAGCCCTGGCTAAATTATATGACTCATGCTGCTAGACGTGAGTGGCGTAAAGCTGAGCGCAAGTGGAAGAAGGACAAACTACAGGTGTCTCTTCAAATGTTAAGGGATTGTTGGCGTCGTTTCCAAGAAACTGTGAAAGATGCTAAAAGAAAACATTTCTCAGATATTATTCTGGCAAATTGTCACAAGCCTCGTGTTTTGTTTAACACCATTGACTCATTTTTAAATGCCCCGCAGAATGCTTGTATGGAGGCATCCCCTGCTATGTGTGAAAATTTCCTTTGCTTTTTTATTGATAAGATCTCTTCTATTAGGTCTCAAATTGCACCCTCAGCTTCAGACCCGTCAATCTATGTCCCCTGCTCGGCTGTTTTTGATCATTTTGAGCCGGTGACTTTTTCTTTTTTAGAGGAGGTTGTTGGTCACTTGAAGCCCTCGGGTTCTCCGAATGATGCTGTCCCCCCTCGACTATTTAAGGAGGTTTTCCCCACTATAGGACCATCTGTTGTTGCAGTTATAAATAGTAGTCTTACCTCGGGTGTGGTCCCTGAAATTTTAAAACATGCAGTAGTTCAACCTCTGATTAAAAAACCTGCTCTAGATCCGTCAGTTCTGGCTAATTTCAGGCCTATTTCCAAATTGCCCTTCCTTACAAAAATCTTGGAGAAGATTGTGCACAGTCAATTATTGGCCTTTTTGGAAGAACATAATATACTAGAGGTTTTCCAGTCCGGTTTTAAAACCTTGCACAGCACCGAAACCGCTCTTTTAAGAGTTTTTAATGATATCTTCTTAGCGACTGACTCTGGCGACTGTGTTATCCTTGTGCTTTTAGATTTAACTGCTGCATTTGACACAGTGGATCATGAAATATTGATTTCACGTTTAAGGCAGTGGGTGGGCATCAGTGGCATAGCACTGGAGTGGTTTAGGTCATACTTAGCGGATCGAACTTTTTGTGTTAGCGTAGGTGAATTTGAATCCTCCTCTGCTCCTCTCTTGTGTGGGGTCCCACAAGGCTCAGTCCTCGGCCCTCTGCTCTTTTCTTTGTATTTGCTTCCACTTGGTTCTATACTTAGAAAGTACGGCATTTCATTCCACTGTTATGCAGATGACAGTCAGATTTATGTACCTCTTAAAAAGATAAATGATAACTCTGTTGGACAATTACTCAATTGCCTCGACGACATAAAGGCCTGGATGGCTCTGAACTTTTTAAATTTTAATGATAACAAAACAGAAGTGATGGTTTTTGGAGGCACCACTGGGACCCCGCCTGCAGATCTGGGCTCCCTGGATCCCTATATTAAACCTAGCATTACAAACCTAGGAGTTAAAGTGGACCCTGAGCTTAAATTTGACAGTCAAATTAAAGCTGTTGTCAAATCAAGCTTCTTTCATTTGAGGCAGTTGGCCAAAATAAAGCCTATTCTGTCAAGACAACACTTTGAAACTGCAATCCACGCCTTTGTAACTACACGGCTGGACTATTGTAATTCACTATATGTGGGGGTTAGTGGGTCCTCCATCACCCGTCTCCAGATGATACAAAATGCAGCAGCACGTCTTTTAACGGGCACGCGTAAACATGAGCACATTTCCCCTATTTTAGCTTCACTACACTGGCTGCCTATTCAATTTAGGATCCATTTTAAAATTCTGTTATTTGCTTATAAATCATTAAATGGTCTTGCCCCGCCATACCTCTCTGAGGTTCTACACTATTATAAACCCGTCCGCACTCTCAGGTCAGATGATCAGCTGCTCCTGATTGTGCCTAAAACTAAGCGTAAGCTCAGAGGGGACCGTGCCTTTGCTGTGTCTGCCCCTAAACTTTGGAATGATCTGCCTTTCCACGTTAAGCAGGCTTCTTCTTTATCTGTTTTTAAAACACTTCTTAAAACCCATCTTTACTCTTTGGCCTTTGACACTTAGTAAGATGTCGACTCCATTTATCTTATTTTATTTGTTAGTTTGAATGTTTTATTGTATGGTTATTAATTGTACAAATGTTTATCTTTTCTGTACAGCACTTTGGTCAACTTTGGTTGTTGTAAAGTGCTTAACAAATAAAGTTGGTATGGTATGGTATGGTATGGCCACCCAAAGGGGTCTCACCGCCATGGCCACCCGAAGGGGTTTCACCGCCCTGGTCACGCCCTCATCCTGCTCCGCCCTGGCCACGCCCACAGCCTGCTCCGCCCTGGACGCCCGAGGGGTCATCTGCTCCGCCATGGTCATACCCTCAGCCTGGACCATCCTGGAGTCCGTCCAACTGCACCCGGTCCACCTTCCCGTCACGGACTCCAGGATGCCCACCCTCCCTCCCGTGTTCTGCCTTGTACGGCGCGGGTCGTGCCTAGCGGGAGGGGGGAGTTATGTCACATTCACGTTCACTTCATCATCTGTATTCACTACATTTCCCAGCATTCCCCTGGATCCTCACCTGCACTCGATTCCCTCATCACCACACCTGATCTCCATCACGTCATCATCTCATCACCAGCACGGACTATATATACACTCACTCTCCCTGCAGTCACTGTCTGATCTCGTCTCAACTTCGACGTCTCTACATCGACTTCTCTACATCGTCGTTGTAACATTGACACTCAGACTCTCCATGCTATACCAAAGCCTTACCTGCTACTTACCTGCTACTCACCTGTTCCTGTTGGATTATCTTCTTCATCGTCTGCCGTCTTCAGTTCCCAGCCGTCCAACTGCAACCCTTTCCAGTGACTGTTCATCATCATCTGAAAGAGAGACTCTGGTTATTCCTGTGGCTAAGTTCATCCAATTATCATCTGTTAATATACTCACCATAACTCCGTCTGCTTCTGCTGTTCCTAAAATAAACACTATTTCACTCATTACCTGTCTGTCTCCTGTATCAACCGTGACAGAAGGGATGTAGACGTGTCTAACTGAGCTCTCCCACACGAACCTTAAAATCCGTCAACACGACACTTTTTTCATTGATTGAAGCCATACAGTCATTGTGTACATTGATAAAACGGGAGTTTTTTTGTTTTTATTCTGTTAATCGAGTGGAGCCGCTTATAAATATGCCGGACCTGAGGAAGGCCGCCAAAACCAGCGAACCAGGGAAAGCGCGAGCTCGGGGCAGTCAGCTATATTGCAAGCAATAAACTCATTAAGAAACGAACTGCTGGCGAAAATGGATGAGAAAGCAGAGATGCAAAATGAAGAAATACGCAAGCAATCAGCGGTTTGAGAGAAGAGCTGAAGGGTGCAATCGATCAGGCTAACATCAAAACTAACGCGCTAGAGGAGCGCACAGCAGGCTTGGAAACTGCAGCTAACACTCACTCGGATGCTATTGAGAATCTGGAGCAGCAGGTGGCTGAACTGAAAAAAGAGGTGGTGAGTTTGGCGGCAAAGGCTGATGATTTGGAAGCGAGATCGCGGAGATGTAATCTACGCATCTTTGGGGTTAAAGAAGGATGAGAGGCAGGCGTTTCAGCGAGCACCTTCATTGCAAAACTTCTACAAAAAGTGATGGGCCTGGACGAACCACCCGTTATTGATAGGGCTCACCGTACTTTGCAGCAAGCCCCGGGAGATGGGCAGCCACCGAGAGCTTTTGTCGTCAAGTTTCACTACTATCAAGAGAAGGAAAGCATTCTACGGAAGGCCGTTACATCTCCAAAACTTGTATCTGAAAATGGCGACACTATCAGAGTGTTCCCTGATTACACGCAGAACGTGGCGCGACAGAGAGCGGCTTTCGGTCAGGTGAGACAGTTATTACGGCAATGCGAGGGAGTAAAATACGGGTTGTTGTATCCTGCAAAACTGAGGATTACGACTCGGGACGGCCAGCAGAAGAGCTTTACTGACCCTAAAAAGGCAATTACCTTCGTCAGGGGACTTATGAGTGATTAATATGGGAGTCTGTTCGGCTACATAACATTACCTCGGTATATTTGGTGGGAGTATTGGAGTGATCAATATCGCTGCAATGTAATGTCATGGGACATTGGATCAATGGATCAGTTCAGTGACATTGGTTAGTAGGTGTACTGATGGCTAGTTGCATTCGGACTGAGGAGGATTTTTTTTTTTTTTTCTCTCCCCAGAACGGTCTTCTAATATATGTAGAAAACAAGTATGGATAATTTGACTGGTTTAAATTATGCCTATTATTATATATTTATTTATGCAATTATTTATGTTATATTTTTCCTTACACAATAATTCATATATGTCTGCTTGTTTTTTTTCCGTGTTTCATTTAGAACCGTTTTCTAACACATGCTGAAATCAAAGTAGGCTATTGAATTTTATTTTTTATTTATTGTTTTTATTTTTTATTATTTTTTTCTCCCAGGTACACAGGGACATTGAGTAATGGTTCTAAACAGTCGTGTTAAAGTTATTGATGTTCAGCTAAATTGTTATTATAAGGTTTATGTGGGGCCTCAGCTCCATTTGGTAAGTTTTATTTTCTTTCTTTCTATGAAACTTCATAGTGGCTTAGGAGGTTGGGGGGGGGTGCAGTCTCTCATTTGGGGAGGGACCAGCAGGGGTTTGTGTTGTTAATGGGTGATTTAAAAGTTTTCTTTTTACTCTGCACAGTTGTCTTTTCTGTCTTTGTGCCTTTGTTCCTTTTTTCTTTACTTTCTTTCTTTCTCTTAGAGTTGGGGATGAGTTTTCACAATAGCATTGAGTTGGACTTTATCAGCCATGGGTTCGGCAGATGGAATGGATAGACCTGCGACTAAATTTGTGAGCTGGAATGTGAGGGGACTCAATCATCCTGTAAAGCGAAGTAAGGTGTTTTCACATTTAAACAAATTGAAAGCAGAGATAATTTTCCTACAGGAAACACACCTTCGCACAACAGACATTCCTAAATTAAAGAGAGGATGCGTATCACAGGTCTACCATTCTGAATTAAATTCTAAATTTCGCGGTACAGCCATCTATGTTCATAATCCGAAAATGTTTATTCTGACTAAACCCAACCGTGGCCTTATATTTTATATTTTATAGTATTTTCATATATATATATATATATATTTTTTTAATAATTTTATTTTTAGATTTTGTATTACTGTTTCTTGTTGTATTTGTATCTGTATATGTGCACTGGAAGCTTCAGTACCAAAGAAAATTCCTTGTGTGTGCAAGCACACTTGGCAATAAAGCTCTTTCTGATTCTGATTCTGATTCTTGATTGGCAAAAATGTACAATTTATACAAACCAGTGTTATTAGTGATAAATGCGGGCGTTTTGTGATTGTACAGGGCAGACTTTATAATGTGCCGGTGGTCCTAGTTAGTGTGTATGCTCCAAATTGGGATAACCCAGACTTTTTTAAAGAACTGTTTGGCCGTATACCAGAGCTAGGCACACATCATCTGATTCTAGGAGGAGACTTTAATACGGTTCTTAAACCTTCTCTAGACCGTTCCAAAGTATTTACAGCCCCTCCTTCCCCCTCTAAATCTGCAACTATTATAAATGCTCTTTGCGGTTCTAGTGGCGTAGTAGATCCATGGAGATTTAAAAATCCTACGTTAAAAGAGTTTTCCTTCTTCTCCGCTGTTCATCAAACATACTCAAGGATAGATTTCTTTTTGCTGGATCAAAAAATGCTTTCATCAATTAAATCTTGCAGTTATGAAAGCATTGTTATCTCTGACCACTCTCCGGTCACTATGGAGCTTTGGCTCCAGGTTAAAAGGCCAATTCAATGTAATTGGCGATTTAATACATCTTTGTTGTCTGATGAAACATTTGTAGACTTTATTTCAACACAGATTGATTTCTTTATTGAAACTAACCAGCTGCCAGACACCGATATTTTAATACTTTGGGAAACTCTTAAAGTATATATTAGGGGTCAAATAATAGAATACACTGCCCGTCTTAATAGAAGCAGGTTTAGACGCTACAATGAGTTGATCAATCTAATCCACGATGTTGACCAGCAACACTCCTCGGCCCCTACAGCTGACCTCCGCAAAAAAAGAATAGCATTACAAACTGAATTTGATCTTCTTGCCTCTATGGAGGCAGGAGAGAAATTTCTGAAATCTAGACAAAACTTTTACGAGCATGGAGAGCGGGCAAGTAGGTTACTCTCTCACCAGCTGCGTCAATATTCTGCTGCCAATTTTATTACAAAAATACAAACTGTGGATGGAGAAGTTAAGCTTGACCCCAAAGACATTAATGAGCAATTCAGATTATTTTATTCATCTTTATATTCTTCAGACAATCCTAGTGACCATGTATTTCTTGACAATGTAACTCTCCCGACTATAGCTGAGGAGGATAAGGCCAGTCTTGAGCAGCCGATAGTCGAAACTGAGATTAGTCAAGCAATTAGATCAATGAAAAATAGAAAGGCACCAGGCCCAGATGGGTATCCAATTGAGTTTTATAAGGCTTTTGCCCCTAAGTTGATACCTTTACTGTGCCTCGTTTACAGTGAATCACTCAAACAAGAGAAGCTGCCTACATCTATGACCCAAGCCACAATATCTGTGCTTCCCAAAAAGGACAAAGACCCCACTAAATGCGAGTCTTATCGCCCGATCAGCCTACTCACATGTGATTATAAAATACTTACAAAGATTCTTTCCTTAAGATTGGAATCTATAGTACCAAAAATTGTGCATCCTGACCAGACAGGCTTTGTAAAGGGCAGACAGTCTTTTCACAATTTACGTCGCCTCTTTAACATAATATATTCTAAACATTCGATTCACTCGCCAGAAATAGTGTTTTCACTAGACGCGCATAAAGCTTTCGATCGAATTGAGTATGGACACCTTTTCAAACTCTAAGCAAATTCGGCTTTGGGCCAGTCTTTGTTTCTTGGATTCAGACGTTGTATGCAGCACCTCAAGCTAGAGTGAGGACTAATAACTTCAATTCGCAATATTTTACTGTTCAGAGAGGGACACGACAGGGTTGTCCGTTGTCCCCTCTTCTCTTTGATCTGGTCATTGAGCCACTTGCTGCGGCATTGCGATGTAATAACAATATACAGGGTATCACGAGGGGCGGCCTGGTTCATAAAGTGTCTTTGTATGCCGATGATTTGCTGATGTTTTTATCAGATCCGGAGACTTCAATCCCAGAATGCCTAGACACTATTTCTCAATTTGGTAAATCTTCTGGGTACAAGATTAACCCCACCAAAAGCGTTTTGTTTCCAATTAATGTTTTGGCTCGGAATCGATCTTTTGACTCATATCCATTCAGGACTACAGAGGGCCCCATGACATACCTGGGAGTAAAAGTCACAAGTAGATATAAGGACCTATTCCAAAATAACTTCAAATCAGCCTTAGGACAGATCAAGGAGAACCTTAATCGTTGGTCTACTCTGCCTCTGTCTCTGGCTGGACGTATTAATTCAATAAAGATGGTAACGTTACCTAAGATCTTGTATTTATTCCAAACAGTCCCAATCTTCATACCCAAATCATTCTTTAAGGAGCTTGACAGGCACATCAGTACATTTATATGGAACAAAACTATACCTCGCGTACAGAAAACAGTTCTCGAGAGACGCAAGGTTTAGTTTACGCATATGGACCCAATTTCGCAAACATTTTGGTCACATACAAGCTTTGGTGTCTATGCCTCTATCCTCAAACTTTCTTTTTAAGCCATCGCTTATAGATTCGGCCTTTGTCACCTGGGCTAGAAAAGGCATAAAAAGTGTGGGAGATCTTTTTGTAGATGGCACGTTCGTTTCTTTTGATTATTTGGTTAATGAATTAAGCTTACCAAAAACACATTTTTTTAGGTATCTTCAGGTCCGTGATTTTGTCCGTTTCCAGTTTCGTTCATTCCCCTTAAAACCAAATATCGGCCCTCTTGATCATTGTCTGACGGTCAAGCCCCATCTCTTGGGTAGTGTCTCCCAGCTGTATACTGCTATTCAGGACATGAAATGCCCATCTCTTCTGTCTCTTAAGGTACAGTGGGAGGAGGATCTAAATACACAATTGACGGACGAAATTTGGCAAAGAGCTATACATAAAATATACACATCGTCTATCTGTGTTAGGCACAGGTTGATACAATTCAAAGTATTTAATCGCCTGCACTTCTCTAGGACCAAATTGGCTAAAATATATCCTGATGTGGATCCCAATTGTACACGTTGCCACCAAGCCCCTGCTTCTCTGGCTCACATGTTCTGGTCATGCCCAAGCATAGGCACATTCTGGTCAGAGATATTTAATACATTCACCTATATCTGTAAAAAGAATATTGATCCAGATCCTACCATTGCAATATTTGGGGTGGTACATAGTAAAGTTGGGGTTTCAAGAGGCCAATCTCAATTAGTAGCATTCTCTACACTGTTGGCCCGCAGACTAATTCTTACAAATTGGAAATCTTCCTCACCCCCAAAACACTCACGTTGGGTGTGCGAAACTATGTCCTTCCTCCAGCTTGAAAAGTTGAGAACTACAGTCCAAAACTCAGCAGAAAGGTTTCAGAATGTATGGCAACCTTTCTTGGATTATTATGAAAATGCATTTGATGCTAATTCTTTAGAATAAAAATGTATGCTCTCATCTCCCCTTCTCTCTTTTCTGTTCTTCCTTTTTTTTTTTTTTTTTTTTTTTGTGTGTGTGTTCTGTGTGCATTCTCAGTATTTGTACGAATCTTGGATGTAAATCTGTGATGAAAGGGGATACGTGAGATAGTGTATATAAAGTATGAGGTTTGTAGATGGGGACGCCTTGTATGACATAAGAGAATGTATGTTGGTTTGTTTGTGTTATGTACATTTAAAACAATAAAAACACTTTGAAATAAAAAAAAAACAAAAACAAAACCTTAACAAAAAAAACTTTGCAATGAACTGCAATTTAGACAAACTGGATGCCGGTGCGGAGACGTACACGCTCGGGCAGATTCGGCTTTAAGTCGTTCATCCTCGGTGCGGCGCAGTTTGCACTGTTACAAAAAAAAACGTGCACACAGCCAAGCGAAATGCGGTCTTGCGCACCCAACGCGTCATTTCTGCGTGCGGACCATAGACAGTAAAAGACACGGACGCGTCGAGTATTACTGTTTGTACACAATGATGACGTGGCAACTTATGCGCGCATATTGGCAACGGAAGTATGGCGAGAATCAGCCCATATAAAGTGGGCGCTGCAGACGCGAGCATTTTTTTTTTATTATGTCCTTGCTCCAATCAACACGTTTAATCGCCTGCAGCCACAGGCGCCGCCGGTTCTTCTGAAACGGCCGTGATCCTGTCGGAATCCTATAAAACTTAAGCCCCTTGGTGGAATATCAATTAGTGCAACCGTGAACGCAACAACCAGACATTTTGATGCTGGGAAACCGTTTTGATAAACCTTCGGAGGTAACACGTTAGAGCCAGTGGGAAAAAACACCACTTCCGTTGCCAAAATGCGCGCGCAACCATTTGATCACGTGGGCTGTAAAAGGGTCTATTAACAAGGCTTTACTCCGTGTCAGCATGCTCTCTGATCGTAAAGGGGCACAGACCTCTCCCGAATCATCTCCAGCAGAAGCACCACTAACTCGACCTACATTTCCCTCGTAAGCTGATAACATTCTCTATGATAAAAAATGTTTGTAAAAAAAATATATATATATTTTAAATTATAGAGTTATAGAGTTAGAAAGGTTATAGAGTTCTAATGACGTGTTCAACTATAACCGTTGGTCTAACGGTTATATAATAACCGTCCGTCACACGTGTTTGCAAGAGGCAACAGTGCAGTAACTTGTAAGATGTAACGTTATGATGGCTGATGCAGGTTTCACATTCAGGGCTAACGTTAATAACGGTTTAACTTTAGGACCGGCATAATGTTACATTTGCTAAAGCTAGACAGACTTTTATAAGATTATACATAACGTAACGTTACAAACGGCGAGTTTAAACGTTAGCCCTGCTGACTCGACAATGTTAATGTTAACTTGCATATTAAAATTGTAAAATGTATAAAAGCTACCGCACCTAACAAGCACATTTGACATATTGTGAGGAAATATAAATATATATTATGTAACGTAACGTTATATGAAATTGATAAATAGTAAAAACGTTTGCCATTATAACATTCACACAACATGAACTGAGTAATGTCACCTTTGAGACTGTTCGTTATTACCATAGACTGTAAAAAATATGGACGTAGTGTCCGTGACGTCACCCGTAGGTTTCTGAAGAGCGTTTTTGAAGCCTAAAGTGGGCGGGGCCAACCGTCGGCATCTTGGCAGCGCGTCATCTCTCGTCACTCCCGGATAACAGAAAATGGGCAAAGAGGCGGGATATGGGTGGAGCTGAGGTGCTAATGCTATGCTACTGGCCCTATGTACTGGCCTTGCACTAAAGTACAAATTAAATATTTATATTTATAATAGGGCTGATTAAATAAGTAAAGCCAACAATTAAAGTTCATGTTTTTGCCCTTCGATATACTATAATAGTTAAAAGACGTAACTAAAAGTGAGATTGTGTATGGTGATGCATTATTATTCTGCAAAACGTTATTAAAAATGTATTATGCAGATGCTATGCAGATGCAGTAACTTACAATATTGCTCTGAGTCTGAGCTTGTGACAGTGATTCATGCGCATACATGTCAGTCAGCACGGCATCGCACGTCAAGTTCATAAAGAGCTTTATTCAGTCCATTTTAAAATATGATTTTGGCCGCCTCACAATTTCTCAAATGGATTAAACCAAAGATATTACCTCAGAAGTTCAAGTAAATGCATTAGAAATACGCGCTCATTCAAGGGTGCATGCATCTGCATGGACGGAGAGAAAGGAAACCTGCAGGATTTCATCTGATGGCACTTTTTTTTAACACAAAGTTAATTAAGCATATGCATATTTGTTCCGTGAGAGCAACAGTACCGCATAACGAGTCTCTATATCTATAGATTTAAATTTAAACTCCAAAAAGCAACGACATTTTCAGACATCCATTAGTGCATGCGAGGAAAACAACTGGAAACACAGCGCTGGTTGTTCTCTCCATACTCGACGGAATCCAACAGCATGGGCGAAGGTATAATGCGTGTATTAAATTGTATGAAATAATCTCGGAAAAAGCACAAACACGGCAGAGATGGCAAGTAGGCTACAGCAGCTGCTGGAATTAGCTGAGGGCGACGCTAACAGACACCAGACAAACGGCTGTCACTCAAGTAGCCACACCCTTAATTATGCAGAACTGTAAGGCTTAATATAATTTAAACGGATGAGTTGTAAAAAAAATTCACCCCCCTCACAGTTGTCATGAAGGGCAAAGTTAGCTCTATAGACCAAAACAACTTTTGACACCAGGCTGTAAACATATCTTTTGCTGCTGTAAAATTGGGCATTTTAACATGGGGGAGATACAGATTTGACTCACTTCTGCAGCCAGCCTCAAGCGGCCAGTCGATGAATTGCAGTTTAATTCACTTCCGTGTTGGTTTCAAGAGACAGACGGGAAGGGTTGCCGCTTGGTTATTACATGATTAAAAATGCATAAGTTACACAAAGCGTGGCAATCCCGTCAGAAATGTGTATCATAGAAAGGGAAGCACACACACACACATTTTAACTATTTATTTAAGTCCACTTAAAAGAAATGATCTACAGGGACACAAATACTACAGATGCAGTCAAATGCATGCACATAATCAAGGACTAGTGGCATACAGCAGATTTTCACCATTATTAGCATCACTCAGTTGTTATGGGTACAAGTAGCACCGTCTCCGCCAGATATGACGGCTGCCTATAATAGCAGACAGAGCGCAGTACTTTGCTAGCAGTTTAGCCTTCTTTTTGGGCATCCCTAGTTGTTGAAGCCCCCTTACAACCAGCCTGTGTGTGTGTCCTAAGCTGCCAAATATGATCACAAGAAGTCGGCTCTGGTAACCTAACTCTGAGATGACGTTTAGGAGTGGTTGATATTTAATCATCTTAGTCATAAAGGCTTCTTCCATACTAGAGTCAAAGGTACATGCAACCTCCACAACGAACACCTCGCTGATCTCGTCATTAATCACAACAATATCTGGTGTATTTGCAAGCACATGAGAAAAGGTTTCAGGGCTATTACAATTCTGAAACATAGAAGATTTTACACAAGAATGTTTATACATTTTTACAGCCGATGAGAAATGACATGATATGTCCTTCACTATAAGATCCACTATTCTGTCGTGGCGTGCGATGTACATTCCTTTATAGGCATGGCAGCCGTTCAGGATGTGTGGCAGTGTTTCAGTGATGTGTTCTGTAGTGTGGTGTAAGCAATGAGGTACCTGAGTTGTAGGAAACCAGATAGACAGATTGAGTCTAGTTGGAAGAACTTGTAGTCTGGCTTTTACCGTAAAAATGACAATGTCCTCACTAAGTGCAGTATTCTTAAGAAATGAGTGAGAAACAGAGTGATCAGCGGAGGAGAGACACGCAAGTTTCCCCTGAAGTTTCAGTCCTGTCCAGTGTTGTTTCTGGTGATGATGGTGTAGGTCCAGTAGAGTTGTCCGGGCCCCTGTGGATGTAAGTATATAGGTGTGCCCACCGTATGTGGCTGTGGCCCTGACAGAGGTCACGGGGTCAGTAATGATGTCCTTGGAGACCCTCACAGTCTCAGAGTCAGACCGCACCCACTCCAGTGATACTCCAGTTCGAACACAGAGGTCGTTCAGGTCCGGCCAGTCTGACCAGACACCAAAGCCGGCAGAATGAGTGTCAAGTTTCCCGCTGGATTTTCTTTTAAAGCCAAGGAAGTGTGTCTCTGACTCTCTGGCCAGCGGCACCTTGCGTCTCCGTAGGTCCAAGAACAGGGAGGATCGGGCCAGCTCTCTCACTTCCTTGTCGTCGTTATTCAGCATGTTCAGAAGATGGGAAATCCGCATGCTGGTATAAATCCAGATCATGTTTGGTACACCCAACCCTCCTTCCCATTGGGGGTGAAAAATAATATCACGGGTACTATGCGTGTTCAGTTCAAACCATTTTCGCACTAGGCTCACGGTCTTATTATTCATTTCACTCAGCACTTTCTGTTGGATATGCACGTTGGAGAATAAATGCTGTACTTTAGACAGCGCCACCTGTCTAACAGCCTCTAACTTCATTTTCAGTGGCAGTGGGCATTTGTCAATCAAATCCAGCCTAGATGTAAATTCTGACAAAATTTTGCTTACTTGCTCCTTCCATTCTCCTGCTACGTTAATTTTTATGTCCAAGATAAGTTTATGTCTCATGAAGAGAATATACATGTACAGGTTTTGTTGCTACTGTAAACACTGGGCATTTATCAGTTTTTGAACGGTACCACCTGTTCCCTCCACTTCTCCTCCCGTACAGAACAGCACATTTAGTGTTGTTGATCTCCATGCCTGACCACACACACACACACACACACACACACACACACACACACACACACACACACACACACACACACACACACACACACACACACACACACACACACACACACACACACACAAAAGCCAATTGGTACACCAAAATCAAATAACCCTAACCCCATCAAATAATTGTACCTGCATCTGAGGGTCTTTTCCTTAATGGTTTCCAGTGACTGATGAGGGTGACACGAATCTCCTCTTTCAGTGCGCCACTTCAGCAGAAGAAAGACAAAAGGACAGAAAGTTACTCAGACTTTCTATCAGTAACAGTATGAAAATCACACTTAATACTATCCCAGTGTAGGTTTTCGAAGAGTAGCCTATGTGGGTAAAATTGACTTACTGTAACGTTAGCAGCTAGTTGGTGAATGGGTCTTTCTGTTGGGTCAGTGTTCTCACCATCTCATTCCAATGCTTGATCCAGAAAAAAAAAGTATACATATCTTTTCAATATCATTATCAGTGTTTGAAGAGGTTATGTAAACCTAACTTCTAACGAATAAATGATGGGTTTATCACTTTACTCATTCCCACACTTTTTTACCTCTCATGTTAACTTAGCAACTACAAAACACAGCAATGTCAGATGGTACGAACACATTGAAATACGTGCTAATATCGCTACGTTAATAGTGAAGCAGTACAAAAACACACACAGACATAACTTAAATCTTATGAGGTTGCAGTAAGCCTATGACAATTAGCAGCTAAATTACCCGTGTCCCTAAACGTTAGACTGACTGTTAAGGACTGAAGAATGTTTTCTTACCTGATATCGCCAACAGACCACGTACTTCCTCTGTTCATATTCCAGCTGTTGTTCTTCATTGACATACCAACTAAAATTCGCTCAAAATTTACGCATTCAACAGGCCAATATAAAATAGTCCAGGTCTGACCGAGTAATTGACGCAAAGCAAGCAGCAGCTGCTCACCGACCGAGAGTAACGGACGTATTTTCACATTTAAAATAGGCGCGCAGAGTCGCACATTCTTATTGGACAGTTTAAATCATGCTCAAAGTAAAACGGCGAAACAACCAATAACAATAGCAATAGTTTGCGCGAGTTAACATAGCTGTGTATTAAAGGGTACCTATCATGGAATTTTGAAAATTACCTTTCATGTAGTGTGTAACATAGATCTAAGTGAACAAAAACATCCTGCAAAGTTTTAAATATGAAAGTTCACCGTATACAAAGTTATTGTCTCTCAAAAGTAAGAGTCGACTCTGAGTGGCTGATATGAATCGATAGACAAACGATGCTTTCTCTCTAGCTTTCGTACGTCACTTGTACAAGTTATTTGAATTCGACACGCCCACTCAGTGCGCGCGCCGAGCAGACAGAGAAACCTGACAACAACATGTCGACGAGACTCTGTTCTGAAGTGCGAATCAAAAGCAAACTTTTTTTTTCACTGGCCAGGGACAAGCATGTGAAGAATCAGTGGCTAGAGTTTATATTTACAACTGTACCCGTCCCGAACCTTGTGTGTGTTCGCGTCATTTTAATGAAGATCGCTTCACAAACACAAATGCTTTCAATTGTGGATTCGCGAGTCGGCTGATATAGGAAGGTTCAATACCAAGTTTATTTAGATCAGCTTCCTCCTCCAAATCACAACCTGTAAGTACTATTAATAATTGTTGCTTTTATGTGTGTGTGTGTGTGTGTGTGCGTGCGTGCGTGTGTTTGTGTGTGTGTGTGTGTGTGTATGTGTGGAGAGAGTTATTTTGAAATATGTGAAATTATGTGAAGCGTATTGTAGTACTGCAGTGCTTTATCAATATGTTTAAGCTTTGGGCTAACGCGAAATATAACTGACTGCGTCATCTGACCAATCACTGCATATTAGCGTCACGCAAAGGAGGGGTTTGGACAAATGAGTCGTCAAACGAATCATTAGGGAGTCAGTGAGCAAATCAGGTAAAAATAAATGCATATTATAAGACAACAAAAGTGTTTTTTGTCATTGCATGCATGTAAAACTGTTGTTGGGGACTCCCAGAACAATATTAGGAACACTTTAAATGCATAATAGGTGCCCTGCATAATAGGTGCCCTTTAAGTTTTATTTGCAGTCTGTATTATTATTTAATTAATTGGTCAAATTACATGACAGTGTATGAATATGTAATAATGCAATGTAAACTGTTAGGCAAGCAGACAAAATTGTAAAAATTCACACAAAATCACATAAGGCAAAAGGTTTCTGCTGCACTGCTCTCTTGAGGGTGAAACTATTATTGTTAATAATGATAATAATTATATTTTAACATATACACTGAAGAACTGTTATGATAAAAAAAATCATAATCTTGATGGTGTGACGTATCCCCCTCCCAAAGTCAAACAATATCATTGTTCGAGATTGCCTCTGCTGTATGATTCGTCCAATGATTGTACAACATTCAATTATTTGAATCTGCACGCACTTACTTGACATCTATAGCACAGAGTGCTAGTGCTATAGAGTCAAAGACTAGAAAAATAGGATGTTAAACACGTTGTGTAATGTTTCAACCATTTTAATGTCTTCAATTCCTTTACCCCCAGTTTACCAAAGCTCAAGTTTATGCTACAAGAGCCTTGGTTGAACTGTTGAGCCCCAGAATAAATTACCAGTCTTTCACACATTGCTCACCTATTGTAAATTAAAAATATATAGCACCCCATTGTAAAGCTTTATTCATAGTGTGGCTGTTTGTTCCCATCAACCGAGAAAATTGTGGAGTGGCCTAATGATTTCACTGCAGTGAGGGCCTTGAATTTAGTTAAATATAGATTGACTTTGTGTTGCTTCAACGGTAAAGTGGATCAACAGCCTTTACTTTAAAATTGAATCACATATTTTTTTCTCAAATAAGCATATGAGATATGTGTCAATATAGTCTATGGTCAATATATACGATAACATTCCAGCATTCTTGAGCCTGCGGTTGTCTTGCAGAAAAACTGTCCCAAAGCATGATGATCCGAGACTTGAGGGACTTGCCAGACAGCAGCAGCTGAAACAGTGCACGGGGTGGGGTCTGAAAATGTTGCCACTCAATTATTTCTCTGCCACTTATGAACTTGTTACGGAACACTTCAGAATTGTAAACACTGAGTTAGTGGTACCTGACAGTAGAAACACTGGATATATGATGCATAAACAATCACTGACTATTCTTGATTTAAGAATTTTATATTAAACTTAAGCTGTGCAATTATTTCCTGTACAATAACTGTATATTTAGTTACACTGTGCAACAATACCTCCTTTCAAGGCAATATTCATCTCTCAAGGAAATATTTTTAGATCTGTTTCTGTAGTATAACACAGTAATTATCATGTTCAATTTTTATTTACAGCATATCTGCATGAAAGGTATAGCCTATAGCTGTTTTTATATTTTTATTTTATATATATTTTTTATCTATTACTCTTTTATCTGCACTTGTTGAATCTTAAGCTGATGTGGCCAGCAAAGTTTATCTTTGCTTCTGAAAAATAATATTTCTTAATATAAGAAAAAAATATCTGCATTGGTGGCAGGGGACTTGGAAGTTTTACATTCACCCTGTATTTGATAGGTGTGAGGGGCTAACCTAACCCTAACCATATACATTAATGGTAAAGTAATGTAGATATAGTGGATAGTTGCTTTAATTTACTACAAAACAATGTTTATATAAAGTGAAATCCTTTAATTAAAAGTATGTACTGTCACGGATGATGCAGGAGACAGACAGGTGGTAAGTGAATTAGTGTTTATTTTCAGAACAGTAGAAGCAGACGGAGTTATGGTGAGTATTCAAACAGATGATAATAGGAAGAACTTAGCCACTGGATCATAAGAGTCTCTCTTTCAGATGCAGGTGGTCTGTCACTGGAAAGGGTTGCAGTAGGATGGCTGGGAACTGAAGACGGCATGCGGTGATGAAGATAATCCAACGGAAGACAGGTAAGTAGCAGGTAGGTAGCAGGTAAGTCTCTGGTTGAGTGTAGGAGAGTCTGTGTCTCATGTAGTGACGACGATGTATTGACGAGATCAGACAGTGACTGCAGGGAGAGTGAGTGTTATATAGTCCGTGCTGGTGATGAGATGATGACGTGATAGAGATCAGGTGTGGTGATGAGGGAATCGAGTGCAGGTGAGGATCCAGGGGAATGCTGGGAAATGTAGTGAATACAGATGATGGAGGTGAACGTGAATGTGACATAACTCCCCCCTCCCGCTAGGCGCGACCCGCGCCGTACAAGGCAGAACACGGGAGGGAGGGTGGGCATCCTGGAGTCCGTGACGGGAAGGTGGACCGGGTGCAGTTGGACGGACTCCAGGATGGTCCAGGCGGAGCAGGCTGAGGGTATGGCCAGGGCGGAGCAGGCTGAGGGTGTGACCATGGCGGAGCAGATGACCCCTCGGGCGTCCAGGGCGGAGCAGGCTGTGGGCGTGGCCAGGGCGGAGCAGGATGAGGGCGTGGCCAGGGCAGTGAGACCCCTTCGGGTGACCACGGCGGTGAGACCCCTTCGGGTGGCCATGGCGGTGAGACCCCTTCGGGTGGCCATGGCGGTGAGACCCCTTCGGGTGGCCATGGCGGTGAAGCCCCTTCGGGTGGCCATGGCGGAGAGGCCCCTTCGGGTGGCCATGGCGGAGAGGCCCCTTCGGGTGGCCATGGCGGTGAAGCCCCTTCGGGTGGCCATGGCGGTGAAGCCCCTTCGGGTGGCCATGGCGGAGAGGCCCCTTCGGGTGACCATGGCGGTGAAGCCCATTCGGGTGGCCATGGCGGTGAAGCCCCTTCGGGTGGCCATGGCGGAGAGGCCCCTTCGGGTGGCCGTGGCGGTGAAGCCCCTTCGGGTGGCCATGGCGGAGAGGCCCCTTCGGGTGGCCATGGCGGTGAAGCCCCTTCGGGTGGCCATGGCGGTGAAGCCCCTTCGGGTGGCCATGGAGGAGAGGCCCCTTCGGGTGGCCATGGCGGTGAAGCCCCTTCGGGTGGCCATGGCGGAGAGGCCCCTTCGGGTGGCCGTGGCGGTGAAGCCCCTTCGGGTGGCCATGGCGGAGAGGCCCCTTCGGGTGGCCGTGGGTCCTTCGGAGCCCACGGCGAGGGCCTATGGCCCCCCCCCAAAAAAATTAATGGGGAGAGTGACTGGATGAGGGACCAGCGGTGAGGGCTCGGCAGGACTGGACGGGACCAGCGGTGAGGAAGCCTCTGGCTGGACGGCGGTCTCTGGCAGGACGGCGGTCTCTGGCTGGACGGCGGTCTCTGGCTGGACGGCGGTCTTTGGCGGGCAGGCGACGGGCTCAGGCTCTGGCGGGCAGGCGACGGGCGCTGGGTCAACGTGCTCTGGCTCTGGCGCTGGGTCAACGTGCTCTGGCTCTGGCGCTGGGTCAACGGGCTCTGGCTCTGGCGCTGGGTCAACGGGCTCTGGCTCTGGCGCTGGGTCAACGGGCTCTGGCTCTGGCGCTGGGTCAACGGGCTCTGGCTCTGGCGCTGGGTCAACGGGCTCTGGCTCTGGGTCAACGGGCTCTGGCTCTGGCGCTGGGTCAACGGGCTCTGGCGCTGGGTCAACGGGCTCTGGCGCTGGGTCAACGGGCTCTGGCTCTGGCGCTGGGTCAACGGGCTCTGGCTCTGGCGCTGGGTCAACGGGCTCTGGCTCTGGCGCTGGGTCAACGGGCTCTGGCTCTGGCGCTGGGTCAACGGGCTCTGGCTCTGGCGCTGGGTCAACGGGCTCTGTGAAAAAGTCTATTAAGTCAATGCTGGCAGAGGCCAGCGGTAGGGTCTCTGTGCTGGATGGGACCAGCGGCGAAGGTTCAAATGGGCTGGACGGGACCAGCGGTGAGGGCTCTGTGCTGGATGGGACCAGCGGCGAAGGTTCAAATGGGCTGGACGGGACCAGCGGCGAAGGCTCTGTGCTGGATGGGACCAGCGGCGAAGGCTCTGTGCTGGATGGGACCAGCGGCGAAGTGGGCTTGGTGCTGGTAGGTTGTGTCCCGGGTCGGGAACCGACACTCTCCAGACACCGGATCACGGTCTCCCTCCAGCTGAGTCCGGTGGTGTCTGGAAGGTCGATCCGGTGGTGAAAGGTGGCCCCGAGGCAGAATAAGGTACTCAACCGCTCGTCATCCTCATTACTGACGAGTGCGATGCGGATAAAGCCTGCAACAAACGAATACCAATTTTGGCTCTCCTGAGCCAGGACGATAATTTTTACCCCATCGTCTATCTTAGGGCGGTCTGATCTTCTGTCACGGATGATGCAGGAGACAGACAGGTGGTAAGTGAATTAGTGTTTATTTTCAGAACAGTAGAAGCAGACGGAGTTATGGTGAGTATTCAAACAGATGATAATAGGAAGAACTTAGCCACTGGATCATAAGAGTCTCTCTTTCAGATGCAGGTGGTCTGTCACTGGAAAGGGTTGCAGTAGGATGGCTGGGAACTGAAGACGGCATGCGGTGATGAAGATAATCCAACGGAAGACAGGTAAGTAGCAGGTAGGTAGCAGGTAAGTCTCTGGTTGAGTGTAGGAGAGTCTGTGTCTCATGTAGTGACGACGATGTAGTGACGAGATCAGACAGTGACTGCAGGGAGAGTGAGTGTTATATAGTCCGTGCTGGTGATGAGATGATGACGTGATAGAGATCAGGTGTGGTGATGAGGGAATCGAGTGCAGGTGAGGATCCAGGGGAATGCTGGGAAATGTAGTGAATACAGATGATGGAGGTGAACGTGAATGTGACATGTACATATATTGGATAGTTGCGTTTAATTACTATAAAAGTATGTTTATTCAAAGTAAACCCATACATTAATGGGAAAAGTACGTAGATATATTGGATAAATGCTTGTAATTACTGTCAAATATTGTTTATATAAAGTAATGACTATAAAAAATATGGCTTTGCAAGCTATTATAATGTGATCTTATTTTTTCTACAGTTCAAAAACAAAATCTAACAGGAATTTAATATTAATAGATTTGATAATCCCATAAAATAAAAGCCTAAAGCTTTTAAAATACGTTATTGTAAGTATATTTTTTGCGTTTTACATCTAAAAATCTGTACTTTGACGGGGAGTTCTTGTGGATGTAATTGATAATGTTATGAATTTACCAAAAGAATCCTGTGTAAAAACAGAATACTTCATTTAATTGTATAATATTAAGGTATTTCTGCAATAATTTCCAGGTTATATGCCGATTTATTCATTTGTTTAACGTTCTACAGACATTTTTTTAATGAGATTTTCTTTTCATTCTACAGCAGTGGAACTGTAAAAATACAGAAAATGTTTACAGTAAATATCTGTATTTAAAACAACAGAATTATTCCGTAGAATAATTTAAGTTTTTTTTACTGTAATTTGACGGTAAGTGTTTGGCAACTTTGCTGCCAGACTTTTTACCGTTTTTTTACGATTGTTTTTTTTTTACATGTATTTATCTTAAATTTAAGGTTTCACAGTAAAAAAACACATAGTTGTCTTAATTTTAAATATGTGAATTTTTTTGTCTTTTTACATAGAATTTAATGTAATTTAACATTCAAGCCAATTAAAAAAAAGAATAATCCTGTAAAAAAACTATAATTTCTCTTTATATGAATTTACAGATTATTACTTTTATTTTATGGTTAATGTTTTTAATAAAAGTTTTTCTGTATTTTAATGACATTTACACGTAATGTTAAAAAAAAGAAAATATCTGTAAAATAATACAGTATATTTCTGTGAAAAAACTTTTTTTTTTTTTTACAGTAATTTATATTCTTTTGGTTTCTCTACCCAATACATTTAATAATTACAAATGCAGTGAAAATACAGGTATCTGAATCAGTACACGGTATCAGCGAGTACAAAAAATGAAAGTTCGGGAAAAAGTGCTGTCGCTGCATCCCTAATGCCTGGCTCACACTACAGGCGTTTGTTTCATTACATCTCTCTTTGATATCTTTGATCACATTAAACTCCTGTAGTGTGAGTCAGGCATAAGAGAGATCTTCATCTTTATTTCACCAGATCACAAAATACTAAGTTGTACGAATATAGTGTGAACTCATCGTTTATCGTGAGATATTGAGTATAAAGTGTTTTAGTTTAAACAGTTGAAGTGATTTTAAGCATTTTGATTCTTGTATGTGAATGTGACTGACCTCAATCTCTCCAGTTTACAGTGTGAATCCTTCAGTACGTCACAGAAGTGCTTCACTCCTGTGTTTCCTAGTTTATTCCCATTCAGGTCCAGCTCTCTCAGGTGTGACGGGTTTGAGTTCAGAGCTGAAGTCAGGATGAGACTCAGTTTCTCTGTAATACTGCAATCACTCAGACTGAAGATAGAGAAATAACAATACACTGTAAATGATTTCTGTTGTTTTCACAGGATTATACTGTTTTTCTCAACAGTTTCTTACTGTATAACCTATGTACAGTAAGTTACAGTAGATTTAGATGTTGTCACAGTATTATGTTGTATTTTCAACAGTTATGTACTGTGCACACAGTTGACAGTATGTTACTGTTGATTTTCAATGCATTCTGGGAAATTATCAGTTACTGTAAATCTAAATACAGCAGTGCAAATTGACCGCGAAAAAAACCACACACAATTCCGCAGGAAAAATTGGTATAGCAACGTTATTTTTAGGCTACATAAAACATTTTCAGGATGGGGTGACCATGACAGTATTAATTTCTGTCAGTGGGGGGTGCATTGAGTTTGAACGAGTTTTTCTGTGACTGTCATGTCAGTGCATCGATCGTGTCTGTTTCTGCCGACCTGTGGAACTTCGTCATCTGGTAAGTAGGCCTACTAAATCTTATTATTTGTATGCATACATGGATTCTAGCTAATTATTAACTTTACAGTTATTAGCTGACCACGTATACGGTCAGAATGATCTAAACATTGTGTTATTTACCATTTTAAGTCGGTGGAAGCGCCTGCGGGTAACGTACATTTTCATAGGGTTGGGAATTGAAAATCGAGAAATGTATCCTGAAATCGGATACCCAAGGTTAGGATTTGGATTATTGTTATAAAAATTAACATTTCGATTCCTCTTATCGATTTATTCGCGCTTATTTTCGTGTAAATCACTATTTTCTTTTACTCGTCTGTGAGGACCTGACGATCAGCCAGTAAAGCTACTTTGTGCAGTTGCGCGCTCATATTTACCTTTACCTCAGTCTATCTGATGGAAGCGCTCAAAAGTGTGCATTTTTGTCCAAAGACAAAGCTAGGTATGTCATTTACAGTATTGTCAGTTCTAATATCGTAATTGATGTTTTAACTATGTGCAAACTGACTTGTTACTCATTTGAAGAAGAAAAAAACGACGCCTTGAGAGTCAAGCTTGATTCACTTAAAAATGAAAATTCTGTCATCATATACTCACCCTCAAGTTGTTTCAAACCTGTATACATTTCTTTCTTCTGCTGAACACAAAGGGAGATATTTTCATAACCAAACAGTTAACTGGATCCATTGACTTCCATAGTAGGATAAAGAAAATACTATGGAAGTCAATGGGCCCAGTTAACTGTTTGGTTACTGACATTCTTAAAAATATCTTCCTTTGTGTTCAGCAGAAGAAAGAAATGTTTACAGGTTTGAAACAACTTGAGGGTGATTATATGATGACAGAATTTTCATTTTGAAGTGAACTATCCATTTAAACTGCGCGATGAAGCCTATTAGAATGCAGTTAGAATGACAATTAAAGAAATGGTCCGTAAGAGTTGTTTTTTTTTATTCAGTTGGAAAATATTTTTTTATTTATTTACAGGTTTCAGGATAAATCCTGAAAATTCAAAATGCAGATCACAGTTCCAGGGGAGCAGAAAGAGTGGGAAGGTTGTTCGGAGGAAGAACTTTGAATTCACACATCTTTCATCAGGGACTTTTCAGAATATGACTGGCAAAATCATTAAGGTAAGAGATATTAGGGATGTGCAGCGGAGCCCATATCGGTAGAAATTATTTGTGTCTGAATCTGTATTTAGAAAAATCAAAAAGGGCGGAAATTACTTAAACCATAAATTTTCGATTCGATTTGAAATAGTTTCTTGGGGGTCACGATTTGATTCAAAAATCAATTCTCTTTTGAATCAAATTTAAATTTGATATACTGGATGCATAGATTTACATTTGATCATAGATTTTAAATATATTCTATGCATATATCCAATTTCATTCAAAAGTTCGATTCAAAATCGAACAGCATAGAAATAAACAGCAGCTACTGTTATTCCCAATCGAGTGGGAGTTATTTAGTTGCGTTAATGCGTTAATTTAATCTAGCCCGCTGCCGCTCAGCATTCATACACGCATCTTTTTCATCATTCAAATTAGTGAGCATCAAGTCAACATACATATCTATGAAAGAAACGGACTATCATCAGGATCTGGGTTGCGTTTACCAAAAGCA
The DNA here is from genome assembly GCA_036326025.1 of Chrosomus eos. Classification (NCBI taxonomy): domain Eukaryota; kingdom Metazoa; phylum Chordata; class Actinopteri; order Cypriniformes; family Leuciscidae; genus Chrosomus; species Chrosomus eos. The sequence continues at coordinate 276,448 of JAZAVI010000019.1, read as the reverse complement.
TCGTAAGCCTAAATTGATTGTAGACCATTGGTGGTAATTGTTCTATAATTAATTTAAGGTTACAATGCTTTGGGGAAACGCTGCCCTCATCAGTCGCCGATTGTTTGGAGTCAGAGATATAGAATAAGGGCCATTGCATTCTCAATATTTATTACTTTAGCCTCTGATACAGGACATGTTCATGCTCTTTAATAGGCGGTACCATGTTGAACGTGTTTCTTGTATGTAAAAACTAAAGTAGCCTACCTGTACATGGAAAGATCGCAAGAAAAGCTTGAAGTGCTCGACTAACTAAACATTATTTAAGACTATTTTCTATTTGTTAAGATATTGATATGAACTTCTGTAGTCAAGTATAAGCTTCATTCATAATGCTTCCTCTGTTTCAAGCTTGTGCACTCTCTAAACTGTCCTTCTTTGAAACATCACATTATTAAACATTTAGATAGATTTTTGAAATGTGTGAATCGGTTTGAATCCGCAGAAGATGGAATCATAATTCATATGTGAATCGATTTTTCCCCCACCCCTAATATAGTCGATATATGTATATCCATGTATGCCACACAAGATGCAAGCAGTATATAATCCACCTTATTTTTCAACTTCAAAAGTGAAGTAAGCTATTTTCTGTGAATGTGCGAGACTTCCGGTTCGTTAGCCGCTATAAGGAAATAAGAGATGAATAACAAATGCTGTAAATGATAAAAATATTTGTGCCTCAAACTAGTGTTTACAATTATGATAAATTCAATACATTACAATAATAGGGTAAGGAATACCAGTTTGCCATATCAAGAAGCATAACAAGCTTTTGTGTACAGCTAGAAATAACTGTAAGCGTATGTGTCACGAACTGCTCCGAGACTTGGAGGTGAAGATCCAAATGCAGCTTTAATATAGAATGGTCGTACAGGCAGGGTCAAGAATCAGCAGACAGGACAATGGAGAATACACAGAGAGAATCCAAGAAACAGGCAGAGGTCAGGGCAGGCAGCAATAATCAGAGTCCAAGAACAATCCAAAGTCAAAAACAGAAACAAAACATGGGAAACCGCTCGGAAATGCAGACACACAGTACAAGAAGACTTCGCGGTGAGTGAATGAATGAACATGATATAAATAGACTGAGACTAGCAGGACAACAAGACACAGGTGAATGCAATCAGTGACAATGAGGTACAGGTGAATGTGATCAGTGTGAATGAGTCCAGGCAGTGAGTATGGGAAATGTAGTTTGTGAGGAAGTGATCATAGTTATTTGTGGAGCGCCCTCTGGTGGCTCTCGAGGGCACTCCAGCTAGTGATCGTTACAGTATGAAACCGGCCCACTCTTCTGTGAAAAATAAGGTGGATACCATAGGCAAAATTTTTTTTTATTAGTTGTATGTTTAGCCTCTGATTGATTTGTGCATATAATTTCTTGCAGGATTATCAGAAGCGCTGTCGCTGCTCTTCCACTTTTTTCCTCACCTGGCCTTCATCCTCACCTGTTCTGCTTTCAAGTTTCTATTTTACCTCTTCAGGATCATTTTTGCATGAATTGAAATACGTGAATTGTTCACTGAATTTAATTATTAATGATAAATTGTTCATTAGTCTTTTTTTAAAACAGATTTTTATTGTTGTATTATATTACATTATAATTACTAATGTATTGTTTGAAAATACGCAATAAACCTGGTTGTGCAGTTAAATCTTCAATTGTTCTTTTTTTTTATTTCCCATTAACAGTTAAAATAATATTTCTACGGATTTTTTACATATTCTACAGGTTACACAGTAGCACTATAAAAGAAATAAAATAACATTTCATAACTGTATAATACTATACAGTATTATTAAAAATTAACGGTGTAATACTGTAGTTCAACATGATAAAAAAATTACAGTAAATATATTTAATTTTACAGTATGCTTAACACTACTGTAGTTAGTGTTACAGTAATTTTACTGTTAAATGAAATACAGCAACTACTGGATAATTGTTGCCAGTAAGTTACTGTTAATTTGACAAGAATTTTTTTACAGTGTAGTTCACATCTATGATGATCATCTTATTGAAGAGCTACAGCAGCATTTAGTTTCCAATAGTCATCATCTGTTCCATTGCGAGAGGATATTCTCTAAAGCTGGTGAAATTGTTTCGAAAAAAGAAATCGCCTTTCACCAAAACTGTGGAGAAAATGGCTAACTAACATTTAATGAACACTTTGTCTAAGCCTTCTGCATGATGTACCCAAAGAACAGCCTCTGCCACATTTTTTAATTAATTAGAGAACATATGAACATTGTTACATAAAAACATGCATCAAAGACAGAAACTTCTAAAACCCTCTTGCTACATTATAGAAGTACAACCAGTTACACAAGCACATCCTTTTCAACATACAAAAATTATAATTAAAAGTTATAGAGTTCTGCTTCCCACAGCTAAAAAAGATAAGCTTTCACACATGATACTGCCCTGCTAAAAAAAACTATAGAAATCATTACAGAAATTATATTGGATTGGTTTACATGGCAATTGTATTGGTTGTAATGGGAATTCTAGTAGTCTCTGTGGGTCTCTACTGATATGTGTTGGGTTCTATTGGTGGGGGCATTAAATCCTAATGGAATATGTCCCAAACACACTATAAAAAAAAATCGGTGGTGGTTTAAATGGTAAAAGCCAATGGTTCCTATTAGTATTTTAATAGAAACCATTAGAATTTCTGTGATGTTTTTTAAGCTGGTCTGATCTTCTGTCCTTGTCTAAAGAAATAATTACACACACACACATCATGCTTAATGTTTTATTATCAAGGTGAACACATGAAATTCACCAGTATCTGTAAAATTCACCTACATAAATGAGTTTCACAGCACTAACACTGTTTCAGTTTTGATCGCCTCGGTAAACACGTAATAAACGGGGCGTTAACATATAAGCCTACTTGCATTTTATGGTTGTCAGCTTTGTTGCATTACATTTACTTCACCAGGAGATGGTGCTGCAATTTATATCTGAATGAAGCTTCGAGTAATGAACCATTTTCGACACAATTGTACCAGCAAGCAATAATGCTTCAAAACGCTTCATTTGGCCATCACTACTTGTACACAGTAGCCACTAATTATCTCTGTCCTTAAAGTTAATCAAAGAGCAAAGGGAACAGAGAAAACACTCCCTGCTCTTGGACTAAAGAACTTTTGCAACTTTAATAAGGATTAGTCTATATCTAATTTATAATTTATGCAGGTACAGGTAAAATATGATGTGATTTTTTAAAAAAAAAAAATTATGGGTTTATGTGAGGATTGTTTGAAGTTCACTTAAATGAAAAGTTGTTATTTTTTTAAGCCTAATAAATGTTTAAAAAAAATTGATAGCTTTAAATTGTAATGATGGAATCACTGTAATGTTGAATGGCTATAATACATTTTTTTAATTGTGTGTGTGTGTGGGGGGGGGCTGCGGGGGCTTATTGATCATTATAGGTGTTATCAATCATTTAGTTGTTGTTGCTAGTTTGAGTTGAGAAATACACATTTCAGCATTATCACTAATCTGTGTGTGCATTCTCCTTGAGAACTAAGCAAGTTGACTCATGAAACCATTTGTTTATTATATCGCAATCCCAATATTGACCTCAATAATCGCAATATGACATTTTCTCCAAATCGTGCAGCCCTAATATAAAAGTAAAAAATGGGCTTAATCTATTTTTAATCAATTTACTAACATCAACTACATATGTAAAAGGATCACGTTTTTAGTGTTTTTGTGGAATAATGCACATACTTAACCAACTTTGTTGTCGATCTGGCACTTTTGAGACACTCCCTAACTTACGTGCCCAAGAGGGGGATCATTGTGAGGACTTTTTCACTTCTAATTCTTAAAACAATTACATCATCGAATAATATTGAAATCCACTTTTGATATTATGCTTTACAATGACCTAGACGAGATACAGCATCATCCACGATTATAAAGCCATTACATATCAATTAATGCTGAAGAAAGATTGAATGTCCAACATTAAACCTACTTTACCGCTCCGTCTCGTTCCTCACTCTCATTAGCCTCGTTTCCATCCACTTTTTGCTCTGTTATGTTATCGACAAAGTGAATATGCGAGAAAAAAACATTACGAAATTTGCCGTCTCCGGACTGTTTCCATTAAATTGGCCTTTTACCGATAAGATTGTGTGCGTGATGACGTCACGAATGACGAAAGCGATTTGTCGCATATGTTTTGGTGTATCGCAAAAAAAAAGTGCCCTTGAGCCGTTTCCATACATTTTTTTTGAATATATCGCAAATTCTACCTTTTGGTATTCCAGTCAGCACACCCCCCAACACCAAACAAACAAACAAACCAAAAAAAAAAAAAAAAATTGGAGAGAGTATTCAGGCAGTTAGCTAATTGAAATTTGCCAGCTTACTGTCATTTCAATTTAAAAAATAATTGCAAGTGTCCGAAATATCAGAAGACGACGGCAGAATGAAGCAGTTGCTCTAGGCTCGAACTACCCTTATGCGACGAAGGGTCCAAGGGTCTGGGAAAGACCACGCAATATTTAAGGCGTTTTGGGAGGAAGTTGTGGAGAGGAGAAACACTTTACAGAAAGTGATTTTTTTTTTTTTTCAGGCTCGATATTACTCTACACCAAAAATCTAGTTGAGGACAAATTTTTTAAAATTGGGCAATTCCAGCGTTATGGACGTGACATTTGCAGTCAAATCTTGAAATATAAATTCTCAGAAAATGTATTTAATACTGAAACGTCTGTATATAGGCTATATTAATTAAAACTCCCTTAATAAAGGAGTCCGGACATTAACAATATCAGTCTACACATACGTTTTATATTTAATATGAGGGAAATACACATAGACACAAAACAACTTTTAGGTGGCAAAATATTTTTTTAGTTGGCTAATTCTATGAATCCTACACTGCGCAAAACAAAAGTAGCCTCATACTAAACGGATGAAGAATGGTCGGCCTCCATAGAACATAAAATATTATTTTTATTTTTCGTGTTCGCATTTATGAGGAAAAAAACAGTGGACGTGACAGTTATCCATTATGGACATGACCGCAGTCTCTGACAGCGACTTTAAAACTTTCACAAAGACCTCAAACAGAAAGCACAAAGCCTTTCTTTAAAGTGAATTTCGTTTTGTATTAATTGTATCTTAATTTTAATCAATGTTTAAGCAAACCAATTGCATGGATTTTGTAATAAATATTAAATATAGTAGAAAATAGATCATTAAGGCCCGTACGGAAACGGGAAAGAAGGCATTTCTGTATTCTGCACCTTCAGCATGGAATACTTTGCAAAATGACTTGAAACTCATTGAGTTAATCTCGCTAAATGCTTTTAAATCCAAAATGAAAGATTTAGAGGCAGATGCCTTAATATGTAGGCTAAATGCTCATAGACTCTAAACATTATTTAAATGCTTATATGAAATGTTAGCTTTAGTCTTCAGTGTTATTTGTCTGTAGGCTACCTATGTGTTTGTTGTACTGCTGCCTGTCTTGGCCAGGCCACCTTTGGTTCTTAATCTCTTCTTAATCCTGGTTAAAGGTTAAATAAAATATCACGGAGGCGCCGCGCGTGAACTAGACTCTCGTCTCATAACCGAAACTCAGCGTATAATGTGAAAATATAATTTGACACCACATTTATTTGCGTTAAAGCCCTTTTTCTTGACAAAAAGTGTTTAAATTTAAAAACACTTTTAAAGTATCGACATATAATTTATGCGCTAAAGTTAAACGGGAAAGGATTGTGTCGACATTTGCAAAAAATTATCGATAATTGGCATTTCCATCAACTATATCGGTAAACATTTTGATGCGCTAAACCTTTTTTCGCAAAAAAACCCTTGGATGGAAACCTGGCTATTGTCACTATCATAGGAGCGCGAGCACACCCGATCAAAGAGTATAGAAGAACAAGAGGCAAAACTCTGATGCTGTTTTGGTAACAGCCACTAGGTGGCGCTTCTGTAGTGCCGCCGCCATTTTGGGGTGAAGATTCCAACTGGAGTTACTGGACAACAGCACTGTAGAAAAGGCCACCCCTTGGAATTGGACTCTCACGGGGAATTGGAATTGGAATTGGAATTGGACTCTCTCTCTCATGTTTGCACTTTGCATTGTCACTTAAATAGCAAGTTATCCTCCTGTATTGTTATCATAGTGTTAATATATTCGTATGTTGTGTGGACTTCGATTGGGTCTCGGGAAACATGTTCGGGCATGTCTATCGGGCGCGTTAAGACGCCTTCTCTGTCAGCACTATGTTAATTAGACATATAGTGTGGAAATTATCATTGATACAGAATTATAAATATATATTATCATATTGCTTTATTTCTTTAACCTTGTTGATTATATTTATACCAGTATTGTAGAACTGTTGTAGATCTGTGATGTGTAATTAAGTTTATTCATATTCTGTATATTGTTTGTTGCAGAACCACATACATGCTCACATACATGGTCACATGTCTGACCTTTGTACAATAAAGCATCTACAAGACCCCCCTGGTGTGAGACATACTGTTCTAACCGGACAACCTGTAGCTGTTCAATTAACCCGAACCAGAACATATAAAAGAGTGGTCAGCAGTTTTTACATGGTCCTTCGAGCCGGATGAGTGGACTGCTACAGCTATGTCGCATCCAGGAAGAGAAACCCCTGTCGCACGACCAAGGAGACGAGTTTACCCTCCAGCTTACTTCGAAGATTATGAGCTCACTGGACCTGGGTCTCGTCGACAGCAACCACTGTCGTCTAACTACCAAGCTGTACAGGAGGATGAACCGCTAAGTCTTACAGGTCATTCCAGATCCACTTCACCAGTCAGTCACGATTTTGATATAAGAAATATATCATTAATATAAGCCAAATTTTGATATACATTCTGGGGAGCGATATTTTTCTTACTAGGATGGTAGGAAGACTCATAAATGGTATTAACCAGTGACGGGTAGGTTTAGGGACGGGGTTGGAGTAGGTCATATATTTATATATACAGTAATGTAACGTTAAGTCAACGGCGCTCATAAACACGCTGAAAAGCGATTATGCGTGTTGATAGCACGCCAAAAATGGAAATACGAATTGGCGTGTCATACATGCGCAGTTTCATGAGATCAGTCTGAGTTACCAGAGTTTACAGCCATGTTTGAAGAGATTAAGAGGGAGAACGCAGCTTTGCAACGACAGGCCAGCCAGCTTCCTGAGATCATCACAGCATTACAAGAGATGCGCCAACAGAATGCTGTACTCTGTCATGAGCTTCAAAGTCTGAAATCTGAGCGTAGAGCTGCACCTGAGTCAGTCACTTCACCAATGCCATCACTTCGGTCTTACTCTACAGCAGTCAACATTCAGACTCCACAGTCATACCGCCCAATAGCAGCCCCACGCTCCAAGTTGCCATCACCTGCTGTTAAGAGACAGCCATGCTCAGCTGCACCAGGAGAAAGCTCCGAGCTGAACGAGGACCTAAGAAACATGAACATTTCTTCTTCCTCACATGAGAGAATCCCTTTTACAACACAGTATAGTGACCCACCACAGATCAGGTATGGCAATTCTACCCCGTATTCTCTTCCACCTCAGCTGCCTGAATATTTGGTTCCATCACAGGACTTTAGGAGGCTCATGCAGAATACAGTTCAGAGCATCTCTTCCCCTCATCTTCCAATGAGAAAACTTACAGAGGTCCAGCTCCTACCATCCCATTCCTCACGTCTCCTGACCCTAGGGAGTTTTCAAGGCTGAGAATTGCTTTGGAGAACATCCTGCCTGATGATGCCACAGAACACTTTAAGTTTCAAATCCTCACAGACCATCTGAAACTGGAGGAGGCCCTCCTTGTGGCAGACTCTTACAGCAATTCGAGATTTCCCTTCACAAACACTATGAGAGCTCTGACTAAAATGTATGGTCAAGCAACGAATCTCTGAGCTGATGGATGGATCCAACATACGCAGTGGAGATGTTAAAGCATTTAGGATGTTTGGACTGCAGGTACGCTCTCTTGTCAGTATGTTGCAACAGCTGGGCCACAAAGGTAAAGTAGAGTTGGAATGTGGATCACATGTTTCTCGCCTTCAGAGTAAACTGCCACATGACCTTAGGTCTAGTTTTAAAAGATATACTCACCCACTGCAAGTTGCTATTCCTACACTGCTAGACTTTGCAGATTGGCTGGAATATGAGCTTCAAGTGCAGGAGGACACTAGTCAGTATACATGTCGACCAAAACCGGATTCCTCTGCATATGTCAGAGAGGTGAGGAGAGAACGTAAGCAGTTTCGCAGACCAACTACAGTTCTCCTTGGGACTGAAAAGTCACCGATGTCGTCAGCCACGTCTAAGCCAGATCCAGCCCGAGCAGAGAAGGGAAAGGCCTTTTGTCCATACTGTGGCAATAACAAGCATTATTTGAATAGCTGTGATAACTTCAAGCTTCTCAACAAAGACAGGAAGATCGACTGGATAAAGACAAAAAAACGATGCTGGCGTTGTGGTCGTGGACATCAAGCAGCCAACTGCACACTAAAGACTCTCTGTCCAACTTGCAACAGGAAGCACCTTCTGGTATTGCATGAAGTCAATGATCAAGTCAAACCAAGTCAGCAGAACACAGTTCCGTCTAGTGCAGTTTTGTATGTTGACCGCTCAACGTCCGGTAGCAAAGTACTTCTTAAGGTGGCAAAGGTACTGATTCGAAATGGCAATAGGGCGATTGAAGCTTATGCTGTGTTGGACGATGGATCAGAGCGGACCATCATCTTGCATGATGCAGTAGAGAAATTGGGACTTGTGGGAAAGTCTGAGGACCTTATGCTTCGCACAGTGAGACAAGATACCCAGGTAGTTCACGGAGCAGCAGTGACTTTTACGGTGTCTCCAACTGTTAACCCCAGCAAAGTCTACAAGATCGGTAACACCTTCACAGCCAATGTACTTAGCCTGGCAGAACATACTCACCCAGTCAGTGTGCTGCAAATAAAGTTCAAGCATCTTGCCGGGTTACCACTACAACATCTGAACAAGGTACAACCTGTGCTTCTCATTGGCTCTGATTGCCCACACCTTATCACACCTGTACAGCCAGTCAGACTGGGGCCCCCTGGTGGTCCGGCAGCCGTGAGAACCTGTCTGGGATGGACACTGCAGGGTCCAACTCAAGAATTGAGCAGTCATCTTTCTTCTGATCAATGCTTATTCACCTCGCTGCGGCCTGTCAATGACCTTTATGCAAACATGGAGAGACTGTGGCAAATGGATGTTCTACCTTACCAGAGTGAAAAAGCGATCACCAGGTCACGCCAAGACAAGGAGTGCATTCAGCTTCTGCAAGAAACTACAGTGAGAGTGGATATTGCTGGTGTTCAACAATATGCTACTCCTCTGCTACTTGTCAAGAACATGCCTTGTCTCTATGCACCTAAGGAAGCGGTTTTACCCCAGTTAAGAGCAATTGAGAAACGACTTGAAAGGGACCCTGATATGGCTGCAGTATACCAAGAGGAGTTAACCAAGCAGCTAGGGATGGGCGATATGGCCTAAAATCCATATTGCGATATACATTGCAGCCTCTTGCGATAACGATATATATCGCGATATATAAATTATAATAGAACAATTTCAGAACAGGTTAGATAGACCATAAGGAAAGTCAAACTGCTATGTAGGCTATTTGTTTTAAAAGAAACGTATGTAGTTTTGAGAACATTTATTATGCAAAACTGTAATTATACAACATAATGTTGCAGATGAATAAAATCCAAGTACACTAGCTGCAGAGACTTTAACAAAGAAAAAGCTTAAAAAGCAACTACATTTACTACATTTATGTTAAAATTGCAAACATTTTAAATTAAAGCATACACAATTGACAAAAACAGCTTACCATACCTTTTCTTTTGCATTTAAATCTTTTTTACAAGAAATATTGCGGTCACAAAGAACTTGTTTTTCCACCTCCACAAGAGACAAACATCCATTATTGTCGCGTTGTTGAGGTAACTTAACTGTGTAATTTTCCTTGCTTTAATTACCCCGAGCTTAAAGTTAAAAAGAAAATGATTGAAAAATAGTAGTATTATGCATTTAAGGAGAGATTACTATATTTTCATATCAATTCGTGTTCATTTTGACCACGAGTCACTTTAATTCAGCACGTGCAGCACAGACTCTGTGCTGAAACGATCTCAACGCATTGCCGCACCGCATCCGCGTGCAGTCCTGTTAACATGGGTACGGAAAAAAATACACACCGCATATGCCATATGAACTGCAAACGTAGTATGTGTGAAACAGGTGTTAGCCAGAACTGTTGCCCCTACAGAGTATAGTTTGCTGCTGTTCGTCGGACGGCTTAAATCCGAACCTAATCCAAATAATGGATGTTGCACCGGTCTTTTTCACCAGGTCCTCCGTTTCGCTTTCAGACGCATGTTTACAAGATGACGAATATGATGATGCGTTGCTGCCGGTTGCAGCTCGTGGCTCTAAATTTTTGCGGGAAAATTGCGTCAACATGCAATATCGCGATAGTGCAATAGAATTAAAATCTCTATCGTAGACCAATTTTATATCGTTTATATCGCATATCGTTTATATCGCCCATTACTACAAGCAGCACACGCTGGGTATGTTGTCAAACTTAATCAGGAACAGGTGAACCGAACAAAGGAAGCCTGGTACATTCCGCACCACATGGTGCAACATAATGAGAAGAAAAGGGTGGTCTTCAACTGTTCATTCTCATACCAAGGGCACAACCTGAACGAACTCCTCCTACCTGGTCCAACACTTGGTCCGTCACTTCTGGCAGTCCTTCTGCGTTTCCGGGAGCACTCTATTGCCATCAGTGGTGACATCCGTGGTATGTTCCATCAGGTACGCCTCTTGCCAAAGGATAAACCACTGCTGAGATACATCTGGAGTAGGGCTGTGAATCTTTGGGTAGGCAGCGAATCGATTCGATTCACGATTCATAGGTTTTCGATTCGATTCAAGGACGATTTTTGCAAATTCAGAAAGATTCGATTCGATGCGATTCACATTAAAATTCGATGCGATTCGATTAATTCGATTCAATTCTTCATTTTTTATATGCATTCATAGGATTATTTAAATGCTTCCCCCAATGGGTCTTAGTCAGGGTGTGAATTATACAGCGGCCTTCGGGGGTCAGAGAGTGAAAAACAAAACAAAAAAACAACGACATTTTGTCTATTGTTAACGTTAGTTCATGTTAGTTTTTAATTAATCTATTATTATAAAAAAAAAAATCCAAAGCCTATAAATTAGCATTTGTCAGTGTTGGGAAAGTTCATTTTCTACATGAACTAGTTCAAAGTTCAGTTCACAAATTTTAAAATGAACTAGTTCAGTTCATAGTTCATACTTCAAAAAATGAACTAGTTCGTAGTTCTTTTTTTTCCTTATGTTGCTGCGTGCTGCTTCTTTTTTTAATTATTGCCACAGCCCATATACAACCACAGACACCAATTATTTTATCGACTGGCAAAGTTTGCACAGAAATGTAAGATTTTTCCCATCCTCACCGACCTTGTCATAAAACTCGTTTAAATGATACGACACCTCCTCGCTCGCTGCTTTGTCGACTACATAGGCTACATGCTGCTTTTTGTTTTGATGACGCATGCGGCGGTGCGTGCGACACAGGTGGCTGATGTTGCCAGATTGGGTGTTTTTTTCGCTACATATTAAGGCCTGTTTACGGTGTGTTTTAGCCGGGTTTTCGCCTGGAAGGCTCTAAAGAAATCTGGCACCCTATTGAACGTGAGAGAGCGTGCGTTCAGTTCGCCCAAAATATGTTCATATCGTTCATTGAACGCGTTCAGGCACAACACTGGCATTTGTAGAAATGTAAACCAAGATTTAAAAAGGCTTTAAGTATTGTTAGTTCATCATGCATCAGAGCTCAAACATGGACTGCTCAAAAATCTGTAGATGAGAGCTATATGGGACCGAGCGCGAGCGAAATCCAGTGAAAGATGGTAAGAGTGCAGCGAGTGAAGGAGAGCACAACGCCTCATTAATTCGCGCATGTAGTCATTTAATGTTTATATGTTTTAAAGCACTGAATCGCAAATTATTCGATTCTTAGCATTTTAAATCGATTTTTTACCGAAATAAACGATTCACGATTCAAAATACACGTTTCAAGATCGATGCATATGCATCGTCAGGATTTGTAATCGATGCATCGAGAAAACGAATGAATCGTTACACCCCTAATCTGGAGAGATATGCAAAGAGACCGAACCCCTGATGTCTACGAATGGCAGGTACTGCCTTTCGGGACTACTTGTAGCCCGTGTTGTGCATCTTTTTCTCTCCAGAAGCATGTAATAGATCACAGCCAGCCTGGAGAGGACACATGGATTTCGGTGGAGAAGTCATTCTATGTGGACAATTGTCTTCAGAGTTTTGCTTCCCGTGACATGGCCAAGAATCTAGTTGACAAACTCTGCAGCCTTCTATCATCCGGTGGCTTTGAGCTACGACAGTGGGCTAGCAATGACCCTTCAGTCATCAGCCATCTGCCAGAGGATATTCAATCTCAGAGTAGCATCCTCTGGCTCCGTGAAGGTCACCAAGAGGCTCAGGAATCAACACTTGGCCTACACTGGAATTGTCAATCTGACACTCTTACGTATAAACAACGCAAACCTGACTGTCAAGTGCCCACTATGCGAAGCATATATAGAATTCTTGCTCGCCAGTATGATCCACTTGGCTACATTGTACCATTCACCACTCGAGCTAAGGTGTTAGTACAGAGGTTGTGGGACAAAAGGAGGGAGTGGGATGACCCACGGCTACCAGAAGACCGAATAGACTCTTGGAAGCACTGGGAGAGCGAGTTGGAAGGCCTGCAGCATATCGCTCTGCCCAGATGTTATTGTAGTAGGGAACTAGACTGTTCCAATAATAATAGGCAGCTTCATGTCTTTTGTGATGCCTCAGAGAAAGCCTACGGATCTGTGGCTTACTTAAGAACAGAGAACCCTCAAGGTATAGTGGAGGTGGCCTTTGTAACAGCTAGGTCTCGTGTTGCCCCCAAGAAACAACAGAGCATTCCGTGTCTGGAGCTGTGTGCCGCACTCACAGGAGCGCAGCTCGCTATAGTCCTGAAGACAGAGTTAACATTACCACTCAATAATGTCACTCTATGATCTGATTTACAGTAACTACCGTACTGACTTGGCTTTTATCAGATTCCTGGAGCTTTAAGGTTTTTGTGGGGACCAGAGTGGCAGAGATACAGGACTTAACTGATTCTGACACCTGGCGTTATGTACAATCAGGTGACAACCCTGCAGATGCCATAACGAGAGGAAAGTCTCCCTCTGATCTCAACCGAGACAGCATATGGAACCAGGGTCCAGCATTCCTCAGACAACCAGCAGGAAGCTGGCCAGAGAAGCCACCATCAGCTCTCATAAACCAAGCCAGTGAGCTAAAAAAGTCAACCCTTCTGTGGACTGTTAACCTCTACTCTGCCACTGCCAGATCCTCAGCAATTTCACACATTCACAGACTACTTAAAGGCCCTTATGCAACCATCCAACGAGAGCCTTCCCCATGTTGCGACTGCAGAGGAATATAAAGAAGCTGAACTTAAGGCCATTCGTCAGATCCAATTAGATTCCTTTCCTGAAGAGGTGTCTCATCTGCAATCTGGTAAACCTCTACCAAGTAACAGTAGACTGCTGTGCCTAGCCCCTGATCTGGATCCTGATACCCATCTCGTACGTGTTGGCGGTCGTCTCCGACAGATCAGTGAAATGGAAGAAGAGACCATTCATCCTATTGTTCTTGACCCAAATCACCCATTAACCAAGCTGGTCATTAAAGATTACGATGATCGTTTGCATCACCCGGGACCAGAGAGGGTATTCGCGGAGCTCAGAAGGAAATACTGGGTATTAAAAGGACGAGCAGCAGTCAGAAATCATCAGCGCCAATGCACTGAATGCCAAAAATGGAGGGCTAAACCACAACCCCCAAGAATGGCTGACCTCCCACCAGCAAGGTTGAGAATTCACCAGCCAGTTTTCTATTCGACTGGCATAGATTGCTTCGGGAATTATCTCATAAAGGTGGGACGCAGAAATGAGAAACGTTGGGGGATCATTTTCAAGTGTATGACCGTCCGTGCAGTGCATATTGATCTTCTCGCAAGTCTGGACAGTGATTCATTCCTTATGGCCCTTCGTCGCTTCATTGCTCGGCGAGGCAAACCCTTCGAAATCCTTTCAGATCAAGGAACGAATTTCAAAGGTGGAGAAAGGGAAATTCGTGATGCCTTCGCAGCTCTTCAGCCTGAACTCCAGGCTCAACTGGCAAGCCAGCAAATTAGGTTCACATTCAATCCACCCAGTGCACCACACTTTGGTGGATGCTGGGAGCGGGAAATTCGATCTTTGAAAACAGCCCTGCAGGTGATCCTCGGAACACAGACTGTAACTGAAGAAGTGTTGCGGACTGTTCTCATTGAGATAGAGGGTCTACTGAACGCTAAACCAATTGGCTATACGTCTTCAGATATTGCTGACCCAGATCCTGTTACACCCAACATCTTGTTGATGGGGCGGCGGGACGCCTCACTTCCACAGGTGACATACCAGGATTCCGAACTCCTTAGCAGAAGGAGATGGAGACATAGTCAGCTGCTAGCTGATCACTTCTGGAGGCAATTCATTCGCAATTACCTACCTAGTCTTCAAACCACACAGAAATGGATGTCAGAGAAGGACAATTTACGGGTGGGCGAAACCGTCATGATTGTGGATCAGCAGCTACCTCGTGCAATGTGGCCTGTGGGAAGAATAACGCAGGTCTATCCAGGGAATGACAAACGAGTCAGATCAGCTGAAATCAATGTAAAGGACAAAGCTTACACAAGACCAGTAACCAAGATCATCAGTCTCCCCCCTCTGCCGGAGTAACCTACCGATAACTCACCACTTAGTACGGCCTTTCAGTTGTTCAAATTCACGTTGTGTAGAAAAGGCTGTAGAAAAGGCCACCCCTTGGAATTGGACTCTCCCGATCTCCCCCGCCTCTGTTCGTGAGTTGGCCTGTGCTAGAAAAGTTTCGGGAGAGTTAAGCCAGATCATCTGAATAGATAATGTGTAGAAGTGTTTTTAGTGAATAAGTTAAGTTTGATCGAAGTGCTGCCGTTCAAGGATTCAAAGATTATGTGTGTGCGTGCAGCTAATAGTAAGTACATTTGCATACTTATCTCATATGTCCGTGAGGGAGATTGAAGAACGCTGTCGCAGCATTTTATCTGAGTGTTCATATTGGCGGTTATGTTTGCACTTTGCATTGTCACTTAAATAGCAAGTTATCCTCCTGTATTGTTATCATAGTGTTAATATATTCGTATGTTGTGTGGACTTCGATTGGGTCTCGGGAAACATGTTCGGGCATGTCTATCGGGCGCGTTAAGACGCCTTCTCTGTCAGCACTATGTGAATTAGACATATAATTAGACAATTCAGCAGCCATATCACCCTGTAGCCCAAGACTGGTTGCCCACTGAAGCTAAGCAGGGCTGAGCCCGGTTAGTACCTGGATGGGAGACCTTCTGAGAAAACCAGGTTGCTGCTGGAAGTGGTGTTAGAGAGGCCAGCAGGGGGTGCTATCCCTGTGGTCTGTGTGGGTCCTAACACCCCAGTATAGTGACGGGGACACTATACTGTCTAAATAGCACCGTCCTTCGGATGAGACGTTAAACCGAGGCCCTGACTCTCTGTGGTCACAAAAAAATCCCAGGATGTCTTTCGAAAGAGTAGGGGTGTAACCCCGGCATCCTGGCCAAATTTGCCCCTTGGCCTCTGCCCATCATGGCCTCCTAATAATCCCTATATACTGATTGGCTTCATCACTGTCTCCTCTCCACCAGTAAGCTGGTGTGCGGTGGGCGTTCTGGCGCAATATGGCTGCCGTCGCATCATCCAAGTGGATGCTGCACATTGGTGGTGGTTGAGGAGATTCCCCCCCTTCTATGTAAAGTGCTTTGAGTGTCCAGAAAAGCGCTATATAAATGTAATGAATTATTATTATTATTATTTATTATATAGTGTGGAAATTATCATTGATACAGAATTATAAATATATATTATCATATTGCTTTATTTCTTTAACCTTGTTGATTATATTTATACCAGTATTGTAGAACTGTTGTAGATCTGTGATGTGTAATTAAGTTTATTCATATTCTGTATATTGTTTGTTGCAGAACCACATACATGCTCACATACATGGTCACATGTCTGACCTTTGTACAATAGAGCATCTACAAGACCCCCCTGGTGTGAGACATACTGTTCTAACCGGACAACCTGTAGCTGTTCAATTAACCCGAACCAGAACATATAAAAGAGTGGTCAGCAGTTTTTACAAGCACAGATAACAGTTTTGTGAAGTAGTTTTTTCTTGCATTATTGAGTATTTCCATTTTATGCGACTTTACACATGTACTACTATTATTAGTTACCAACTCCACTAGGCCTGAAATATATTTTGTATGTTTTAATCCCCTGGATTATGCTACAAACATGATGATCTTATAGAAAATGATGCATTGCTATGTCCGTTATCCTATAATTGCTACTTTTGTACAGTGGCTGTGTTTTTGTTTACATAGTCTTGCTTTAACGGTCATTAATATACGATATAAGAAGTTTACTGTAAAGCTATTCTATTGCTGTTATATATTTGTTGTCCAACATTTACATTTTAGTAGGCTACAATTACATTCATTAGCTAAATTCATTTATTTCATTGATAACTTATTTTTGTATGTAACGTTGTGTACCTCCTGGGAAACGGTCTAACGTTATTATAACGTTATGAACTCATATCACTTTATTCTTACCTGCATGGGCGGCGCTAGGGAGGGGCTAGCAGTGCTTCAGCACCCCCAAGAAAGACCAAAGCACCCCCAATAATCATTTCTGGAAGCAACATATCTCGTTATTTCAACATATGCTGGGACATTCTAATCTGCATTAAGCCAATTGTTCTTATAATGGTTTTCTATGCAAGAAAAATGCTTAATGTGTAAGCTAATTAAACACGTTGCGTTTCTGGGCTCATCTGATTTTTTGTAGTATAACCTACTTTATTATGATTTTAGTATAATAATGATTAATAAATGCATGCACAATTTTCCGTGAACTTGATAAATGTTGCAGATATGTTTTACTATGCACAAAAAATGCCTTTCAACGTGCAAAATTCAGAATTTGTAAAAATTTCAGCAATTTGTACAAATAGAGAGTCTGTAGGCCTACTACTGTATACGTGTTGTAGCCATTAAATAAGCACATTTAGTTTCATATTTGTTAAATTATTAATGTTTTTTTTCCCCCATGTTGATTATGTAAAGTGAACAGCATGAGTAAGATAGGATATGATATATATCGGGAGACATGAAGGGGGTCATACATGATTTTGACTCATTAGCCTACGTTGTGTTTTGTAGAAAGCCTTTCTTTAAAGTGAATTTCGTTTTGTATAAATTGTATCTTATTTTTTTTTTTAAATGAATCAACCAATTGCCTGGATTTAATAAATAAGCAAATATAGCAGACAATATAATCATGACATGGAGGCGCCGGCGCGGTCACTTGCATTGCTCGTGAACTTGAGCGCATCTCATCATAAATTAACCGAAATATGCCTCACAGACATGAGAAATATAGAAAGCTTGCAACTAAATCTTTAAACTAAACTATTCCAAACGAAATAACGAGATATTATGTTAAAATAACATTATAAATAATACATCTTTAAATATATTTGATTGAATGCTGAATGTTATGCTTATTCAATTTAGTAAAATTAAAACTTTAGTTGTGATAATTAAAATGATTGAATATTAAATATTGAAGTTTTGCTCATAGTATTTATATACAATACAGGCTATATAATTGCGCAGCTCCCCTGTCAATGATCTAGCACCTTCTCAGCACCTGCGTTTAAAATTATCTGACGCTGCCCGGGCTGCTACCTGTCACACTTAATGTAGAGAGTAATATAATTAATTAAATCCTTGAACTTCACTGTCTCTTCACTGCCTGGTTAGCAACTTATTTTTTTTTTTTTACCTATTTATTTCAACCTAAAAATAACCTCTGCACTGGACTAAATATGTGTATAATATATGACTGCCGAGTCGCTTTCACCCCAAAATGGCGGAAGCGTAGCTCTGCTGCTGGCGCTGGTGTTGCAGTGGAACGTTCTATTGGCTTTCACTTCTTGTCAATATACGTTCTTTGACGCGATGCTGATCGCACATGGACATTCACCCATTCCTCCACTCTCACTTCCATATCCATTTCCCGGTCATTTCATACACTGCACTGTCTTGTCGTTTCGTCCCTGTGTTGTGTGTCTGTGTGGAAGTAGTCAGTCTTCCAGCGGGAAAGCTGCCAAAACCGAACGATTTAGCGGCGGCCGCTGATGACGTCACGGCCGGGTCGCGCCTGCGCATCGCAACCGGAAGCTGACGAAACCATTGTCTAGTGTGATTAGGTGTTCGTGTGTGTATTTAAATGCAAAAATTAAGTGTATTATGTGTGAATTGATTGTTTATTATTAATATATACATATAGAAATGGATTATTATTGATTATCAAATAGATGAAGTATTAATGTATGTGTATTAAATGTAGGGCTGGGACGATACACCTATCTCCCGATGCGATACTATCACGATACTTGAGTGCCGAAATGATATGTATTCAGATTTTTTAAAAGAATTTTAAGAATTCGATATTGGCATATATTGTGATTTTTTAACACTAGACCATGGGGAAAAGTTAAATCATACACTTATACAGACTGTACACGATGTATAAGATGAGTCATATTTACAAAAACAATTTATCAAATCTTTCTGACTTATTTCAAAAGCATTTTATTAAATCTTCTTATTAAATGATTCAATAAAAAATACCTTTTTAACAGTCACTTGTCGCCCCCTAGTGGCGAAACAATGTAATCGATGCGTTATTTTAAAGAGCCCCTATCATGGATTTTTGAAAATGACTATTCATGTAGTGTGGAATATAGCTCTAAGGGAATGAAAACATCCTGCAAAGATTTTTATCTTAAAGTGCACCGTATATAAAGTTATTGTCTTTCAAAAGTGAGAGTCGACTCTGAGTCTATGAAATGAATTGTTTTTGAAACGAGTCATTAGCTGTTTCGTAGTGACAAAGATACGAAACTGGCCGGAAGTGTAAACTTGAAGTCTAGATTAGAACACATTCAAATACTTCAGCTGAATAGCATCATGTCGAGAAGACGCTGTGTTCTACAATGCAAAGATAGTTCAGCCACTTTGTTTTCATTGCCCAGGGACGAACATGTGAACAATCAGTGGTTAGAGTTCATATTTGCAACGATACCACAACAGTATAGCCGAACCTTGTGTTGTGTTCTCATCATTTTAATGACGAATCATTCAAAAACATAAATTAATTCAAATGTGGATTCGCGAGCCGGTTGTTCCTGAAGGAGGGCTCAGTACCCAGTGTATATGGATCAGCTTCCTCCTCCTCCGAATCATAATCTGTAAGTATTATTAATAATGTTTGCTGTTATGTTTTCTGCAGCATGCGCAAAATGTATTTTGCTGTGTGTGTTGTGTACGCTCTGCGCAGCTTCTAAGCGGGGTAAAGTTAGTTTTGTTTTCGATATAGGGCTTATTCGCAAGTAGTACTAACCTAGTACTAACTTTTACTAGGATCGTTGTAACAAAATAACACAGTATCACACAAGCACTAACGTTAATTCCCTACCTAGTATCAATGAGGGAGGCATATGTCAATAGTCAAGTCACCTTTATTTATATAATGTAGCGCTTTTTACAATACAAATTTGTCTGAAAGCAGCTTCACAGAGATAACAGGAACATGTTATAATAGTATAGTTAAATTCAAAATTAAATGTTAAATGTCCCCAATAACGTTACCTGTGGTAAAATGATAGGAACAGACATTGCTGTGGGGAGTTGGCAGTTTAGTCTGTTTATCCTAGCTAGCCACAAGTCTCTCCTGCGCTGGCTCAACTCCTCTGTCTCACTCCCTTCATGTTTTCTGACAGTCGGTATCGCACAAAAACTAACTCCAGGGTTCTTATTGCTGTTGTTAGAACAGCAGTGTATTACACAACACACCATCGCGCTGTTTTAAAAAAAATACAGCGATAATACCATGGATAATACCGATGCTGCCTCGCTTGTCAATTGACAGACTGACAATAGCCGTAGTTTCTATGTCAACAAAATGGCCGCCGCGAACATTGATGACGCAGATCGAATAAGGCCTATTCCCCAGACATTCGCTGAAAAATGGAAATTACCTTCTAAACGACTTGCCCAAAAATTATTTAAACCCCATTGCCGCTAAAAAGGCAAGGCTAACAATGTTTCACAAGCTTAATGTTATGTATTTTCTCTCTATATATTAAGCAATGCCCCTCAAAAGCCACCGCAATGTGAGTTTCGCCCGGAATACTCGCTCTTGACGGAGACGCGAGTAAGGGACCGTGTGGATTTGTTTGTCGTTGTTATTACTTGTATTATACTTGGTGTAGCTACTACTGCAGTGCTTTATCAATATGTTTCTGTGTTTTTTTTTCAACACTTGACAAGCTATAATCTATTAATGGTGATGGGCATTCCATTTCTGACAATCTCTGCCTACGGTTTACCAATCACAACTGACTGGGTCATTTGACCAATCACCGCAGATTTGCATCACACAAAGGAGGTGTTTGAGAAAATGAATCGTCGAACGAATCATTTGGGAGTCGTTGAGCAAATCAGGTAAAAATAAATGCATATGATAAGACAACTAAAGTGTTTTTTGTCCTTGCATGCACGTGAAACTGTTTTTGGGAACTCCCAAAACAAAAATAGGAACTTTTCAAATGCTATGATAGGGGCTCTTTAAGCGCCAAGTTTCTATCAAAAGCTGATTTACTCTATATTGATCGCTATCGTAGACATCAGTGTTTATATTTGAACTTTAAAGTTTTATCCCAGTATTTCTATGATACTTTGAACTATTGTATCACAGAAATAATGATACTATGAGGTTAAAAAGACTGTTTGTGAAGCTTTTTCATGACTACTAGGGAGCTCCCACTTGAAGCACTGTGGCTCAATGCCAGACATTTTCCTTTTTTAGCGGGTTTACCCTTTGGTGCCCCGAATGATAAAATATCTTTTTGCTTTTTCTCTGACATCTTTGAAAAATACAAATGCAATGGGAATGATTAATGTGTGTTTTGACAGGATATAAAATATTACCCAGAGCACTCTGCTTTAATACATGTAGCCTTAATGTAACTAGAAAGTCTTTTAATACAGTATAATATATAATTTGAAATAAAATTAAGAAATACATCTTCATTCCTTCCCATACCCACTAACATTTCCCTTAGTTTCAGATAACGTAAGCTAGCCAAACCGAGCCAATGCTTCTGGCCTGGTTACAGTAGTTGTAGAGTTTTTGACTGCATCAATAATAATGTATACGATGGGCTTTATATTAAATGTTCTAGCCTAAAAATGTTAGACGAGCTTTCTTCCAACTTACCTTCTCCATCACGACATGTGTTCGCGGGATGTCGTTGGTTACCTAGTAACGGACATACGGTGACGAGAATGTTCCGTCAACTTCCGTGTGTTCGCGCATCTATGTTGCCTAGACGAACGCAATCTGGGCGAGATACGTGCTGGCGGCAGGAGACTTCACTTTGTGTGCCTGCACCTCGTATACAATGTTATATAAAAAGCTTGCAGGACAACTTGATTGGCTTTGCCTTTTAAGCGTGAGAAATACACGGTGTGGCGTGCGAGCGTGTGAACTGGTTGAATTGCGTGTGTCTCACGGCCAATGCGTGAGACTTGAGAACCCTGCTTTAACCACTGCCTCTACAGTAACTGAAATAATTACTGACCTATGATCAAACTGTCTGTCTGGAAATATTATCATCAGATAACATTACAACTACAAGTAAAGTAATATTATAAATAAATGAGCAATACTCACGTCAGTGTGTTGAGTTGACAGTGTTTATCCTGCAGTAGATCAGCGATCTGATTCACTTGTGTGTCTCCTAGTTTATGTCCACTCAGATTCAGCTCTCTCTGGAGTAACGGGTTTATACCCACAACTCTCTTCACATACTGACAGGCTTCCTCTGCAGCAGGACTCAAAAACCTGCAGAACAGTCAATTCAGTTCTCAAATACATTTCTGTTGCATTAAAGAAAATATTGATATGATAAAAATGTTTGTGAACATCTGGAGACTCATAGATCTGCTACAGAGAGATGCAGTGAATCTGGGCTTGATGGAAAACTATTGTGTTCAGAAAACTATTTCACTAAAGGGTTATCTAGAATTTTTTATGGGAAGTGTGCACAAAAACAAAATTGTGCATGTTAAATATCAAGGTATACTCCAGAATAGCAGCACATATAATGACCCATGATGTGTATTTGGCTGCGTTTACACTGGCACAAAAAATCCAATCTTTTACTCACATCTGACACAGAGAGGAATTTGTTGCACACGTGTAAACACAAAAATCCGCACGAGATCCGATTTTTATGTATCCGATCTGAGCCGCTTCCAAATGTGGATTTAAATCAGATACAGATACAAAGATAGCTTTAATGTTTAATTATGAGCCGACGTGTCTATATTTTATTATGAGTGTAGTAAAGTCCATGAACTCAACTACCAGTATTTTAATCCGGTACACTGTTCAGTTATTATGAACTGCCTTGCATTAATCTCCCCTCATATGACTTCGATTGTGAATTTATCATTGAGTTCTGGAACTATTCCTCCAGAATTAAAAACAGCTGCCATTACACCAGTCCCTACCCAGTGGGCATTTGATGTCAATTTAACATCAATATGACGTCAAACATTGATGTCAAAATTACGTCACGAAATAGGTCAAAAATGAAAGTCATTTTGACGTCAAAGTGTCGATGTCATTTTGATGTCAAAATTTTGACCTCTGCTGATGTCATTTTGATGTTATTTTAATGTCATGCTTTGTTGGCATTTGATGTCAATTCTACATCTATTTGACGTCAGGATGTCATGATGTTGATGCTATTTTGATGCAATTTTGATATCATTCAATATCAAGCTTCGATGTCAAATCAACATAAATGTGACATCAAACATTAATGTGAACATTACATAAATATTTATTGACATATTTTGATATATTTTCAATGTCAAGCATCACTCAATTTCAACCTAAATGTACAATGACTGACAACATACACATTGAGATCTGATATGTTTTTATTTTATTTTTTTGAGCAGTGTAATACTGTGGGCCTCTATGAATTCACACTTCCAGAGCTCTCCAGTGCCTGTAAAAGGGAACAAGAAAGCAAACATTAAAATGGGACCTGTAACATAACTAACGCTTAGTACCCATCAGTAGTAGGCTACTCTACAGTATATACTATATAAGCATATATAAACAACTAAAAGATAACCCACATCATAGCCTAATCACATGCAGTAGTCAGAGGTGCAGATGTGTACTAATATATGATAATGGATCGAGTGAAACCTTGTTAATAGTGTCATCTGTCATACACTACTGTTCAAAAGTTTGGGGTCAATACGATTTTAAAAAAAAAGAAGAAGAAATTAACACTTTTCTTCAGAAATGACGCATTAAATTGATCAAAAGTGACAGTAAAGACATTTATAATAGTGCAATATATATATTTTTTAATTAAATGCTTTTCTCTTGAACTTTCAAAGAATCCTGAAAAAAATTAATCACGGTTTGCACAAAAATATGAAGCAGCAAAACTGTTTTCAACACTGATAATAATCATAAATGTTTCTTGAGCATCAGATCATCATATTATAGTGATTTCTGAAGGATCATGTGACACTGAAGAAGACTGGAGTAATGATGCTGAAAATTCAGCTTTGATCACAGGAATAAATTACACTTTACTATATATTCACATTGAAAACAGATGATTTACATTAAAATAATATTTCACAATATTACTGGGTTTGTTTTGCATTTTTAATCAAATAAATGCAGCCTTGGTGAGCAGAAGAGACTTCTTTTAAACATAAAAAAAATCTCACCGACCCCAAACCTTTGAACGGTAGTGTATGTCAGGATCTCATTTCACTGCTAGTAATCAGTCCAATCAGAATTGTAGAATGATAGCATTCATTCAAAGCCAGAGAGCAGCTATTTCAAAACATCACATTCGTCGGGATTCTTCCCTATGTAGGCTAGTGGTATCTCATATTTTCACATGGTTTAGGGGTAAAACAAAGGGGAAGGGTAAAAACAGAGAAATGGGATTGGGCCTAAATCTACATTGTTGTTTGCAGCAGCTCCTACCTTCTGGTGCCCACTGCCCCCTCTTCTATCCGGCGCAGCGCGCAAATGGCCATCAGGCTAGCAATGGAGGCTTCAGTGATGCCGGGTTGTGACTTCTGGATGGCACCTGAAAATTGAACAGCAATTGCCATTTATCTTGCACATACAGATCAAAATAAAAATTATGTAGAGAATAGGTGGTGTAGGAACAACCAACATAGGTGATGTAGGTGCACAAATAGAAAATATAATTACCTGTCATGGCCTTATATTGTTCTTATTGTAGCATGACCTCCATTCTTCTGAATGGCAGCTTGTCACCAGTCCCATGATCCATGTTCAAAATTGACATGATGCTATATGTGAGCACTCTGTCAATAAAAATGGGAATAAACAAAGTTATACATGATGTAAAGTAGGGCTGGGCGATATGACAGTAAACCTGTGTTGTTGTATTTTATTACCACTACAAGAACATACATTTTTCAAGGAGATTATTCGCATAGACATAGTAGGCAATGTTTACCATAAGGTTGCAACTAACAATTGTTTTGGTAGTCGACTAATCTGTTCAAGAAATCAACACATATCTGTGATTGGCTACATCGCTCAACGCTGCAAACATTACACATAGAAACTCTGGCCTGTAAATCGTTTCTATTTTGTTTTAACATTAGTTGTTCTTTTCTGCAACAGATGAATAACAATTTATTAGTTTTTATATGTTTTATTCATTGATATTCCTATTTTGCGGGAGTCCCGCTTGTCGTTTTATTGTCCCGCTGGCCGCACACAGAATGAATGCATTAACGTTACCGCCTGCAATCAAATCTAGTCCCGCGTCGCACATCTCCAAGGGCCCGGCCCAAGGATGGCGGTCAAATTCGGGCAGAGAATCTAAGCTAAACAGGACAGAGTAACACGGCGGAACGGATGTATTTAGAACGGAATCTCTCTGCTTTTGAAATGCGCGAACATTTTACGTTAACGCTGGCTGCACAGATTATGCAGAAGCAGACCGCTACGACACACACACACACACACACACACACACCACACACACACACACACACACACACACACACACACACACAGTTAAAATCATACGATGGCAGACTGTATACAAAGACACTTCTTCCATCGTACCGGAATGTAAACGTTACAGTTAACCTAACCTAAAGTTAGCTAGCTAGCTCGCTCAGGTAACTTAAGGCATGCATGGCTGTGAAATTATTCGACATAATTCGGAAAAGTACACCCATTAAAATTAAGTAGCCTGTGTGATGGTGTGCTAACATAATAACAACAATAGCATGCTAGCTGGTTACTTACCAGGATTTGGAAGTGAAGAATTTTGCGAAATTGAAGCGATCTCTGGCAGCTGAGCAGACGGGAGCCGTTATGCAGAGTAGACTACTTTTCCGCGCGATATGGCCAGGATGTGACGTCGATCTTTTTGTAGTCAATTTGTAGTCCATGATGATTCTTTTAAAAATCAGCTTCAATATCAGATTAAATGTACCTTTTATAGTATATGCTGTCATTTTAAGCGTTAACTAAATTTAAACATGCTAGGATTTAAATAAATAAAAACACACATGCAAATTACAAAGACCTAAGCCTACAGTTTTCAAGCTCATTCAGGCTAGGTCTTTTAGATGTTGAAAATGAGTCTCATTGATTTACACTTAGTAATAAAAAAAAAAAATTCCAGACATTTAAGACATTGTTTTGACATAAATTTCACATCAATTTGACATCATTTTTCCTGACATCAAATCAACATCGATTTAATGTCAATGATATTGACCTGAGATGTGGGGACCAGAAAAAACATGTGAGATTGATACCTTTGTTGGGCCTCTTTACAACCACAAGGAAATAATTACAAAATATAATGAAAATATGCATATTCATGCATTTCATACATGGTGGTCAAAATCTTGACTATTTGTTGATGTCAAATTGACGTCAAGGTGCCCGCTGGGTAAGAAGCCTGGTTGTGATGTTTCTGATTTGTCCAATTACAGGCCAATCTCTAACCTTCCATTCTTGGCTAAAGTTTTGGAGCGTGTTGTGGCTTTTCAGTTAAATCATCACCTATCACTGAATAATCTTTTTGAACCTTTTCAATCTGGGTTCAGAAAGGGCCATAGTACTGAGACAGCTCTAGTGAGGGTTGTAAATGATTTACTTATTGCGGCAGATTCAGGTGCATGCAGTATTTTGGTTTTATTAGACCTCAGTGCTGCTTTTGATACTATATGTCACTCTCTCCTGCTAGATAGGCTGGAAAATTAGTCTGATTGTTGACTCCAGCTTGGTAACTCCAACTTTACAGGTGAGGAATCTTGGTGTCATTTTTGATCCACAGCTAACATTTGAAGCACATATAAAAAACATCTCTAAAACGTCCTTCTACCACCTGAGAAACGTTGCTCGACTTAGACCTTTTCTTTCTTTTGCAAAACAAGGGTCTACCATGTGCATAGTAAAACTATAGAAAACATATAAAACTATAAAAAATAATTTTGGCCGGGAATTAATGTGAACAGATGTAGGGCTGAGCAAAATATGGGCAGAACTCTTTACTGCCCTAGTACTTCAAAAAGCCTTTTAAAGGCTATAAGGCTTTTTCTATACAGTATGTTGTTCCATTCTACTGTCTGTATATTTAAACATGTAACTTCATAAATAACTTTGCCTGCTTTAAAGGCTTTGAGAATCTTTCCTTTTATCACTGATGATGTTGAAAGCTAAAGTGATTATAACTTTTGTTATCTAAACATTCAGGTTAAATCCTAAGTTTTTCCAATCAGTTCTAATGAAGACCTTTACCTTTAAAGAATAAGAGGTAAAGAATATAACAACAACTTTAAAGGGTAACTAAACCCCTGGTCAGAGCCTGACTCCACCCACTGGCAATATTCGAAAAATGCTTGAAAAGTGGACAGAGCCTAGCGAAGGGGGCGTGCACCTGAGACATGTCTCTCTGTAGGCTAGGGTGTGGTTAGCTGGTACCCTCTTACATCACAGGGCACCACAACTTCCAATAGGAAAATTCAACTGCGATAGCCACCGTTCAACCTGAAGAGGGCAGCACTCAGACGTTTTTACACCATGTATTGTAGAATTAAAACTCTTTATACCCAAATGTCAAAGAAATTACTTGAATCAATGAACAGCATTAATAAAGCCCCAGTCTTACAGATCATTAACTAAAAAAAAGTTGTTTTAGGGTTTAGTTACCCTTTAATGGAGTAAGATTAATTATATTGGAGTCAGATAAATATTTGAATTATACAAGTCATCCTTCAACTGCTTTTTGTTCCGATTATTGGTTCAAAATTGCAGCGTAAGCTTCCAGCCTTACACAGATATCGGACACTGTCTAAAGTTAATGTAAACAGACGGGCCAAAAAATCTGATATGGTCAAAAGATCGGATCTGTGCATTAAGACTTGCAGAGTAAATACAGCCTTTGACCTGTAGCTCGTAGCACAGCTAAATGTGTTGACGGTTATCATCATCATGACAGAATCTGCAGCATCTGATCTGATCTTGATAAATATAATATATTATATTAAAATTAAAATAATAAAATAAAATAATATATTAATTATGGCTATTTAGCCTCCATAGAACTAATATAGTTAAATATTTGATCCTGTCTCACCTCAGTGTCTTCAGTTGACAGTCTGGATCCTGTAGTACATCATTGAGCTGCTTCACTCCTGATTGTCCAGGGTCATTTCCTGTGAGATCCAGCTCTATCAGGTGTGAAGGGTTTGATCTCAGAGCTGAAGCCAGAGCTTTATAACCTTCTTCTGTTACACTGCAGTTAGAGAGTCTAGAACAGAGAGGAAAACATTCAGCTGATTAACAGTGTTGTGCAAGTTACTTCCAAACTGTAATACATTATATATTACTTGTTACTGTTATTTAAAAGTAATTCATTACCTTACAATATTACTGTCCCAGAATTGTAATGCGTTACATTACTCCTGTATTACTTTTGAGTTACTTTCACCAAAATAACTATACAGAAGTAATCAAGTAGAACTTAACATTCTAAAATGACTCGGGCTGTAACGATATGCGATATGGAACCGATATCGCGACACTCAGATCCACAAACCTGCTGAATCGCGACACCCCTTCCAACTCCCAGCGTTATCCATACCGTCCAGATCCAATGCTACCACATCTTTAAATTACTATTAGTATTATTTGAAGTTAACTTAACATTATAAAATACGTAGACCTACACCACAAAACTAGTTGAGGATAAATTGTTAAAAATTTGGGAATTCCAGCGTTATGGACGTGACATTTGCAGTCAAAACTTGAAATATAAATTCTCAGAAAATGCATTAATACCAAAATATTGAAATGTCTGTTTATCCATAGGCTCCTCCCTGAAAGGAGTCCAGACATTAGAAAAATATCAGTCTACACATGCGTTTTATATTTAATATTAGGGTAATAGACAGTCATGCGTGACAAAAAAAAAATATTTTAGGAGGCAATGATTTTTTTTTTTTGTAATTCTGTGAATTACACTGCGCAAATCGGATGAAGAGGGTATAGCTTGGGTTATGCTCCCACAGAACATAAAATATTCATTTTATTTTATTTTTCGTGTTCGCATTTATGAGGAAAAAACAATGTTACAGACGTGACAGTTCTCCGTTACGGACTCGACCGCTCTGAAAAAAGCCTGCTTTAAAACTTTCACAGAGACCTTACACAGAAGACACAAAGCCTTTCTTTAAAGTGAATTTCGTTTTGTATTAATTGTATCTTAATTTTAATCAATGTTTCATCAACCAATTGTCTGGATTTAATAAGTAGGCGGCTACAGACTGCTCTCTGCTTAAGAAATGAAATATGCATTTCTCTCTGGTGCATTCCTATATACTGTGAAGATGACGAGTCAGCATCGTCAACTTCATCTTGACTTTATTAATAAACAATTAAAATGTCTCCTTGCTATATTTGACATATTCATAATCATTGCTTTTGCTGGTTCTCTGTGACAGCTTTGTGCTTTATCGGAAGCGCCGCCGCCATTACATGAACGCGTCACCACCGCATCAAAAACATGATTGCGTAATGAAAACATGAAAAATACCACACAAACATAGCCTAACTGTTTAGAAAGAAAACACAGAACAAATAGCCTAATGCGCATAAGTCCATCTTGCGAATGTATAATCTTCACCATATTAGCCGCTTTTCCACTGGCCAGCGTGAGCACAGAGGCCGAAATCATGACTCACCGCACTCCTGTAAAAAATAAATCGCTATACAAACATATTAGACGCTGCCATTTAGTCTTTATTTACAGACTTGGACACCACACGCGGCTATTGACTGACCACGAACAGGTAATTTAGCCTACTTGCATTTTTCATTCGTTAATGTCTCGCGGTCTTGCTGTTTTTTTTTTTTTTTTTTTTACAATTAAAACTAAAAAACTAAAAGTCTGTTGTAACGCAAGCCTTACTTAACATGTACCGAGTAAAATATTACTGAAAATTGATTTGTAATGCCTTACACTACTGCGTTACAGCAAAAATTAATATGTTACTGTAATGCATTACTTTTGTAACGCGTTACTCCCAACACTGCTGATTAATCAGTTGAACCTGAACAATATAAATCCTTAAACTTGAATTTTATTTTGTTCTTTGTACAAATGCATTGAAAGTTAGTTGCAAAAACTGACACCTGAATATGGAGGAAAACAAAAGGCACAGAAAACTTTAATATGCAAGACATCAACATCATTTTTGAGATTGCAATTATCTAACAATTATCTACAATAAACATTTATATATTTGATTTATACAGTAATGAATATGCAGTGTTATTTCACATTTGAATACTTTATTCAAATTTGTGTACCTGAAAACGCTAGTTACGCATGTAACTGTGGTTCTGTGAATTCTGGATGACTGCCAGAGGCAGTGTAAACACTATGGATTATCGCAGCGCCAGCTAGATAGGTCGAGAGAATATACCAACAAAGTCACGTGGCGTGACGTATGCTGAGCCCTGGAGGGTAAAGCTACAGTAAGCTCAGCACTCTACCTCGGTACGCCTTTCTCGCGCATTCCGAGTGACTGAGAACTCTGGCGGTCATCCAGAATTCACAGAACCACAGTTACATGTGTATATAGCGTTCTGTTTCATTCTTACTGACCGCCAGAGGCAGTGTAAACACTATGGATGACACATACCAACATAGTCATGAGGAATGCCACCCACCTGAAGAAATCAAGGCTGCTCCAGAAGAACCGCAGAACTAACGGCATGAGCAGCAGCAATGTTGACCTTATAGAACCGGGCAAACGTGCATGGAGAAGCCCAGGTAGCGGCAGTGCAGATATCCACCAGGGAAACTCCCCTAAAAACAGCCCATGAAGATGAAATGGCCCTAGTGGAATGGCAAGTTAGTCTCCAGGGCAGTGGTCTCCCTGCTGCCTTGTAAGCCAGCGTAATGGTCTCTACTATCCAGTTTGACAACCTCTGCTTCGACACTGGAGCACCTTTCTTCACACCACTATGGCAGACAAATAACTGGTCTGACTGTCTAAATCGAACAGTAGAGTTCACATAACACTTCAATGCCCGAACAGGACACAAAAGTTGGGCACTTGAATCAGACCCTGAAGAAGTCTGAAAGGAGGCCAGTTCAATGTGCTGATTTATGAACTGAGGAAGAAGGACCTTCGGAAGAAAAGAAGGATTGGGTCGTAGAACCACCCCGGAGTAATCTGGTAACCAACGCAAGCACAGTTCACTAACAGACAATGCATGCAACTCACTGACTCGTTTCGCAGTAGCAATAGCTAACAAAAAAGAAGTCTTTAAGGACAACCATTTAATGTCAATGCTTTGCAAGGGCTCAAATTGGGGTGAGCACAGGAATGCAAGCGACAAATCCCACACAGGAAAATGAGGATTCCGAGCAGGGTTCAGACGGCCGCGCCCTTAAGAAAACTGCAGACAAGACTGTGAGAGCCAAGAGAAGAGCCACCAACTGGAACATGATATGCAGAAATTGCAGCAACGTACACTTTCAATGTGGAAGCTGCTTTTCCTTGCTCCAGTAAATGCTGAAGAAAGCTTAAGATACTTGGAATATCGCATGTTGCAGGAACGAGCCCCCGTTCCTCACACCATGCAGAAAAAAGCTTCCAACGGGAAGCATAAATCTGTCGTGTGGAAGAAGCCCTAGCATTGGAGATGGTGTGAATAACAGCAGGGTCACAACGCTCCAGGGAAGGGGTTAACCCAATGGCCAGACCCAAAGCTGCAGATAAGTCGGGTCCGGGTGCCAGACACTGGCCTCCAGCTGGGAGAGGAGGTCCTTTCTGGGGGGAAGCTTCCATGGATTGCCTGTCAGAAGTCTCAGCATTAAGGGAAAGCACGGTCTGGCTGGCCATCGTGGTGCCACGAGTAACACTCTGTGCTTGCACAGGGAGATCCTGTGCAACGTCTCCCATAACAGAGGGATAGGTGGAAACGCATAGAGCAGGCAGTTCGGCCATTCGTGAGACAGTGCATCCTGGCTTAGGGGGCTGGACACTTCTGTCCTTGCGAACCATAAGCGACAGTGAGTGGTCATCTCTGAAGCAAAAAGATCCACTTCTGCTCTTCCAAATCGTAGCCAGATCTCCTGCACTACATCTGGATGAAGCCTCCATTCTCCTGGATCTACTTGATCCCTGGAAAGAGCATCTGCTGTCTGATTGCACGCTCCTGGAATATGAGCTGCCCTCAGTGAAGCGAGTCGTGGCTGACACCATGTCAGAATCTCGTGAGTCAGCAATAGAGACCTGAGGGATCTCGTGCCGCCCTGGTGGTTCAGATGGAACACCGTCGAGGTATTGTCCGATCGAACAAGGACATGGCGGCCTGTCAGAACCGGCATGAAGTACTTTAGAGCCAAGAACACTGCCCTTAGTTCCAGCAGGTTGATATGTTCTGTGGCCTGGATTGGGGTCCAGCGCCCGCAAATACCCCTCCGATTCCAAGTTGCCCCCCATCCTGTGAGGGAAGCGTCTGTTGTGACCAACTCCCGACGAGAGGGAACAACACCCAGGGGCACTCCTGATTTAGGAACTCTAACTGCCTCCACCGCCTCAACGCACATATGCAACGGTGAGAAATCATCACCAGTCGATGGCGATGTCTGGTGGGATCTAGCCGCAAACTGTTGTTCCATAACTGGAGTGGTCTGAGGTGGAGTAAATCCAGGGGGATCACCACTGTAGCCGCTGTTAACATCCCTATCAGTCATAGGATCACCTCGTACTGCAAGGACACACCCAGGCGAAAGCGAGCCAAAAGTTACAGAATGTTCACCACACGTTCCTGAGACAGGGAGGCAGACATTAGGCAGGAATTCAGGGTCATTCCTATGAACGTAGTGGTCTGTGATGGAATCAGACGGCTCTTTTTCTCGTTCACAGAAAAACCCAGCTTCTGCACGTGTCTCAAAAGAATTCTGGAGTCTTGTACAGCCTGCTGCTCTATGGGGGCACAGAGAAGCCAGTCGTCCAAATAAGGAAGAATACGCAGTCCTCTCATCCAAAGAGGGGACAGAGCTGCACTCACACACCTTGTGAAGACTCGAGGAGCAAGGGAGAGGCCGAAGGGTAGCACCTTGAACTGATAAGCTTGATTCAGGAAACTGAAACGCAGAAACTTTCTGTGATGCACAGCAATTGGGACGTGAAAGTATGCATCCTTCAGGTCGACACTTACAAACCAATCGTCTGCTGTCACAGACCGGAGAACATCGGCTGTGCGCAGCATTCGAAAAGGAAGGACCTTCAGGTACAAATTCAGAAGCCTCAAATCGAGAATTGGGCGGAAACCACCGTCCTTCTTTGGAACAAGAAAATATGTTGAATAGAACCCGTCTCCCTGAACGAGGGGATGAACTTTTTCTATGGCTCCCTTCTCTAGGAGTGAACAAATTTCCAGAGAGAGAGCCACTAAACGAACTGTGTCTCTGACAATCGTAGGAACGAATCTTGAAAATCTGGGAGGCCGGCGTCGAAATTGTAGAGTATTCTCCCTGCTCAGAGTTGCCAACACCCAGGGGTCTGTTGTGTTGGATCTCCAGTACTCCAGTTGATCTACAGTAAAACGATCGACCGCCGGCCTGACTGTCTCAGGCTTTGTGTGTACGATTTTTAGTGGTCGCGGGGGGGCGCTGACGGGGTCCTCCCGGGAACTGACGATGAGGTGGGCGAAAAACTCTCGCATCTTCAGGAACACGAGGTCTTTGTGGGGGCTGTGACTGAGGTGTAGCGTGCCGGCGGAAACGTTGCTCCGATGTGGCATAGTGATGTCGGGTCTGAACCGCTGGCATCCTAAAGGTAGGGTTGCGCTGCACCTGTGTCAGTTGACGAGTGGCTTCAGACAGCTTTACCCTCTTTTCCAACAGTTCCGGAACATTCGGACCAAAAAGATGCCCGGGAACAAATGGAAGATCTCTCAAGGTTTTCTTACAATCCTCCGGCAGTCGTGCTTGGGCAAGCCACACTTGGCGGCGGGCTGCCAGAAGCGTGGCTGTAAGACTACCCAGCTCGCGGGTCACATGGCCCGTTGCCAACAGAGCAGTTTGCAGGAATTGTGAAACAGATGGGTCTGCATTTGCAGGTTCCAGCGTACTGGTGGCAGCAAGAAGTAACTGGCAGATTGTGTTTTCTGCTCGAGTAATGTAGGCAACAGACTCATATGCCTTCTTTAGCAAGGAATCCGTACGGCCGCATTGCGCACTGGGACATCGCACATTTCCTCACAGCCTCATCAGGAGACACCACCAAAGCTGCCACAGGCTGCTCTATTTCCGGAGCACGACCCACCCCGATAGAATCTGCTTCAGCCATAGATGCTAGCGTTCGAGCAATCTTAGAGCGCCGCTTCGGCGGACCAGAACCAGTGAGAGTGTTTGAGAATTCAGCCACAATATCCTTACATGGTGGCATGGCAAAAGAAGTTGCAGCTGTGGTCTGTCTGAAAAACACATTCGTTTGGGCAGATTGGACAGGTGACTCATCAAGTCCTAGACGAGCAGCTGCCATTCGAAGCACAGCCAAAGTATCATCGGAGGAGGACTGGGCTTGTCCAGACGACTGAACTGATCCCCCACTAGACCCCTCCGCTGCTGGGTAACCAGTGAAAACAGCCTGAGGTGATGGTTGCGCAGCAACATCCATAGTATCCCCATGATCATGAAAAAAGGAATCTGAAGCACTTGTAGAAAGCACATCAAACTCTGAACGATGAGAAAAACAAGGGGAATCAAGAGACTCTTCCCCAGCTCCTTGATTCTGAACATTCTCATCCTCCTGTGTCATTCTCACAGGTGTCGTAGATGTGACAGGCTGAAGCGAATGAAGCAGGCGTTTCAGCTCTGCCATTTCCGAAGAAAGCATCGACACCGTCATAGAAAGTGAACCTTTCTCAACATGTGAATGTTCATCACCTCGCGATTTGGCCTTCTTAGCTGGGAGAGGAGCACCAGCTGCCGCTGACGCCCTGCGCTTCCGAGAGCGCGAAGGGGGTACATCTAACTGCCCAAGTTTCACTGTTGAATTAGGGTCTAATTCGGCAAGACGGAGCCGTCGTTCCGACATAGGCAAAAGGCTGCAGTGCACGCACGGGTCCGTGAGAGCCTCTCGCAGATGTTGAATACCCAAACACGACGGGCAGATGTCATGACCGTCGTCAGGGAGAAGATTATTAGGGCACAGCTTACAAGTCAGTGGAAAACCAGTGGCGATCGAGCCGTGAGCCATAGTTACTCGCTAATAACACCCTCGGATAGCACCGTAAGGTTAAGTTAAGCGGGATGAAAAATAATAAAAAATAAAATTAAACGATTACCTCTGGAGAACCGACAGGTAATACCGACAAATATCACACGAAAAAGATAAGTGTCTAAAATGGCCGGCGGATTGAACCGCGGGACAAAAAGTGAAAAATGGATTCGAGAAAAAAAACACTCAAAATAGAGTCACGGGAGACCGTTAACTCATAGGCGCGGAAAACACAAGCCACCTGATAGCACCGAGAGGCACAGAGTGTCACCGACGAAGCAATATAAACTCACCAAAATGTATTCCAAATCCTTAAATGGCGTAGACACGCGCTGTCACAGCTTGTGAGGACGAATCTCGCTGCTCTTGTAAGCTGCACTTGACAGCGCGAATAATCACTCAATCAATACAACCTATCTCAACCAGGCGAGAAAGCGAAAGAGGTAGAGTGCTGAGCTTACTGTAGCTTTACCCTCCAGGGCTCAGAATACGTCACGCCACGTGACTTTGTTGGTATATTCTCTCGACCTATCTAGCTGGCGCTGCGATAATCCATAGTGTTTACACTGCCTCTGGCGGTCAGTAAGAATGAAACAGAACTACTGTTAGATCTACCCCGAAAAACTCTATTTCATTTGTAGCCTTTCTTTGATATATTGTATTTAATATTTTTTTATATTGTAAATATGCTATTTGTAATTTGATTATTTGTTCTTATTTTATTAGCGACTACTTGTCTTTAATAATGTTGTAAATTCACATTAATTAGGCTGGTAGATTTTGTTTTAGGTTCAAAATGGGAATAAAGAATTGATATTTCACTGTTGTCTAAACATTTGAACCACTGACCCAATCCTCAGCACTGAGCCCTGGAGGAGCTGCTCTAAATATGTGCTGTGCTATTAAATGAAAGATAAAATATGATAGAGCAATAGAATGAAGTGTTCAGAAGCTCATACAATGCATTTTAGCAGGCCTAATCAAGCATGAAAATAACTGAAGGAAATATATATTTGATGAACAAATTAAGCCAACTAATATAATTTATATTCTTTTGGTTTCTCTACCCAATACATTTGAAAATTACAAATGCAGTGAAAATACAGGTATTGGTATCAGTACTCGATATCGGCGAGTACCAAAAATGAAAGTATCTTATCGGACTCGTTTGGGAAAAAGTGCTCTATTTGATGTATGTTAGACATCAACATCACTTTTGAGATTGCAATTATCTAAAACTGTACAGTTCTGAAAGTCTTTGATCTGAATGATCCACAACACGTAACCTGAAAATGGTTGAACAATTTGAAAATTAAAGTTTGAGATTGACCTAATTAAAGTCCTAGCTTTAATGGCATAATTAAATAACTAATTTATTTGTCTGCTGGAAGTAGTAAATATGGATATTTACGATAGATACGAACGCATCGCTTCACTTCAGAAGGCCTTCATTAATCCTCCAGAGCCGCGTGGAGCACTTTTATCATGGATAGATGCACTTTGATGGACTTAAAAATATACAGTCAATCACTGGCATTATAAAGCTTGGAAGAGCCAGGACATTTTTTTATATAACTCAGATTGTACTCAGATTATATTTTATTCACAAAAGTTCTCTTGCGCTTTTGCCTCCGGGATCGTCCTGTCAGTCATCGCACCTCACTCTAGTCATGTGACTCCTGTGTGCTCAACTTACCTCAGTATCTCCAATTTACACTTTATATTCTTCAGTCCAGTGCAGATCAGCTTCACTCCTGAATCCTGCAGATTATTATTGTTCATGTTCAGCTCTTTCAGATTGGTATCTGATCCAAGAACTGCAGCCAGAGCTGAACAGCTTTTGTCTGTTAAGTTACAATCATTTAACCTACAAGGGAAATTAATTACATCACATAAATAAATGGAACACATAAATTTTTCTATATACAAATATTACATTTATGTTCCATTATTTTTTGTAAGAGGCCGAGTTAAACTAACATTACCCTTTAAAAAATACTATATCCTGTACATTAGTATTTTTTACTCAGTGACAAATTCCCTAGATAAAATAAAGCATGTTTGAAAAAAAATTTTGGGTTAAGATTTATAGCTTTTATAGCTATAGGATTTTTTCTCTATTTCTGTCCCCTGATGGAGTTTGGGTTCTTGACACTGTTGCCTCTGGCTTGCTTAGTTGGGGACACTTAATATTCAACAATATTATTGACTTGACTGCACAGACACTATTAGATGAGACAGTTTACACTTTTGTGGCAAGTTAAAGGCCTTTCACTATAATTCTAGAAATGCCTCCATTCACATACACCTTTTTACATTAAATCGTTAATGATTTAAGTAAAGCTAAGATTACTTAAACCTATGAAGCTAAGAAATGTTATTTGTTTTTAATATTTCAAGTTTCTTTACAGTCTACAGTCTCTTTTTTTACAGTCTATGTGCTGCACGCGCTGAATTAAAGTGACAGCGCATAGTTCGCGGTCCAAATGAACAACAAATTGACATGAAAATGTAGTAATCTCACCATACATGCATTTAATTAATACTACTATATTTCACAGTCATCTTTTGGGGTAAAGCAAGGAAAACTACTATTTACTTCAACAAGGCGACATAATGAACGACTCTAGTCTCATTCGTGGAGGTGGAAAAACAAGTTCTTTGTGATGCAAGATTTATTGTATAAAGATTTAAATTATGCAAAAGAAAAGATATGAGTCTGCTGTTTTTGTCAATTTTAATTTAAAATGTTTGCAATTTTAATATAACTACATGGTTCAATATGTTACCACTTGCTTGAGCTACTTAATATAAAATCTATAGAAGTAATGCATTGAATAATACATTGTTTAAATTGTGTTTTAGTGAATACGACTATTAAAGGTATACTCCACCCAAAAATGAAAATTCTGTCATCATTTACTCACCCTCAAGTTGTTGCAAACCTGTATGAGTTTCTTTCTTCTGCTGAACACAAAGGAAGATATTTTTGTTGTTTGATAGTTGTTTGGCACCATTGACTTCCATAGTATTCTTTTTTCTACTATGGAAGTCAATTGTGCCAAAAAAACTGTTTGGTTCCAAATCGTTCTCCAAAATATCTTCCTTTGTGTTCAGCAGAATAAAGAAACTCATACAGGTTTGCAACAACTTGAGGGTGAGTAAATGATGACAGAATTTTGACAGATGACAGATGTGACCCATATGTATAGGGGGGGCCCGAGGCAAAAAGTTTAGGAACCTCTGGACTAGACCATTGTCCCCGCACATCTGATTTGTTGGGAGTCACGAGTACGGCCAATCAACGTGTAAAGCTGAAGGCACCGAAAGTTTTGCACTCTCACACCGAGAGCACTTGCTGACTGGAGCTGCTTCACTGATCATGCATCAGTTGTCTCTCAAAGTTAAGGCAGCAGCAGACTTTGCTGAAATAGCAATAAATCACTACACTGAAGTTGCAAAACACCTCAATATAATAGGGCCCTGTGATTTACGCGATGCAGAAAACACGGACAGAATCGCGGAATCCAGTCATAAAAACGGAATTTACTCTATAAAGCGGAATGTCAAGGAATTTGTCAACTTTTTGATGAATTAATAAAAAGTAGGTCAGTACAAATCAAATCGAATTTCAAACCGCAAAAAGATCATTTAAATATGAATCCTCCGTGTCTCTAAATGAATGGCGCAGACTCTTGATTTCATGTAACACACACACACACACACACACACACACACACACACGTGACGCTTGCACTGTTTTCAGCCAGGGCCGCATCATTATATGAGGACATGATTGCATAAACATCTCCAGAGTCGCTTAGTCACTTCATGAGCTTTTTAAAGCTTAAACTGAGAAAAGCTATTGTCATAAACACACAGAAACTCAAAGATCTCCAGACAGTTCTCAGATTCAAAGATATGTTTAAAATCATTTAAAGAAGGTATTTGTCAAAACCCTTTGTTATTCTTAATTTTGACATTAATTTACATTTTTACACCAGACATAGGCTATATCGATTCAGAATATCAGTTATCGGTCTACTTGATCTGTAATAATCGGCATCGGCCCTGAAAATCACATATCGGTCAACCCGACCCCTAATACCGATATCTTAGAGAGCAAGGGTGACCAATAGCTGATATATCATTCATTTAAAGATAGTAAAGAAGCATACATGACAATTGCTGAAATTCATAGTTATTTTACTTAAATTAGAAAAAAATCATATGAAAAAAAGATTTTGAACTTGATAAAACATTATTTGTAGAAAATCCATTTTAAAATTTGAACATTAAAATTTGATTTTTGAAATGAGGTTTTTGAAAAATGTTTATTTGTCAATCTCTTAATGATTTATGTATTGCATTACATTATTATTACATTAAACTATATATTACCACATCATATATTAGTTGTCCCTCTGTATCTCCCAGTAATTAGATGTTTTAAATGCTTATTTTTATATGTACTTTATTTAAAGGTGGGATCAGATGTTTTTGAAAAACACTTTTGAAAACTGTGTCAGGCCGAGTACCAAAACACACTTGTAACCAATCAGCAGTAAGGGGCGTGTCTACTAATGATGGAGAGGAGAGAGCGATCAGTGCACACAGCACAGACATTAGCCAAACAACTACAGAACGAGAGAGATGGCAGATAAAAAAACAAAAGTGGAAAATGTCTGCGGAACTTAAAATGAAAAAGAACTCGTGTTAATATCGGAGAAGCTTACCAGCGCTGGAGAGAACTCAAGGAGCGGGAAGGCCTAACATCGGACGCTGAGGTGGCTTTATTTCTTCTCGATAGGTGAGTAACATTGTTTAGCTTAGTTTCACAGAACTAATATATGCTGGCTTTTGCTTGAATGTGCTTTTGTGTCATCTTTGCTTGTTTTTTCATATGCAATCTTATTGTCATTCGCTTCAGCTATGAAAAAGACACATTCATTTTCACACCATATAAGCATGAAGCGTCTAAATCTCCTCCACTGTCTGTTTCAACATGTGCACGCGCTCTATGTCATCTTTTTCCAAGCGTTTGTCCGCGGCAACATTCTGACCTCTGACCTCTCCCTCCTCGTGTGTTCAGCATCGTCTTCCACGTGAAACAGAGCTGAACCACTGACGCGTAACACACATTACAACCAAAACACATTCGACATGGATTATCATAGTAACACATTGCTTTTACTCATTGATGACTAGTGTTGTCAAAAGAAACGGTACTTCGGTTTTCAACTAAAAATGAACGGTTTTGACCGTTCATTTACATGACAATGGCATTTTGGGGCCCTGAGAATGCAAACTTTTGAAAACGGGTTTCAAAGTGCAGATTTAGAAAACGGTGACGTTATGCACACGTATCACGTGTTCAGTCTATACGCGTGTAGTATTTCTTTACAAAGTGGCATCGCCAACTACTGGCCTGCTTGCATACAGCGTATTAGTACATCGTTGTAATGTAAACGTACCCTGAAAGAGTTGTCGGAAGCTTAGTGATGGTGACGTTAAAGTCAGACAACCGTGGGATTGTTCATACGCTTCAAAATTCATAAAAGTTGTGTTCTAAATAATATTTAGTAATATTAAAATAATTTCCCTATTTTCGTTTGATGTGTTATGCATTTTAATTGTATCAACATCTTTTCATAGAATGCCAAGGAAATAAAGGATAAAAAAAATATTAAACCACAAAAAACTAGGCTATTAACCCTGCATGTCCTGCTTGTCTCTGTGTGAATGAATTTCATTTACCACACACACACACACACACACACACACTAAAGCACGCTTGATGCTCGCGCAGGTTTCAGTCTCTGCTGCCTCACGATATGAGGACATGATGAACTTCTTCTCCAGAGCCGATCTGAGAGTCACTTCATGAGCATTTTACCGTTTCATTTGAGAAAAACTATCGTCATATCAAACACACACAGAAACTTCACAGCAACCCATCAAAATAAGGGTTTGGTTTAACTTGAAGAAATTGACTGAAATAATTATATTAGCCTACTATTGTACGGTAGATTTAGCTACGTCTTAATGTAATAAAAATACTACTAATAATAATAATAATGTGTGCATAGAAAGTTGCTTATTTTTCACTTGGATCTTTTTATGAGCATTGTTAACTTTTAAACAGTATGTAGCCTTCAATTCTTATATGTATTATGTACGTATGATTACCATCATAAATTAGAAAGCAATTGCATTTAATATTTTTTTCAAATAGTTAAATAAAATAGTTCCAACAGATTTTGCTGTGGTACCGAAATTGGTACCGAGAACCGTAAAATTGTAATAGTATTGGTACCGACTACTAGAAATTTGGTATCGTGACATCCCTATTGATGACATCATGCAGATTCCGCCATAGTCGTGCCTGGGTTACGGTCACATACGTAAGTGTGGGGCGGAGCTATCAAAATAGGGGCGAGATATTTTTGGGGTAGGAGTGTGTTTGTTTTGGTGATTTCAAATATCAACATTGGCCAAAAGTGTTTTTCAAAAACTGCTGATCCCACCTTTAAGTGTCCTGTTTTAGAAAAATCTCAATGTTTTATATTTAGGGCTGTCAATGTTAACACGTTAACACATGCGATACATTTTTGTCCAGTTTAACGCCATAAAATATTTAACGCAATTAACGCAGCATCCGTTTCAGGTTTTTTTTTGTCATCATTTGTCTAACGTTACATTCATGATCCATTCATGCTTTAAACCATTCAAGAGTGACAAGAGAAAAGAGAACGCGCTGCCTGTGAATGTCCTGTCTATGTGACACACACACGACACACAGAAAGGCCCTCGCCAGCAGTGTTGTGCAAGTTACTTCCAAACTGTAATACATTATATATTACTTGTTACTGTTATTTAAAAGTAATTCATTACCTTACAATATTACTGTCCCAGAATTGTAATGCGTTACATTACTCCTGTATTACTTTTGAGTTACTTTCACCAAAATAACTATACAGAAGTAGTCAAGTAGAACTTAACATTCTAAAATGACTCGGGCTGTAACGATATGCGATATGGAACCGAAATCGCGACACTCAGATCCACAAACCTGCTGAATCGCGACACCCCTTCCAACTCCCAGCGTTATCCATACCATCCAGATCCAATGCTACCACATCTTTAAATTACTATTAGTATTATTTGAAGTTAACTTAACATTATAAAATACGTAGACCTACACCACAAAACTAGTTGAGGATAAATTGTTAAAAATTTGGGAATTCCAGCGTTATGGACGTGACATTTGCAGTCAAAACTTGAAATATAAATTCTCAGAAAATGCATTAATACCAAAATATTGAAATGTCTGTTTATCCATAGGCTCCTCCCTGAAAGGAGTCCAGACATTAGAAAAATATCAGTCTACACATGCGTTTTATATTTAATATTAGGGTAATAGACAGTCATGCGTGACAAAAA
Organism: Chrosomus eos; assembly: GCA_036326025.1. Lineage (NCBI taxonomy): Eukaryota > Metazoa > Chordata > Actinopteri > Cypriniformes > Leuciscidae > Chrosomus > Chrosomus eos. The sequence continues at coordinate 233,679 of JAZAVI010000019.1, read as the reverse complement.
AAAATATTTTAGGAGGCAATGATTTTTTTTTTTTTAATTCTGTGAATTACACTGCGCAAATCGGATGAAGAGGGTATAGCTTGGGTTATGCTCCCACAGAACATAAAATATTCATTTTATTTTATTTTTCGTGTTCGCATTTATGAGGAAAAAACAATGTTACAGACGTGACAGTTCTCCGTTACGGACTCGACCGCTCTGAAAAAAGCCTGCTTTAAAACTTTTACAGAGACCTTACACAGAAGACACAAAGCCTTTCTTTAAAGTGAATTTCGTTTGTATTAATTGTATCTTAATTTTAATCAATGTTTCATCAACCAATTGTCTGGATTTAATAAGAAGTAGGCTACAGACTGCTCTCTGCTTATGAAATGAAATATGCATTTCTCTCTGGTGCATTCCTATATACTGTGAAGATGACGAGTCAGCATCGTCAACTTCATCTTGACTTTATTAATAAACAATTAAAATGTCTCCTTGCTATATTTGACATATTCATAATCATTGCTTTTGCTGGTTCTCTGTGACAGCTTTGTGCTTTATCGGAAGCGCCGCCGCCATTACATTAACGCGTCACCACCGCATCAAAAACATGATTGCGTAATGAAAACATGAAAAATACCACACAAACATAGCCTAACTGTTTAGAAAGAAAACAGAACAAATAGCCTAATGCGCATAAGTCCATCTTGCGAATGTATAATCTTCACCATATTAGCCGCTTTTCCACTGGCCAGCGTGAGCACAGAGGCCGAAATCATGACTCACCGCACTCCTGTAAAAAATAAATCGCTATACAAACATATTAGACGCTGCCATTTAGTCTTTATTTACAGACTTGGACACCACACGCGGCTATTGACTGACCACGAACAGGTAATTTAGCCTACTTGCATTTTTCATTCGTTAATGTCTCGCGGTCTTGCTGTTTTTTTTTTTTTTTTTTTTTTTTTTTTACAATTAAAACTAAAAAACTAAAAGTCTGTTGTAACGCAAGCCTTACTTAACATGTACCGAGTAAAATATTACTGAAAATTGATTTGTAATGCCTTACACTACTGCGTTACAGCAAAAATGAATATGTTACTGTAATGCATTACTTTTGTAACGCGTTACTCCCAACACTGCTCGCCAGTATCGTGCGCACAGACAGTGCTGAGAATACAGTTCTCTTACACGCTTGAGCGAACATTAACACACATAATTATACCAAAATGTCTGTTTTGTCAAGTAACCTCATAACATAAGAGCAGTCTTAAATGAGTTAAATTAAGTCTTAAGTAAATGTAAAGAGTTGTGAGAATGAGGCGCGTGTGAGATCCGCTGTCAGCAGCGGCTGCTCTTAAAGAGACAGTGGCCAATAAACCTTTCTGTGAGTAAAGTTAATCAAAGAACAAAGGGAACAGAGATAATCACTCCCTGCTCTTGACTAAATAACTTCTGTAGCTTTAATAAGGATTAGTCGTTATTTAATCTAATCCAGTGCAGACCATTTGATAACTTTATTCAATTTCTGTATATGGTTCTGTATATGTTAGACAGGAAGGAAGGCCATATGTAAATATGACATTTATTATGGGTTCATGTGAGGATTGTTTGAAGTTCACTTAAATTAAAAGTTGTTCTATTTTTTAAGCCTCATAAATGTAAGAAAAAAAACGTATATCTGTCAATTTCACTTTAATGATGAATGGCTATAATTAATGTTTAAAGGGTACCTATGGCATTTAAAATGTTCCTAATAATGTTCTGGGAGTCCCCAACAACAGTTTTACATGCATGCAATGACAAAAAAACACTTTTGTTGTCTTATAATATGCATTTATTTTTACCTGATTTGCTCACCGACTCCCATATGAATCGTTTCGCGAGTCATTTTTCCAAACCCCGCCTTTGCGTGACGCTAATCTGTGGTGATATGTTAGACACCCAGCCGACGGGGTGTCATTGGTTGTTGCGCTAGATCTTACCCAGATACAACAGTGCTATTTTCTGATTGGCTAACAACACCAGACGAACAACACCAGAGGAGACCAGGGTTGCCAGGTCTGCACAACAAAACCAGCCCAATTGCTCATCAACCTACCCCTATCACGGCCAAAAATATTCAAATAGCGTTCCCGGTTTGTTTCCTTAATAACAATCATGTTCCAGTGGATAAAACAATCGCGTCAACCAGCGTGCACTACACAAACAACCCGCGGAAACAGTGCAGGCATACGGACCTGGCAACACTGGAGGAGACGCGCTTGAATCCTGCCGGTTCCACAGTGAGTGAGTTTTGGGCACTGCGGCATATTAAATATATTACAAATAGTTTTTCAGCGTGAGAAATACAATGTGTGGCCGGAGAGCGTGACAAAAGACCGAAATGAGTGAATGTCACGCTCAATGCGTGATGCGTGACACTTGAGAGCCCTGTGACAACTCCATTAACAACGACAAACACTTCACATATTTCAATACAATTGACATTGAAGACCTAAGTTAGCTGCTAGAAGCTGTGCTGTGCGTACACAACACACAAAATAATTATAGAACATGATACAAACATAAAAGCAACAGCCTACTTACAGATTGTGATTCGGAGAAGGAAGCTGATCCAAATAAACTCGGTACTGAACCTCCCTCCTTCAGTATCAGCCGGCTCGCAAATTCATACTTTATAGCATTTAGGTTTGTGAAGCAATCATCTTCAAAATGACGCGAACACAGAACAAGTTCGGGCTATAATACTTCTGTGGTATAGTTATGAACTGTAGCCACTGTCTTCAAATGCTCCTCACTGGGCAGATGAAAAAAGTTTGCTTTTGCGTCGCACTTCAAAACACAGCAGCGTCTCGTCGACATGATGTTTTCCCTGGTGTCTCCTAATGCAATGAGTGGGCGTATCTTATTCAAATAACTTGGACAAGTGACGTACGAAAGTGCATCGTTCGTCTATCGATTCATATCAACGACTCAGAGTCGACTCTTACTTTTGAGAGATAATAACTTTGTATACGGTGAACTTTCATATTTAAAACTTTGCAGGATGTTTTTGTTCACTTAGATCTATGTTACACACTACATGAAAGGTAATTTTCAAAATTCCATGATAGGTACCCTTTAAAATTGGGGGGAAATCTTTTTTATCCAGACATTAATATCTGTATTAGTATCAGTGATACTGCCCTTCATTCATAAAAAGATGCCATTAAACAAATATTTAACATATACTGTCTTTATGTTGTCTCCCCATTAATTTGGAGATTAACTGTGAAATTATTACATTAGAAAATATATAAACAAAATATAACCCTATAAAAAACATGTGTTTTTAATTGCGAAAAAACATTTTTTTTTTTTTTTTTTTTTTATTTAATCGGGTTAATTTTTTTTAATCGATTGACAGCACTATATAAATTATAACCTTTCAGAATTTAATCTTATTTTTTGGCAATATAAAATAACATACAGTATTAAATAAAATGTATGTATTTTTTCTTCCTCGAGAATGAGTATGAGCTAATATATAATTTTATATAAGTCATAAAAGTCTGGTGTATCATACGCTATACAATAAATATGCAAACATTTCTATATGTTCTTTATATTTTGTCTAAAGGTTTAATAAACTGTCTTCATTAAAAATAGTATATTTTCAAAACTATTATTTCATATGTCCGGATTTACAGGGTTACGTATGAAATGTCATGATGGGGAATCACTATAGAGTAATGTAGATAAATGCATTTTTCAGATGAGAGTAAAACATGACAAAATATATTAAAAGACTTACAGGGCTGTTTTGGAGGTTTTAATGACTGCCGATAATCTAATGAGGCACTCGTCTGATTTCTTGAATTTCTGAAGCTCAAACTCCTCCAGCTCTTCCTCTGATGTCAACAACACAAAGGCTAAAGCAGACCACTGGGCAGGTGAAAGGTCACCAGATGAGAGACTTCCTTTGCTAAGCTGGGTCTGGATCTCGTTCACCAGAGTTTGGTCATTCAGTTCATTCAGACAGTAGAACAGATTGATGGATCTCTCTGCAGGAAGATTATCTTCTAATTTCTGCTTGATGTACTGAACTATCCCCTTGTTGCTCTGGTCAGTGCCGTCTCGCTGTGTTAACAGACCTCGTAAGAGTCGTCGATTGGACTGGAGTGACAGACCGAGGAGGAAGCGAAGGAAAAGGTCCAGGTGTCCATTGTCACTCTCCAGCGCCTTGTCCACTGCAGTCTTGAGAAAATCAATCATGGTTTCATTTCTGTTTTCCTGTTCTGTAGACTCATGATCAAACACACTTGTCCTGTTGATGTCTAGAAACAGATGTGCATAAAGGGCTGCAATAAACTCTTGAATGCTCAAGTGAACAAAGCAGTACATGGTACCAAGACTGATCCCTGTTTCCTCCTTAAAGATCTGGGTACACATGCCTGAGTACACTGACGCCTTATAGACGTCAAGACCACAGGCTTCCAGGTCTGTGTCATAGAAGATCAGGTTGTTTCTTTCCAGCTGATGAAATGCCAGTTTCCCCAGTGAAAGGATGGCATCTTTATCCCAGGAAACATCTGGTGTGTATTCTCCATCATACTTTCGGCGGCTCTGCTGGATCTGAAAGCGGAGAAAGTGTGTGTACATTTGTGTCAGATGTAACCAAGGTTACCAGGGAGTAACAGAGAATTTTCTATTTTTTCATTGTTATTAATATAATGATATAATGATGGGAGAATTATTGAAAACTATTCAAAAGTAGTAACTTTATGGAAGAAAAATATTAATTTCATACTAAGGTATATTTTCATTTGGTAATACTGTGACCAATGGTGATGAGTTTTGAACTTGAGACGAGCCAATACGAGCACAGAATCTGGCGCAGCGGAAAAATTGATTTCCGGGATTCGCACGAGGTTTATGCGTGAAGTTAGAGGCAGCTCTCTCTCTCGTGCACGGATAGCTGATGAACACGGTGTCACGACGCTCCGGGAAGCAAATAAAGAAAATAATCTTCCAGATGAGTTCTGTCGATGGATTGATGTGAGTGAAATGACGCATTTTATTTTCTCTTAGTTATGATTGACGTTGGTATTGTTATAAGAGTGAAACGAACATTCAGTTGGTTAATATAAGAGTGTATGGTGATTTTCATATACTTAAATAGCATCAGAGTGTTGCTAAAGTGTTTATGGAGTGTATTTTTGATTAAAAAGGCTAAAGAGAACGATTTTAATGGGACGTGCTGTACCTGTACCAGTCTGGAATTTTCTGTGAGTTTGACGATCTCCTTGGTAAGTCGAACTGCTTTGAAATTGTTACAAATCAGACTGTTATCGTTGTATAAGAGGAAAAGCAAGAGAGTGATTTATCTGTGAGTGATTTGTATCTATAAAAAAAAATTTGTTTAATGCTGTATTTGGTTAATAACAGCTAAACTGACAGTAAATTGGTTAATATATTAATCAGTACATTATGTTGCATCTTATGTACATTAAGTCACAAACCTTGCCTTTGTAAGAGAAATATTCTTTATTTGAAATGTGATTACAAATGTTCACGTTATGGGTAAAATGTATGATTAATTTACTGTCATGAGTAAAAATGTTTATTGTATGTTACAATGAAGATATTAATGATACTTTCATGACCTTGTCTGTTCAAGGTCAGGTTTTTTTTTCTGTTGTTCTGTCTTCCAAAATTCGCCGTGTATACTGGATTTGTCCCGGCCTTCTTCCAGTGGTTCTGATGAGGGTTTGGACTGGCGAGCCTCCCTTGAGTTTGTTCTTGGATCTTTCAATTGAGGAAATCAAGTATTTGCACTGATTTGAACTGCAACCGGTAGGGAAAAGAATACCTTTCCTCATCTTTTGTTTTTCTCGGATGGACATCTTTTTTCCATTACCCAAAGATAAAGGACACTTTCGCTTTCTACAGTTTTATAAGAAACTCTCTTCGCAAAGACTGAACATTCTGAATTGAATTGAACATTCTGAATTGAATTGGAACAATATTTGTTGTCCAATTGGGTTACATATTGTTTATTTGGGGTTTACTTGTTGAAATCCAAAGAGAAAAATGGAGATCTGAAGAAATATATATCTACATTTTATTTTATTTTATTTCATTTTATTTGTTTATCAACAAATGTAAATCACCTGTTGTCATTCATTTAAAAATACAGTGAGTGTTCAAACGAGTGTTCACTGTTGTTGTGGCATCTTTCTCAGTAGCGAATCTGATTCTTCTGAAACGCTGGTCCATAAATTGCATTAGGTTAATAGCCAGAGAGTAAGCGTTACAAAAAGTTGGCGAGCCACAGCCAGGAGATTGATTGCCTAACAACAACAGTGACTTCTCTGTACGACAAAACAAATAGAATTCCTACTGTGAAACAAGCTATCCAGTGTTAACAGTATGGATATAGTGGAACGAGAAAATGTGAATGTTTCCAATGCTGTCATAGTTGGTGGCATAACACTGAGTGAATCTGATCAAAACTTAGAAGCATGGCTAGTACGGTATGGCAGCATTAACCGTACTCTGCTTATTGATGACCCAACATCTGAATTTCATCGGCAGGCTATAATAGAGTTTGCACATAGCTCTGCGATGACAACTCTTAAGCTTCTGTTGCCTTTGAGTATTGTTAGCACTTCAGATTCAGATGTCATATTTACTGTGCGTGCCCTAAGCAGCGTATATACCCCTGCAGTTAAAGACGATTCTACTAAGGGTTATTTGGCAGAATTGAAAGCCATTGCTAATGCTACTGGCAGATCTTTTGAAGAAGTGCTTCAAGAGGAGTTAGTAAAGATGAGATCAGTTGGCTCTACCACTGAGCGGTTGCCCAGCTGTCATGTTGCAGACTCCCAAACTCGGGGACTCGGCACTTCCAGTTCCTTCAATGGCCGTGGGTCACCCGCCACATCACATAGGATGGGAGAAAGTAGAGATGGAACTTACTCACCAAACGTTTCTCCATTGCTGAGTGGTGAATCCCAGAATACTCAAAACCTGTCCAAGGAGAATGAAGACAACACTGTACCTAATACTGGTGGAAGTAACAATCCTTCAACCACAGGGATGTCACATCCAGTTCTGACTATGGATATGATAGATCCTCCTGGTGTGCAAAGAGTTGTGGTTGAGCATGTTGTGAGGACAAGTGATGTGACAGCCCAGCATATTTCCCTACGTCTCAGATCTTTCTCAGGGAAAATTCCACGTCCACCCAATGAGCCAGACTTCGACACATGGCGAGCAAGTGTGAAATTCCTACTGGATGATCCATCTGTTTCAGACTTGTCTCGTACAAGAAGAATCCTAGACAGCTTGCTTCCACCTGCTGCTGACGTAATCAAACACGTTAGTCCACAATCATCGCCCTTCGTATATTTGGAGTTGCTGGAATCAGTGTATGGATCAGTGGAGGATGGGGAGGAGCTGCTGGCAAAGTTCATGACGATGTTGCAGAATCAGGGAGAAAAGCCTTCCAGCTACCTGCATCGATTACAAGTGATGTTAAGTGCAACAGTGAGGAGAGGTGGCATTGCAGAGAAGGAGCGTGACCGCAGTTTGCTGAAGCAGTTCTGTCGTGGGTGCTGGGATCACGACTTGATTGTCAATCTTCAGCTGGAAAGGAGAACGAGTAACCCACCTACCTTCGCTGAACTAGTAGTGTCTGTCAGAACAGAGGAAGACAGGAGAGCTTCAAAGGAGGATCGGATGAGGAGTCATTTTGGGATGACTAAACAAGGTGTAACCCCTTCCAAAACACGAGCTGCAGCTCATCAGTTTTCTGCTCACTCACATGAGGTAGCCAGCAGAGCAGCCCCTGAAATAGACTCCATGAGAAAGCAAATATCAGAAATTCATGCTCAACTTGCCTCCATGCGACCATTGACTCAACAGAAGTGCCAGCCCGCTTGTTCCAAAGTGATGGATGTGACTTCGCTAAAAAAAGAACTGACTGAACTACGAGCCCAGGTTCAAGCTGTGGAATCTGCAGTCTCTCCAAAGGTCCCGAACAGAAGCTCAGAGGCTGAGGAAATTGCTGAACTAACAAGACAGGTTGCAGAATTGAAAGCTCAACTAACCGTCTCAGATTCAAAGAAGCATCAGCCAGGAAGAACATCTGGGCTCAGGATTCCTTCCACGACCTCACAGTCCAAGCGAACTAGACAAGAAAGTGACTCAGTCAGTAGTAGTGGATTGACCCCAACTAGACCCCGTCCAAGCTACTGTTTCCGTTGCGGAGAAGACGGTCATATCGCCGTAAACTGTGAAAATGATCCAGATCCTGCCAAAGTAGAAAGCAAACGAGATCAGCTGAGGGAGAAACAGGCTCAGTGGGATCTGAAAAACAGAGTTGCATCCACAAGGTTAAACTCCAATCAGTCTCTGTAGCAGGGCGTACGGAAACTGAGGGAAGACCCATATGCCCTAACAAACCTAGAAAAGCATTTAACAAGTGTCATGAAGTAATTCAGAGAAATCTACCAAGAGGATTGGTTGGAATGAAATGTACTGCCCAGTTGGTTGTTGAAGGAACTCCAGTGAATTGTTTGATAGATACCGGTTCCCAAGTAACCACCATTCCACTTTCCTTTTACCGCGATCATTTGTCGAAACACCCTATGAAGCCGCTTGAGTCTTTACTGGTCGAAGGAGCAAATGGGCAGTCAGTCCCCTACTTGGGCTATGTAGAGCTCACTCTGACATTTCCTACAGAGTTCTTGGGAGTACAATCAGAAGTTACCACGTTAGCCCTAGTGGTTCCTGATTTGATGCACGTGTCCCAAGTCCTGGTTGGAACGAACTCCCTCGATGCTCTTTATGCGAACCATGCTCAAGAAAGCCCAGGAAACATCAATCCAGCTTTTAATGGATATCGAGCAGTTCTCAAAATTCTGGATGTCAGATATAAACAAATGAGCACTGAAGTTCTGGGATGTGTGACGTTGGAAGGGACTACTCCAAAAGTTGTGTCAGCAGGGAGCGTAGCTGTTCTTGATGGAGTTGTTAATCTAAGTCGTTGTTCTCCTGAGAGCTTGACAACATTAGGGCAGCCAGAAATATCTTCTATGCCAGGCGGATTATTAGTGGCTAGTGGACTGTATACTTTGCCTGCTAAACGCTCCTTTACTTTACCTGTAGTGGTGAGAAATGACACCCAGAGTGACATAGCTGTTCCACCAAAAGCTGTGATCGCTGAAATGTACACTGTTCAGCACGTGATGGAGACGCAACCAAGACATGATGCTTCTCATATTCAATTGAACTCCAGCAGCTCACCGATAAAAATTGATTTTGGTGATTCCCCTTTACCAGCAGAGTGGAAAACACGAATATCAGCGTTACTGAATACAATGCCTGAGGTGTTTGCCTTACATGACATGGATTATGGACATACGGATAAAGTGAGACATCACATCAAACTCAGTGATGAAACTCCTTTTAAACATCGACCTAGGCCCATTCACCCACAGGATGTCGACGCTGTTCGCAAACACCTGCAAGACTTGTTGGCTGCTGGAATTATTAGAGAATCAGAGTCTCCCTTTGCCTCCCCTATTGTGGTGGTGAGAAAGAAGGATAATTCAGTACGCCTTTGTATTGACTTCAGAAAACTCAACTCCCAGACAATAAAGGACGCCTATGCGCTTCCCAACTTGGAAGAGGTGTTTTCCGTTTTAACCGGCTCAAAGTGGTTCTCCGTTCTGGATTTGAAGTCGGGGTACTACCAAATCGAGATGGAGGAAGCGGATAAACACAAGACAGCCTTCGTGTGCCCGCAAGGATTCTGGGAGTTTAATAGAATGCCGCAAGGGATCACAAATGCTCCCAGTACCTTTCAACGACTCATGGAGCGCTGTATGGGTGATCTAAATCGAAAAGAGGTGCTAGTTTTTATAGATGACCTTATCATTTTTTCAGAAACCCTTGAAGAACACGAACATCGACTAGTGCAGGTCCTTAACTGTCTGAAGGAATATGGCTTGAAACTCTCACCTGAAAAATGTAAATTTTTTCAGACTTCAGTGCGATATTTGGGACATATTGTTTCTCAGCACGGTGTAGAAACAGACCCAGTGAAAATTGAGGCCATCAAAACCTGGCCAAGGCCACAAACTCTCAAGGAACTGAAATCATTCTTGGGATTTGCCGGGTATTATAGAAGGTTCGTTCAGGACTTTTCTAAAATAGTCAAGCCACTCAACAACCTCACGGCTGGATACCCCCCAAATCGCAAAGGAAGAAAATGTAAAGACACAAATCGTCATTACTACGATCCAAAGGAAAAGCTGGGAGACAGGTGGGATGCTTCTTGTCAGCAGGCGTTTGAGACAATTGTGGAGAAATTAACAACTGCTCCAGTCTTGGGATATGCTGACCCTAGACTGCCATACGTTCTACATACTGACGCCAGCACTATAGGCTTAGGTGCCGCCTTATATCAACAACAGGAAGGCCATTTGAGGGTCCTTGCTTATGCTAGTCGAGGACTAACTAAGAGTGAAGCCAGATATCCTGCTCATAAACTTGAGTTTCTGGCCCTCAAGTGGGCGGTTACCTCAAAGTTCAGCGACTATTTGTACGGGTCTGAGTTTACTGTTGTAACCGACAGTAATCCTTTAACTTATATCCTGACTTCGGCCAAATTGGACTCTACCAGTTATAGATGGCTGTCTGGGTTATCAACCTATAATTTCAAGATCCACTACAGAGCAGGAACCCAAAACCAGGATGCTGATGGGCTGTCTAGGCGTCCAAATGGTCAACTGTTGAATGATCTGGAGTCTCAAAAAGAACAGGAGAGAATTAAACAATTCACTCTGAATCATCTAGCTGAAGTCGACGAAAATCTGTCTCTGATCCTTCCAGAAGCAATGAAGGCGGTCTGTGAGAAACATCAGGTTTGCCAGGCTCAGGATGAGCATCACCCTGTGTTGATGACATTAGTGGAGTCCTTGACGATGGATGCTGGTGCATTGCCTCAAGAATTCCAAGAAGAATATGAAAATGGCTTACCTGTGCTCCCTCACCTCTCTGAGGAAGATTTAGCAGCCCAGCAACGAGCGGATCCAGAGTTGAAGGTGGTCCTTGAGTACCTAGATTCTGGTGAAAAACCCCTTGCTAGGAAGTCCCAGTCACCTACTATGGCAATGTGGATGAGAGAGTGGAATAAGCTTGAAGTTAAGAATGGAGTGTTGTATCGGAAAAGAATGGATCAAGGTAGAGCGTTGAGCCAACTAGTGTTACCCAAGGATCTTCGAGAGATGGTACTCACCAGTTTACATGATGACATGGGTCATCTAGGGCTCGAGCGAACTCTTGACCTCCTTCGCTACCGGTTCTATTGGCCCAGAATGGCTGATGCTGTGGTGAGAAAAATCAAAACCTGTGAGCGTTGTATTCGAAGGAAATCTCCACCTCAAAGAGCCGCTCCTTTAGTGAATATACAGACCAGCAGGCCCATGGAGCTGGTCTGTATGGACTTCTTGTCGGTAGAACCAGACAGTAGCAACGCAAAGGATATATTGGTCATTACCGACCATTTTACAAAGTATGCCATTGCGATTCCTACTAAAGATCAGAAGGCTCGGACTGTGGCCAGATGTCTCTGGGATCAATTCTTACTGCACTATGGCTTTCCTGAAAAACTGCATAGTGATCAGGGCCCAGATTTCGAATCCCGGACCATTCAAGAGCTGTGCAAAGTCGTGGGTATCCGTAAGGTGAGGACGACCCCCTATCATCCAAGGGGGAACCCAGTGGAGCGGTTCAACAGGACCTTGCTGCAAATGTTGGGGACTTTGGAGAATGACAAGAAGGCCCACTGGAAGGAATTTGTTAAACCGCTTGTGCATGCATACAACTGCACAAAAAACGATGTTACGGGGTACTCACCTTACGAAATGATGTTCGGACGCCAGCCTCGATTGCCCGTGGATCTTGCTTTTGGACTTCCAGTCAGTGACTCATTCCACTCTCACTCACAGTATGTAAAATCTCTGAAGGAACGGTTGGAGGAGAGTTACCAGATCGCAACTCGTAACGCCATGAAGGTAGCGGAGAGAAACAAAAGAAGATTTGATAGGAATGTAGTTGCCTCCGTTCTGGACATAGGTGATCGAGTCCTAGTAAGGAATGTCCGGCTAAGAGGAAAACACAAAATAGCGGACAAATGGGAACCTGACATCTATGTTGTGTTAAAGAAAAGCAGTGGTATTCCTGTGTATACAGTTCGCCCAGAAGGAAAAGAAAGTCCAGTCCAGAGTTAAGGACGTTCCTGAAGCAGAGACCGTATATAGTTATTCTGAATCTGAGAGTGAATCTGTTCACTTTGATGTACCTAAAGAGTCCTTGGAGTTCACTACTAGAGTTGTTTCTGAAGCAAGACCAATTCATCACTCAGAAAATTCATTGATTACAAAGAACTTACCTCAAGTTGAGTCAGAAAGTTCACCATCTGTTGTCCTGGATCCGTTAAGAGATGATTCACCTGTTGAACAAAATTCAATCAGTGATGGAGTAGAGAGAAACTCACCTGCGATGCATCATATAGAACCGTGCACCTCTGAGGTCGAACCTGAAAGGAATAGTGAAGAGGAATTAGCAAAAGTAACCTCAGAAGAAGAATGTAATGAACCAAGTGAGTTATCTGCTGAATCATTTGAAGTGGTGAATGAAATTGGACCTGATGCACCTGTAGAGAACACCACTTCTCATCTTGAATTACCCCCAGTCAGACATCTTCTAGACATTCCAACTGTGGAGGATAATGCAGGAGATATGGGTTCAAGACGTTCAAAAAGACAGAGTAGACCACCAAACAAGCTGCAATATGCACGGCTGGGAAATCCATTGATTTCAGTCATTCAGTCTTTATTGCAAGGATTGAGCTCTGCACTTTCTGAGCCAGTGGAGGAATTAGATTATAATAAATACAGCAATTCTGGACCCAATGCAGCTTCACTTGTGTGACTTAGTCACTCCCAAGCACAGGGACGTGCTTAGATTCAGGAGGGGAAAGTGTAACCAAGGTTACCAGGGAGTAACAGAGAATTTTCTATTTTTTCATTGTTATTAATATAATGATATAATGATGGGAGAATTATTGAAAACTATTCAAAAGTAGTAACTTTATGGAAGAAAAATATTAATTTCATACTAAGGTATATTTTCATTTGGTAATACTGTGACCAATGGTGATGAGTTTTGAACTTGAGACGAGCCAATACGAGCACAGAATCTGGCGCAGCGGAAAAATTGATTTCCGGGATTCGCACGAGGTTTATGCGTGAAGTTAGAGGCAGCTCTCTCTCTCGTGCACGGATAGCTGATGAACACGGTGTCACGACGCTCCGGGAAGCAAATAAAGAAAATAATCTTCCAGATGAGTTCTGTCGATGGATTGATGTGAGTGAAATGACGCATTTTATTTTCTCTTAGTTATGATTGACGTTGGTATTGTTATAAGAGTGAAACGAACATTCAGTTGGTTAATATAAGAGTGTATGGTGATTTTCATATACTTAAATAGCATCAGAGTGTTGCTAAAGTGTTTATGGAGTGTATTTTTGATTAAAAAGGCTAAAGAGAACGATTTTAATGGGACGTGCTGTACCTGTACCAGTCTGGAATTTTCTGTGAGTTTGACGATCTCCTTGGTAAGTCGAACTGCTTTGAAATTGTTACAAATCAGACTGTTATCGTTGTATAAGAGGAAAAGCAAGAGAGTGATTTATCTGTGAGTGATTTGTATCTATAAAAAAAAATTTGTTTAATGCTGTATTTGGTTAATAACAGCTAAACTGACAGTAAATTGGTTAATATATTAATCAGTACATTATGTTGCATCTTATGTACATTAAGTCACAAACCTTGCCTTTGTAAGAGAAATATTCTTTATTTGAAATGTGATTACAAATGTTCACGTTATGGGTAAAATGTATGATTAATTTACTGTCATGAGTAAAAATGTTTATTGTATGTTACAATGAAGATATTAATGATACTTTCATGACCTTGTCTGTTCAAGGTCAGGTTTTTTTTTCTGTTGTTCTGTCTTCCAAAATTCGCCGTGTATACTGGATTTGTCCCGGCCTTCTTCCAGTGGTTCTGATGAGGGTTTGGACTGGCGAGCCTCCCTTGAGTTTGTTCTTGGATCTTTCAATTGAGGAAATCAAGTATTTGCACTGATTTGAACTGCAACCGGTAGGGAAAAGAATACCTTTCCTCATCTTTTGTTTTTCTCGGATGGACATCTTTTTTCCATTACCCAAAGATAAAGGACACTTTCGCTTTCTACAGTTTTATAAGAAACTCTCTTCGCAAAGACTGAACATTCTGAATTGAATTGAACATTCTGAATTGAATTGGAACAATATTTGTTGTCCAATTGGGTTACATATTGTTTATTTGGGGTTTACTTGTTGAAATCCAAAGAGAAAAATGGAGATCTGAAGAAATATATATCTACATTTTATTTTATTTTATTTCATTTTATTTGTTTATCAACAAATGTAAATCACCTGTTGTCATTCATTTAAAAATACAGTGAGTGTTCAAACGAGTGTTCACTGTTGTTGTGGCATCTTTCTCAGTAGCGAATCTGATTCTTCTGAAACGCTGGTCCATAAATTGCATTAGGTTAATAGCCAGAGAGTAAGCGTTACACAGAGTCTTGGGAGTGTCTTCAGTGTTTGATTCCTGCAGTGTTTTAGAGATCTCATCAGCCTGAGTGTTTTTCACATCATTATTTCTCTTCTCCTCCAGAATGTTCTGGAGAACAGTGGCTGAAATCCAGCAGAAGACTGGGATGTGGCACATGATAAAGAGACTCTTTGATTGTTTAACATGATCTATGATTGTGTTGGCCTGATTCTCATCCTTGAATCTTTTTTTGAAGTACTCTTGCTTTTGTGCGTCGCTGAATCCTCGTATCTCTGTCAGCCGGTCGATACAGTCAGGAGGAATCTTACTGGCAGCTGCTGGTCTGGTGGTGATCCAGATGAGAGCAGAAGGAAGCAGATTTCCCTTCATGAGGTTCGTTAGGAGAACATCCAGAGAGGCTGGTGACGATACATCACGCCACGTCTCATTACAATCAAACTTCAGAGGAAGGCGACATTCGTCCAGTCCATCAAGGATGAACAGCACTTTGAACTGATTCCTTCTTGTAAGGTTCAGTCCTTTTGTCTCTGGGAAAAATTGAGTTATAAGGTCCATCAAACCTAGTTTTTCTTTCTCTTTTAAGTTCATCTCTCTGAATGGAAGAGGAAATATGAAGCGGATATCTTGATTTTCTTTTCCTTCAGCCCAGTCCAGAACAAACTTTTGCACAGAGACTGATTTCCCGATGCCAGCGACTCCTTTTGTCAGTACAGTTCGGATCTCCTTGTTTTGTTCAGGTGCTTCAAACAAATGTGTGCATTCAACCTGTATCTCTTGTGCTTCATGACGCCTGGAAGCAACTTCAATCTGTCTCACCTCATGTTCAGTATTGACCTGTTCACTGCCACCCTGAGTGATATAGAGATCTGTGTAGATGTTATTCAGGAGTGTGGAGTCACCTTGCTTCGCAAGTCCTTCAAACACACATTGATACTTCTTCTTTAGGCCACATTTCAGCTGAGGAATGAGGAACAGCTCACCTAAACACAGGAACAGAAAATAGATAGTTTTAGTCTTCATTTTCTCTCCTACATTTATAAGAGACAATCAGACAGATGATCATGAGTCTCTTGCCTTCTAGAGCATCAGCAGCTTCATCTTGCTTCATCTCTCTCAGGTAATGTAGTGTGAGATCAAGAGCTGATTCTCTGATACTACATCTATTCTCAATAAAGTCCTTCACAAAGTATTGTGTGTTCTCTTTTTGTAATATTTTCTTTAACTTCTCCAGCTCATTCTTCAGAAATGTGATTATTTTGCTCTCAAGATCCTACAAACAAAAGTAAGAGAAAAGACAGAATAACACAATTTAAGCCAAATCTACATTTGCTCAACACTATTTATTCAATAATTATATTACATGTGCATTACAAAATCCAGTTAAAAGACTAACATGCTAACCAAGTTGTGCTAAAATGTGTTTAAAAGGAAAAATAAGTGATCAAGAAAAATGTAATTCAATTTCTTTGTTAAATAACACATTTGTTTGTTATAAATATTAAACATTTATAAAAATGTGTTTTCCTACCTGGAAGATCCCTAGAAGATCGTCTTTGAAATGCTCGTGGTTCCTGTGAGTCTGAAGGTCTGAGTCTAATGTCTCATATTGAAGCCTGTAATCAAATTTGTAAAATAAAATACTAACTGATATTTTACAGAAAGAGAAATAAGCATTAGCTGTGAATACTCTGACAAATATTTGATCAAAAATTAGTAACACAAAATACCTTTTATTAGATGATGGTGTTTTCTCACTGAAGTCTGGTACTCCACCTTTAGAGTGATCACTCTTCAGAGACACAGAGCTGGACACATGTGAGCCTGATCTTACACTGATGACACAAAGAACAGAGAGAAAACACTTTACTACAAGAGATACTACAGTCTCATTTGAAAAGGTTTAATGTTACAAATAGTAATCAAATGCAGTATATCTGTGTATTTGTTCATTTATGACCATGGTTGGATGGATGGACATGTTTAGTTGCATGATCTATTTCCCATAGTGAATTTATGCCTCTTGTGGCTGCCTGTGTAACTGTGTTACTGGAATGAGTTTCATAAATCCCCTTACACAGTCAAGTTCAATCACATACACCACTGTGGACAAATAATACAACCATATAATGTAATGTAAACACACAAAATACCTTTTATTAGATGATGGTGTTTTCTCACTGAAGTCTGGTACTCCTCCTTTAGACTGATCACTCTTCAGAGACAAAGAGCTGGACACATGTGAGCCTGATCTTACACTGATGACACAAAGAACAGAGAGAGAGAGAGAGAGAGAGAGAGAGAGAGAGAGGAGAGAGAGAGAGAAGAGAGGAGAGAGAGAGAGAGAGAGAGAGAGAGAGAGAGAGAGAGAGAGAGGAGAGAGAGAGAGAGAGAGAGAGAGAGAGAAAACACTTTAGTAAAGGAGGATCAACTGTGTCTGAAACACATCTGTGTTTTTATCTAATCCTCCACAGAAATACACACACTCACACAATTTACAGTTTTATAGTTAAAGGGTTAGTTCACCCAAAAATGAAAATTAAGTCAGTAATTACTCACCCTCATGCTGTACCAACCCCGTAAGACCTTCGTTCATCTTCGGAACACAAATGAAGATATTTTTGATTAAATCTGAGAGCTGAATCACTCCTCCATAGGCTGCCTAAGGGAATTAAACTTGACGGCCCAGAAAGTTATTAAAGAAAATGTTTAAATATTGAATGTGCCTACAGTGGCTCCACTATAAGTTTATCAAGCAACGAGAATACTTTTTGTGCAGAAAAAAAACAACAAAAAAAAACGAGTTTATTCGACCATCTCTTCTCTTCCGTGTCTTTCTCCTAAGCTGTTGACGTAGTGTAACTGCGCAGCGCTTCTGTGTTATACGTCACACGTAGGCTCACTATTGGCCGACGCTGGTCATGTGTGTGATGCGTGTGACGTTCAACCAGAAGCGTTGCGCAATAACAATGCGTGAAATCTTCAGGCCCAAAGAGAATACTTGAATAAAGAAGTCGCTATTTTTGTTTGTTTTTTGCGCTCAAAAAGTATTCTCGTAGCTCGATAAACTTAAGATCTAGCCACTGTAGTCAGTTGGACTTTTTTAACGATTTCTGTAATAACTTTTCTGGGCTGTCAAGTTTCAATCCCTGGCAGCCTATGGAGGAGTGACCCAGCTCTCAGATTTACTCACAAATGCCTTCATTTGTGTTCCGAAGATGAATGAGGGTCTTACGGGGTTGGTACAGCATGGGGGTGAGTAATTACTGACAGAATTTTCATTTTTGGGTGAACTAACCCTTTAACCATCATTTTATTTTTCTGGCTCACATTAGTTTATCAATTTCTTTTATATACATGAGTGAGATTAAACATGTTGAGAATACTGTTAAAATATACTTGACCATAATTTAAGAGAACATGTTAAGTTTTTGTTTATTGACAGAAATAGAGAGCAGAAATGTCTGTGCGACACAGTTTTCTTAGCATACTTAAATTAAAATAAGTGCATAGTTGTTTTCTAATGTCTGTCAATAATTGACCGTTCGCAGAAGCCACGCCCCCTAGTTATTGTTGCTACGCCCGTCAAACAAATGGTCAAACACGACCAGCACCACAGATTGCCATGACGGGAAGAGGTATAATACCCGTGCGTGTCAGTGACCTTTTTTGGATCAATACCTCCGCGATATCCTCCAGATCGAGGCACAAGGGGTTACAGTATGCAGTGGAGGGATATATTCAAAATATAAAAATACGCATTGAAGGAGACACGACTACTATTGAGACTAATTCTTATACCGGGCTCAAGCGAAATCTGAGAAACCCCATGATGCAACCAGCACAGCCTTGAAGAAGATTTTATAAGCTGGTTCGGTGGCTAATTGTCTGGAGTTAGAAATATATAACTCACACTGCATATTTAGTCATTTTGCCCCAGATACAGGATTATACATTCGCTTTAACAAGCAGGTTGTTCATTACCACGGCAACCGCTTGCGTGTCATGCTGAATGCGATTTTCATGTTTAAAAAGTAACTATACATAAGAGACGGAAAGATGCAGATAACCATACATTATTTAAGGTTATTTCTATTCGTTACGATATTGATATATGAACTGATGTTGTCAAGTAAGCTTCATGCTTCCCCCGTTGCGAACGCGCACTCCTCTAGTCTAAACTGTAGCGTTAGCTACAGGTGCTGCACTGCTAGGGACTGCTGCTCATTCCCCCCCGAAAATATAATGTTAACAACCACCCATTAGAAAATGTACTTCCTTTGTGGATCCTCTTGATCTGCTTTCTCCATGTTTCTTTGACTAATCTCAGTGTCTCAGTCTCACGAACGCTGCGTTACATGTACATGTTCGACACATGTAACTGGCAGTGGGGCCGTCCACACTGTTTTATCCATAGTAGGCACCGCTCACGATGTGTTTTCGGCTTTGGGAATGGAAAGAACACAACTCTTCCAGACAATCTCTCGGGGTATCTAGTGTCCGGTTTACAAACGCCGTGGGCGCACCGCTTCACCATCTTGCTTGGAGTCAATGTTTGACGGAACTGCTCACATAAGCCCCTTTTTCACACAGAGATTCCGGAAAATACACGGATAATGTGACCCGGCATTTGTCCCGGGATTGTTTGATTTCGGTTCATTCACACTGCCAGTGATTTGCCGGGATCTGTGAGTGCGTTCACACACAACCCGTTAATGTCCCGGAAAGCCGCCGGACGTCAGGATGAGACGTGTAACGTACGCGTCGAAAACATGTGCACGCGTGCACCTTTCCACAGAGCTGGCGAACGATCGCAGCTTCAGCGCGGACTGTGAGGAGCTCCTGTCTCTGCTTCATTCCAGTTTGCAGACATTTTTTCGTTCTTTCTTTGCTGATGACGAACACAAACTGTCTTCTAAGAGCAACAGAGTCGCGCGATGGCACATGCGTCATCACTACGACACCCCTTACGGCATTGGTTCTGGCTTTTGTTCACACAGCGCGCGTTCCGGGTCTGAACACGGCAATGTTACTAGGTCCCCAACCCGGGATCGATCCCGGCATCAATCCCGGGTCGTGTTTGTGTTCACACAGAAGGCACTCTGGCAATTTGCCGGCAATTTGCCGGGTTCAAAGTGCTGTGTGAAAGGGGCTATAGTAACGGTTGCTATGGTGTGTGATTGGACAATAGCCGTTTTGGGGGAGGGGCCTGCGAACGGTCAATTGTATGATCTAAAAACTAAAGTCATTTATTTGGATTAATACAGCATCTAGAAGGTTATTAACAAATTATTAACTGTGATATTTTCTATAGAGCAAACAGGGCTTTATATACAATGTCAGAGGTAATTTAAGAAGTTAAAAATTTGAAGTTGTACAAAGCATCTGCACATATAAAACAATACTCAAAGTTGTGTTATTGCCAGGGAAACACAAAGTCCAGTGGAGTGTAAACTGAGAGTGTGAAACAGACGCAGTCTTACCTGTGTTTCTCTGAGAGACTCATCTGAGAGAGAGAGTCCTTTCCTCTTTCCTCTGACATACTGCAGCTAAACTGACACTGAAAACTGATCAGCACTGCTTTCTGAAAACACTCAATCCTTCAGCATCACCTGCATATCACAACATTTACACACATCAACAACATCTTATTTAAGACAATCATGAAGAATAAAGAGTTATCAACATCATCTTATTTAAGACAATCATAAAGAATAAAGAGTTATCATCAACAACATCTTATTTAGACAATCATGAAGAATAAAGAGTTATCATCAACAACATCTTATTTAACACAATCAGGAAGAATAAAGAGTTATCAGCAACAACATCTTATTTTAGACAATCACGAAGAATAAAGAGTTATCATCAACAACATCTTATTTAAGACAATCATGAAGAATTAAAGCTGCTAGCAGCATTTATCGGTGTTCAAGCAATTAAGGTTGTTAAGGCAGTTAAGCTCAAAAGCATCAAAAGACATTAAGTTTTATTTGGTAAGCATTTATCCACTGACATCATAGATGAAATAGACGATTTACAACTAATACAGGCAATTTACCATAGGAAATACATGTTTTTTAAGCTTTTTACAGGTATAGCGCCACCTATGGTCCAATGTCCATAAAACTATGCATGCTTGTTAATGATGTTATGTCACATATGGTCACCAATTTTTGTAAAGTTCTGAGTTTTTATTTATGATTTATAGGCTTTTCGGTGGTGTAAAAAACTAGCTTCTAGCCCCAACTGTCGAGGAGTTATGAGCAATTTAGTACTTTTGGTTGCTGTAGCGCCACCTATGGGCCAAACGGGGTCATACTCTGATAGGTTGTCCCCATATTTGAGGCCTACCATCTGGGCGAGTTTCAAGTCTCTAGGCCTTACGGTTTGGGCTGCACGATGCGTTTTAGGTTTTTTTTTTTTTTTCAAATAGCAATTACAATAGGTTTTCAGCACTAAAGTGCTTGAACACCTAATAAAGAGTTATCATCAACAACAGCAACAGCAAAAACAATGTATAAAATAAAGTGAGTTACAAACAAATATATTGCCATGTAAAATAACGAATGGTCTTAGTCATTTCAGATTGTTTAATGAGTTTAACTGACTTTAAATATAAATTCACTGGGGAACAGAAATTAACACTGTGCTGGGAAAAATGAAACCAATTTGTTATATTCTCTATTACAGTATAATATCATTTTACAATCATATTTATTTACCCAATCTTTATTATTGTTGAATCGTTTGTCATTTAATCATTACTTCAAGTTCACAATGATGGTTGATATCATTACTTTCAAATGATCCTAAAATAACTGATTAAGTAAAAGTAACCAGAATTATAATAGACATATTGTATAACTACTAATCATAATTGCTAAATATGAACTGAAATATTAAATAACAGCAGATTGTTGTTGATTGACGTTAGTCTTCATCTGTCTGTCTACTGTAAATGTCTGCTTCAAAAATACTTTCGATTTCACATCACAAAAACAACAGCCTAACACGGAAGAGGAAATGGGAGAAAACTTTCAAAAACATTTTTCAATAAACCCTTTAAATCAATAAAACTTTGTTTTAACTTCAAAAGATTGTAATTTCTGTCAGATTCTTCCTTTGTTCGGAGTAGCAGAGGGAAAGCCTTCTGTAGCTTGACATTTAAATCACGCTTGATATACAATATGAAGTTCCTAATAATTACAAATGACTTTAATGGAGAATGTATTTAACTTTCTTGCAGTCTTGTCCATTAGGAAGAGAATTTATCAGTATTATAAACTCAGTAACGCTTGTTGTCAGTCCGCGCGCGTCGTTCTCAGAATCTCTTGCTGGTCTCGATGGATTGTGGATTAAACACATAAATGTCCGCGAGTGGTATTAGATTTGGTAGGCATTGTGCTAAACTGACATCTGTAGAAATGTTTCCTGGATTATAGATCAGATCAAATCCAGTGAGCGACAGGTTTAACTGGGTTGACTAACTGGGCAGAAGGAAACTTTACAGATACAAATCAAACATAACAAGGTGATCACCAAGGCATAGACAGTATAAGAAATCACAGGTGACACGGATGCAGTGAGATCAGGTGTGGAGACAAGGAGGATTCTGGGAAGTGTAGTGCAGATGAAGACAGACTGGTGCAGACATAGAGAGAATGAGTTACGACACTCCCATTGACCGCCATGGGAACTTTGGAATGCGGAAGTAACGCCTGTCGTGGAGCAGTCAGTGGCTGCGTCCGAAACCGCATACTCAATGAGTAGGTACTTAATTTCAATGAGTACTTACTTAACGAGCGCTAAAAGAGTAGGTACTTTATAGCCAGATCTCGTTGAGTATGAATGCGAACCGGACATCTGCCATGTTGACGTAATCATGTGATCTACGACGTTATCACAAGCGCAATAGCTTAAAAATTATGAGCGACAGGTGTACTAACACCTGATTCATCAGTACCTCGACAACCATACCCATTACGGTTTTCTTCAACACCAGAAAAATGTTTCCAATGTCTGTACAAAGGAGACGTCGGGCAGCTGCTCGAAGATCTCGCCTTAGGAGAAGACTATTGATTGCATACTCTAAATATGTAAGTATGAATTCGTAAAAAAATAACATTAACCCAGAATGACTTGCCATGCTAGCT
Source organism: Chrosomus eos (assembly GCA_036326025.1). NCBI lineage: Eukaryota > Metazoa > Chordata > Actinopteri > Cypriniformes > Leuciscidae > Chrosomus > Chrosomus eos. Next base: position 210,862 of record JAZAVI010000019.1, on the reverse strand, counting down.
CACCCCAACACGTATAATGATAAATGCTGACCAATACTCAATTATATGACATTTTCCTACTGAGAATGATTTGTTGTAGTAAAACATGCCTAATTTACCGTTATTGTCATAACATACTATGAATGAAAAGTGGACAAATGCAGCCAATGAATGTGAATACATCCATTTTCAGTCAAGAAATTAATGTATTAATTAATGAAAGAATTATATTTAATTGACTACAATAGGAAACATGAACAACGAGTAAACAAATGGATAAAACTAAAACTAACCATCACAATAAACAAGTCAACAACACATGAAACAAAGATTTATTCAAATTTATCGTTTTAACAAACTATCATATATTTACAGGCGGTGAACCCCACATCCTACTGCCATCTCAACGGAGCTGTTCCCATTTTGCGGCTTTATTTTGATGAAGCAGCTGACCACCGTGCCCACCTACGCCTGTCTCTGCCGTCCATCAGGTCCCTGATTGCTGCAGTCAGACTGGAATCTGACCATGGATGGGAAAGGGACATCGAGGTGCTTGTGATCCTCTACTGGCTGGCCCATGCAGCATCCTACAGGGTGGTGTCACGGACCTTTGATATCCCCAAGTCCTCTGTGCATGACATTGTGCACAGAGTGAGCAAGGCCATCATGGGAATTTTGAGGAGGGTGATCTGCTTTCCGACCGGAGATGACCTGGAGGCAGTGGGAGCAGGATTTGCGCAGCTGTCTGGGTCACCAGCTTTCAGCAGAGTAGTTGGTGCAATAGACGGCTGTCATATCCGTATCAAACCTCCAGCAAATAACTCCCACTGCTACTTCAACAGAAAGCTGTTTCACTCCATACAACTCCAGGCCATCACTGATCACCGGGGGAAATTCCTTGATGTCTTTGTGGGATATCCTGGGTCTGTGCACGATGCCAGGGTGCTGAGGAACAGCCCTGTGTATGCTGGCGGCCTTTATCCACCTGCAGGCAAGTGCATCCTCGGGGATGGAGGCTATCCTTGCCTGAGTGCACCCATCTGCCTCATCACCCCGTACAGAGAGCCTGTACAGAACCCTGTGCAGGCTCGTTTCAACTGCAAGCACTCCCGTGCCCGCAACATTGTGGAGAGAGCGTTTGGGATGCTGAAGACACGCTGGCGCTGTATCTTCTTCAAGGCCTTGGAGGTCAACCCTGCCTTCGTGCCTGAGGTTGTTGCGTGCTGCGCTGTGCTTCACAATCTCGCTCTAGTCAATGGGGACATCATTGAGCCAGAGGATGAGGAAGACCATGATGACGGCCACCCTGATCCCCACAACCTTGCAGCAAGAGTGGGAGAACATGTGCGGGACAATCTGGCTGCTGCGGTGTCTGCTCCAAACATCCCTGTGCCGGCTCTCCATGAGCATGATTACCTTTAAAACATTAAAAAAAGATTCAAATGTTTTACAATTCATGTTGTCAGCATTCCTTTTCTTTCCAAATTATCATTTTATAGGTTTACAATTACATGCATTTTGTTTTTATAGCTTTATTACTTTTGTTGTGTAATGGGCTAAACCACTGAACTGGTAAGCAGAAGATTCCTGGTCGATCTCCACAGCCGACGCCACTTGAGCAAGGCTCTTTACTCCAGGTTGATCTAGGGTCATTGTCCCTGTAATAAATGCACAGAGTCACTTGGATAAAAAAAATCTACCCAATTTAAAATGTTTTATGAATCGTCTCAGGCATAAACGTTCAAAGTTGCTAATTTCTTAGCTTATTTCTTTTAGGTACTACTATAAAAAAAATGCCTATATATATTTACTACCATTTCTTCCTGGTGGGTTGAAGGGTTAATTCACCTAAAGCATATGAATTTAGCCATTATTTACTTTCTTTATATTCTTTACATTATTTACAATTTTACTTGGAGCCCAACTTCTGAAAGTCCATTGACTGATATTGTATTAAACCATCAGACCAAACTTGACCAAAATCACCTTTTCTGTTCAGAGGAGAGAGAAAAATAACACACACAGAGGAATCAAACAACATGAAAGTAAATACTGATTATATTTATGTCTTTGGGTGCACTAACCCTTCAGTCACTATTTCACTGGGTTTAGGTAATGCAAAACTTAAGATAATTTGTGTGAAGAGTCCAACTTAGGTCATGGAGGGCCATTGTCCTGCAGAGTTTTTCCTACCCTAATTATACACACCTGAATCTATTTAAACCAATTAATATCTGACTACTAGAAAATTACAGACAGGTGTGTTGGAACTGAACCCTCTATGACCTGCCTTGAAAATCCCTGCATGAGCTCTGTATGCATTTATAAGTCACATAATACACTACAATAAAATTGTTGTTTTATTGTTGTTATAATGTATGGTTGATGCCTAGATATGGTTTGTTTTATAAACAAAGTATTGTGCAAAAGTCTTAGGCCACCATTTGATGTTGTTGTAGTAATGGTATCATTTTTATTCTTACTGACACTTTATTCTCACTGATGTTTGCCTAAAGAAGCCATTTTGTACAGATTTGTTTTTATTTTAAGTTCATATCTCCTTTATTTTTGTTTTATCTTAATAATGATAGAAAAATATGGATGGTCATTACAGCATAGCTAAAACAACAAAGTTGTTGGTGGCCTACTATTTTTGCACAGCACTCTGCGTGTGTGTGTGTATATACATGTATATATATATATACATGTATATATATATATATATATATATATATATATATATATATACACAAACACATCTAAATTGATATATATATATATGTATATATATAAATCAATTTAGATGTGTGTGTGTATATATATATATATATATATATATATATATATATATATATATATATATATATATATATATATATATATATATATATGTGTATGAATGTATGTATGTTCAATTTAATGTGTTTTAAAATGTTTGCTCTTTACATAAAAACAGATGTGTAAATGATCAGAAAACACTTTTTCCTTTAATTTATTTTTTGGCAAGAATCTCAAGAACTGAAAGAAATCTCTCGTCTCTTTCCTTTGTCTCCCGCTCTCTCTTTTCCTCTTTTTCACTTGCCTCCCGGCGCCATCGCTCTTCACTTTCCCTTGCTTCTCTTGCTTGCCTCTCCTCCCTCGCTTGTCTCTCTCGTTCTCTTCTGTCCTCCTTCTCCTCCATTTCTCTCCACAGTCTCTCCTCCCTCTCAGCTGCTTTCCGCTCTCTCTCCTCTTCTCTCTCCTCCATCTCCCGGATCAGGTTGTCTATATCTGAAGGCCTTTTCCGGGCTCTCGCTGGCTCTGGCCTCACTGAGGATGAAGAGGCCACAGCAACAGCCGGCCCACATAAGGCAACGAGGGCAGGAGGAGTGAGCGAGGGTCTGCCCCCAATTGCCTCATCCATGGCGGAATACCACTTCCAGGATGCTGCTGTGGGCTCTCCATCCTCAGTGCTCACCCCCGTCTGCGGACATTTCAGATCCTGCAAAAAGCACAAATACACAAGCATAATACAAAAGCAATAATTGTAATATTCACAATGTAATTTGATTTTATCAAAATTATCTTACTTTATATTTTTGTTTTAGGTTTTCCCATTTTCTTTTTAGAAATCCTGCCGTTACCCTGCCTTGCAGGTCCTGCTCCACCACAAAAGCTCTGCAGTAAATTCACAGAAATCAAGAATCAAAAAGAGTTTTGAAAGTACAAGAATTAAATAAACTACATTAACATTCAAATTATTTTTATTCATTCCCGTAGTATACTCACTCAAAGCCTTTGATGGCAGCATTCCGCTTTCCAGTGAAGAGGGCTTCATGGGCCACTCTCCACTGGATAAGCAGACGAGTGTGCTCATCTGTCCCTGTAACATCCAGACAAGATTCACATTACCTCTGTCGTTTGTGCTCAATACTACCTTACATGTTGATGTATTTTCTGAAGTGTTAAGTATTGACACTTTACTTAACTTTATTTACTTTATTAAGACATATTATTAAGCTTTTTATCCAACTCAAATGTTCCTCAATTTTTTCAAAAGTTGTAATGGACAAATAAAATATAGTATTTATATTTAGTTACTTTATGTACATTTATTTACATTACTTACATTCATGTATTGCAAACTACACAATAGCACACATACACATACTCAGATATACTTCATTTCTATTTGATGTACTCATCTGCAATTCTTATCAAAGATTTTCCTGGCAGATTTTAAATAGACATAATTTAGTAATCGTATTTAACAGATAGCTATATGGTTTAAAATGAGTGTAACGTTAAATCTATGTTGGAGACGAGCGTGTGCTCACTAAAGCTCCCCTGTTAGCTATCCATAATAAAAACTATACTATTTTCGCGTTACACCTTCAAAAATTAAACAGTTCAGTATTTGAGCAAATGTGAATTAAAACAAGGAACCTTGTTTTTGGTTTGTAATACTCACATTTGAAAACACCCGCGTCACCGTTCTCCGTCATGTTTGATAATACGTATCATTGACGTATCCTCTTCTTCTTCGTTTTCTTTATTACGTATCCTCTCCTGTGGCCTGCTGGGATAGAAAAGTGTTCATCTTCGAGCTCTTCAAAATCTGGGCAGAAACAGTAAGCCATCCGGGAACTTCTCGCCTACTCTTTTATGAGTACTGAGGTTTCGGACATACTACTCCTTTCAAATACTGTTTTCCCCTACTATATAGTACGAAAGTAGGAATATTCGGACGTACTATAAGTATACGTACGCCCGAATCTCGCGATAATTAGTACGTCACTCTGGTAATTCTCGCCTACTCTTTTATGGATACTAAGGATTCGGACATACTTATTCGCTCGCCTACTGCTTTTTCCCTACTATATAGTAGGGAAGTATGCGGTTTCGGACGCAGCCAATAGCTGTGTCCCAATGTGAAGGCTGCATCCTCCGAAGGCCGCATTTGAAGGCCGCGTGGCCGCATTTGAAGGCCGATTGCGTCACAGCGGCGCGACAAAGGCTGTCCCAATTCAAAGGCTGCGGCTGCGTTCGGAATCGCATACTCAATGAGTAGGTACTTAATTTCAATGAGTACTTACTTAACGAGCGCTAAAAGAGTAGGTACTTTATAGCCAAATCTCTTTGAGTATGGCTGCGTTCGGAATCGCATACTCAATGAGTAGGTACTTAATTTCAATGAGTACTTACTTAACGAGCGCTAAAAGAGTAGGTACTTTATAGCCAAATCTCGTTGAGTATGAATGCGATCCGGACATCATCGCCATGTTGACGTTATCATGTGACCTACGACGCGTTATCACAAGCGCAACAACTTAAAAGATATGAACGACACGTTTAATTCATCTATCTGTAAATATCTCGATATTGATTAAACTTGCTCATTTTGTGGTATTGTTGAAGAAACAGCTCTCCATTTATTTTGTGAATACATTTAGGGTTGATCTAAGCTGTTATATTTTAAACCATACTAATAATGTGACCCACAGTTTTATCCTTATAACGATATATTTTTTTAATAAGAAACCCCCAAATCTTGAATATGTCGTTAATTTCTTTATTTTATACCCAAAAAGTTTCTCATTTGTTTCCCTTTTTCTTGATGAATTTACCTCTCGTTTCATCCCTCAGACTTATAACAAAAACATTTTTTTTATGTATTATGATACAACTATGGTATCTTTCCATGATCTTGTATGTAATAACTTTAAATTATATGAGTGACAGGTGCACTAACACTTCATAACATCAGTAACTCGACTGCCCTACCTAGAACAGTTTTCCTCGGCGTGTGTAATGTCTGCACAAAGGAGACGGGCAGCTGCTCGAAGATCTCTCCGTTGGAGAAAACTGTTGATTTTATTCTCGAAAAATGTAAGTATCGCTCCTTAAAAATGTATATTACCTCAGAATGAATTGCATTGTTAGCCCACCCCAAAACTTAAACAAAATAATAATATTAAATGCTGACCAATACTTAATTATATTACTTATTTAAATGTATATACTAAAAATGATATAATTTAATACACTATTAGAAGAAAAGGTTCTATATAGAACCTTAAAAGGTTCTATCAGGCGCTACGTATTTGGAACCCCTAAAAGGTTCTATACAGAACCCTTTTTAAGGGTTCAATCAAAATAACCCTTTAGGGTTCTTTGTAACCTGGAAAAAGGTTATATATGGAACCTTTTAGGGGTTCATTCATTAATTTTGTTTTGTCAAATAATAGCCTAAAGAACCTTTGTGCCAAAAGGGTTCTTTCTTGTCATTTTTAGAACCTTTTTAGCATAAAATGTTATTTGGAGTAAAGAACCCTATGGTTCTATATAGAACCCCAATGAACCCTTTTTTCTAAGAGTGTAAAACAAGCTAAATGTAATTTGTTTTGTCATATGACATAGTTATGCATTAATACACACTAGATAAAGTCAAGCAATGAATTAATGCATACATAAATTAAATAATTATATTTTATATACTGAAAACAATAAGAAACATGAATAAATGAGTAAAAGAACAAATAAAAATAACCATCACAATAAACAAATGCATATACAAGTCAACAACACATGAAACAAAGCTTTATTCAAACTACAATCATGTATTTACAGGCGCTGAACCCCACATACTGCCATCTCAACACAGCGGTTCCCATTCTGCAGCTTTATTCTGATGAATTCCCCAGAGGTGACCGTGCCTTCGTGCCGGAGCTTGTTGCTGCGCTTCACAATCTGAGGCGTTAAGGGCCGGTGGAGTGATGGAGCGTCTCATAAGGGCCGGTGATGGAGGGTCTCATCCATGGCACCGTATCCAGGATTCAGCTCTGGGCTCCTCATCCTCAGTGCTCACACCAGTCTGCAGACATTTCAGATCCTACAAAAATGCACAAACATTATACAAAAGCAGTCATTTTAACAGCACAATGTAATTTGATTTATGAATTAAAAGTTTTTTAAAAAAAAAATGCTGTGATTTATCTGCTCAATACTAGCCTACATGCTGAGGTTGTAGGTAGCTGATGTGTTAACTCACTTTTTATCCAACTTAAATGTTCCTCAATTTATCAACAGTAATAAGGGACAAATAAAATATATAACATGTTTAGTTACTTTATAGATTTGTTTATTTACCTTATTTACAGCACATTTGTCTAATGTAAACAGTGTTGACAACAGTGAATTATCCTACATAATAGCACACATACATCACTCAGATGCAATACTTATACAATATTTTCCTTTCAGATGTAAATAGACATTTTAAATAAGCGTGTTTAAGATGTATATGGTTATGTAAATCCACTTTAGAGACGTAACGTTACGTGTGCTTCCTGGAGTTCCCCTGTTAGCTAGCTATAAATAAAAAAACATGTTTTTACAGCAAAATCACAACTATACTATACTGTCTAACTCCTTTACACCTTCAACAGTTAAAACGTTTACTCTATAGTAGTTTAACACATACGATTTAAACACAAGGAACCGTGTTTACTCACATTTGAAAACCCCCGCGTCGCTGATCTCCGTGATGTTTGATAATGACGTATGCTCTCGCGTGGCCTCCTGGGATAGATGAGTACAAGCTGAAAAGCACTCAAATGTCTGGGCGAAAGCAGGAGATGATCCGGGAACTTCTCGCCTACTCTTTTAGGAATACTGATGTTTCGAACGTACTGCTTCTTTCACGTACTGTTTTCGCCTACTATATAGTAGGAAAGTAGGCATATTCGAACGCACTATCGTCCAAATCTCGCGATAATTAGTACGTCAACCAGGTAATTCTCGCCTACTCTTTTATGAATAGTGAGGATTCGAACGTACTTTTTTGCTCGCCTACTCTTTTCGCCTACTATATAGTAGGGAAGTATGCGATTCCGAACGCAGCCTGCATCTTTGAAGGCCGCATTTGAAGGCCGATTGCGTCACCGCGGCGTGATGAAGGCTGTCCCAATTCAATACAGCATCCTTCGAAGGCCGTATTCGAAGGCCGGTTGCGTCATCGCGGCGCGACGAAGGCTACCCTGATTCAAAAGCGACGCCAAATGCACCCTTCGTTTCCCCGTGAAAGGAAGGATACATAAATTTTTTTATTTAAAAAAATTAAATTTTTATTTATTTTATTTTTTATTTAATTTATTTAACCGTGGACACAGGTGATCATGCTATTCTGGTGCTATTGGATCTTAGCGCAGCATTCGATACTATAGATCACAATATCCTTATGTCCCGTCTTGAACAGTGTGGAGGGATCAAGGGAAATGCTCTAAAATGGTTCAATTCATTTTTGTCGAACAGAAGCTTTTCAGTTTGTCTTGGAGAATTTTCTTCTGCCACATCCCCTCTTAATTTTGGTGTTCCCCAGGGATCCATTTTAGCTCCCATTCTTTTCTCTTTGTACATGCTACCGTTGGGCACCATCTTTAGGAAACATGGTGTTTCTTTCCACTGCTTTGCAGACGACACCCAAATTTACTTGCCACTGAAACTGAGGGATTCAGATACACTGCAACCTTTATTTGAATGCCTAACTGACATAAAACGCTGGATGTCACTAAATTTTTTAAATCTTAATGAATCCAAAACAGAGGTTGTCGTGTTTAGTCCCTCCGATAGGTATGATACTCAACATCTTAATCTGGAACAGCTGACTTGTTTTCAAAAACCGTATGTAAAAAATTTGGGAGTTCTATTTGATGGCTCCCTCAAATTCGACAAGCAGGTAAACTCGGTGGTAAAATCTAGCTTCTACCATCTAAGAGTTGTGGCAAAAGTAAAGCCCTGGCTCTCCCGCAAAGATTGCGAAAAGGTAATCCATGCATTTGTTTCTACCCGCCTTGACTACTGCAATTCTCTCTATGTGGGAATTAATCAAAAATCGATCTCCCGACTCCAAATGGTGCAAAACTCTGCGGCTAGACTTTTGCTGGGTGTACGTAAGCGTGATCATATTACTCCTATTTTAATGTCTCTACACTGGCTTCCAGTTCTATATAGAATTAATTTTAAAATCCTTCTATTCGTTTTTAAATCCCTAAACGGACTGGCACCTGCGTATTTGATAAGTCTTCTGACTGTTCATAAGCCATCGAGATCTCTCAGATCATCAGATCACAGGCTGTTGACGGTTCCAAGTGCAAGACTAAAAATGAGAGGGGATCGGGCCTTCTCTGTCATTGCCCCCAAACTCTGGAATAGTCTCCCACTGAATATTAGAACTGCTCAGTCACTCTCGGATTTTAAATCCAAGTTAAAAACTCATTTTTTCTCTTTGGCTTTTAATGTAGTGTAGAGACTGCAAAAGCTCTTCATTGTTTGTGTGTTTGCTTTCTTGTGTAAATGGTGCTATCTATGAGATTGTAAAGCACTTTGGTCAACTCTGAGTTGTTTTATAAATAGTGCTATAGAAATAAACATGACATTGACATTGACATTGACATAAATGGATCCTTAGCGGCCTATCCTACCCTGATCTACCCCATAATTCATTGCGCACCGGTGACGACAGCATTTTTAGTGCAGCATTTGGTGTGTAGCCGACGAAGGTACGTTTTAACCGTTTGTTTTTTTGGTATAATTAACAAAGGAAAAAAACAGAAACAGGCCGTTTTTTCCGTTTTTTTAATTTTGATCTGAAACGAAAAACCAACATTCAGTTTGATTTTTCGTTTTTTTCGTTTTTTTAATCAAAACAAAAAAACGAAATTCAGTGCAATGTCTTGTTTTCCATTATTACTGACAAAACAAATGTATTACTCAATATTTCCATTTATTGGTGGGTGGGACTTTGTCAACCCCTCGCTTCTGATTGGATAGTGTTCTCCATCAGTTATGTCTGTGCTTCAGGCTACTTTTCAAAATTGAGGTTCTACCAAAGAATTTCCATTACTGCTGTGGAGCTCCCTCTTTGCCTTAAGACGATGCAATGTCTCACAAAAATATTGCTACTACACTTAGATAACAGTTTATTAATGAAAACTAATTAAATAATGCAATAAATCCCCATCATGATAAGATATTTTATGAGAGGAGGCGAGTATGAGTATGATCAGTTTGGAGCATGTTTGTGATGAATTAAATAAAGGTATTTCTGTTATTTAGCCTCACAGATTAAGGCTTATTTTAGTAAATGCTGTGGACAGTAAAGTGTTCTCAATCACTAAAGATCGATGGCATCGAACTAACAGCAAGCACACCAAAAGGATTTACAGAAAATTGCCAGCAGGTGTCGCACTGCACCTCCCTCAGCTGTGATCACAGCCACTTGAGAAGACATGCTTAGTGTTATTCTGCAGTGTTTGCAGATTCATCCTACCTTATATGGTCTAGTTATCATATTTTATTATTAAGCTTACTATTGCCCAGATTTGAAACGCAAATTTACATTAAAAGCATTAAAAAATAATGTGATAAAATATGATTTCCGCTGTCAAAACAGCAACCAGCTTTAGTTAGTCTACTAACATAGGCTACACGTGTACACTTAAGATTTTCCTGTATTAGGAAGCGCATTAGAGTAGACTAACATCTATCTCCCCATTGTGAGCATGCGTGTTATTGGATGGAGACACCAAATGCCAGTGCGCCACAGTTCAATCATTTGATGTAGCCTCAGCGTCAGACACATAACGTTACAGTTGATCTCAGACGGTCTGACCCCGGGGAGGCCCCAGTCTATCTACACTCTTCTATCTGTGAGATGGAAGAGTTTAGAAAGTTGTGAGGCGCTGTGGAGAGGCACACGTTGCAGTAGTTCCCTCTGCAGCTCTGGCTGGATGAAACCTGATGACCCCCAAAATTTCACAAATCATGTAGGGGAGCTCATGTCTTACTGTATTATAAAGAGCTAAGCTCCCACTGGCTTCCCCGTAGTTTGCCCCGGGGAGGACCTGAACTGTGGCGCACTGGCATTTGCGTTCTCTATCATCACAAAGCACTCTCACAGTGCAATTGGAAACGTGCAGTTCATCAAGGGGGGTTCAAGCTGAAGTGTAGCTATTTTGACACAACAAAGGAGATCATATTCGATCACATCACAGATGTTGGATGAGCTTAAATAAGGGGACTTCCTGGGAGCGTTCCAAGTCACAAACTTTTTTTTTATTGCACCTGGTTTCATATGCTATGTCATATCAAGGCGCATAGATAATAAACCAATTAACAATGAACTCAGATTGAGACATTTCAGCATACTGGCCTCTTGCTTACTCAACCAAGGTAGCCTACTTTAATATCTTAGTTTCCTAAACACAAATATGTGTAGTAAATTATTTGCAAATTATAGGCTATGATTGTTAGGATAATTAAATGAGTTACAATTATGAGTTGGTGTGCCTTGATGTTCTGGTTTGACGATGTGGAAACCTTTGCCTTAGACAGAGCATCACCACAGCACCAGTTTATTTACATTTCAGGATGTCCAAGTTGTGTACAAAAGGAAAGTGTAACATTTTCAGTGCCTGTATTTCACCAGCCTTTTCAGTATTTGTCACGAGGCTAAGTTCATACGGAATGCTTGGTCATATGGATCAGCCCTGTCAACATGACGGTTGTTTGAAGGTTACCCGTGTCCTGCATAACTTCTTGAGGACCGTAAGCACACCCAGGATGCCCATACCCTCATCTGGAGATGAAGAAGCTGTGGGCAGTATTAAATCCACAGCGGAGACCAAACATTGCCAGATATATTTGTTTACTATTTCTTTGCAGACGGGGCTGTACATTTTCTGTATTTTAAGAGACACCAATTACTTTTAAAACATCAAATTTCCATAAATATTAAAATCTAATGAAGATAGCATATATGTGCAAAAGATTTCAGGTGTTAGTACCATCAGTGAATACTTATCACATACATACTTGAAGTGTAATAATGATGACATTTGCAGTCATTAAAACAACTGAAAAGCACGACAACAACCAATTTCACCTACTCTTTAATAATTGCAAAATAATAGTTTTGAAAACAAAACACATAAACAGAAATGTTGAAATAATTGTATTATTATGGGGCATATTCAACTCCAAATTTGCTAGTTTGACGGTAGAAAAAAACGGGCGCATGGTTCAAAAGGGTCGTATGCAATATCAGTGTCATCTCCCTTGTAAAGCCAGGTGCACTTGTACTTTGGTGCATTGCTATTATAATAGCTATGAATGGTGCTTTATGAAAATAAACAATTGACTGATTGAATTGCAGACTCACAGCAGAGAGAATTATAGAAATAGCCTAAGTGTGGACGTGATATAAAAACCACCTCTGATCATGAAGCCTCTGTTACTCTGCTGCTCTGTAGTTTATCAGTCTGACAGACAGACCCTGTCTCTAATGAAACGTCTGGATCCTCATTGTGCTGCGTTAATATAAATTATGAATCGGTCGTGGGTCACATCTCTCCCACACTAGTTTCTTTATTTTGTGTTTTATTGATGTGTGAGTGTTTTAACGATTTACTTCATGATCAGAGAGGCTGCTGTCAGTCATTTTAAACGTCATGTGCCCAATGAAGTCACAACAAATATTTTGGGGAATTTGAGCTGTAAACAATAAAAAAGCTGAAGTAATTAACACATTGACAGGGCAGAGGAAACTCTGCAGAGGAACTAGAATTCCACTTTTAGCTTCTGAAATGATTGACACGCTCAGCTCAGGACTGACCAGGACTCAGGAGGACGGCTGCTTTACTCCAAACAGTTTCTCTGTATGAACTTGGACTGTGTGTGAGACCTTTTGGATGTGTAAAGAACACAGGACATCAGTTAATATTGATCCCGACCGATCCTGTCAGCTGTCAGGAGATTTTAATAATCAGTGAAGTTACGCTGCTGTGCCTCGTGCGTAAATGCGCACGGTGTCATAGTAATGTGCCCCTAAAATAACAAAAACAGTGTAAGCCTAACAAGACCATGAGCCTATACCATGAAGCCGGTTTAGAAAGGCTAGCCCGATATGTTTCAGTTTAGTTTATGCCAACCCTGGGTTTTAGGCACCATGAAAGTGGTTTGGCTTTTAGCAGTGTTCATCACCATAGTAACTCACACTCCACAGCTAACCTGGTCAGGGGCAGGTTATGTTCCAGGTAAGAGGTTGCGAACCGAACTTGGACCAATCAGCTGTAAGCAAAGTGATGCATGTCTTGTGCGATAAAGTCACTCCACTTGTTTCCACTCCAAATTAAAGATCACTACACAGCAAATGATTTTTAAAGACAAAATCGTCCGGCTTTTAGTAGGCTAATGTTCATTAAGAATAATAATTTTGTATGATTTAGAAATTATTTATGTAATTATTGTACCCTTAATCGATCACACATGTACAATTTTAGTTTATCAATTATTATTACGCCCAGTTTAATTGAATAAATATATAAAGGTAATATAAATATGCTTTAGAATCAATAAATAAAGCTATAAAATGACTACATGTGAGCTTAAATGTTAAAGCCTTTATCAAATGTATAAGCAATCTTCAGAACTTTTACTTGCACTGATATAGCAAGACTTTGTATTTTAGTTGTCCTCGTTCATAGACAGATATTTTCTTCTTGCTGTGTAAATTTGTTTAAATTCTTTATATTTTTCAATCTCGTAATATTCTGTAGTGAACCATGCTGCTTCTCTCGTAAGAAATTAATCTCAGTTTCACTCTTTCTCTGCATGTGATTGGCTGTTCGCTACTGATGTCACACCTAAATTCCCAAACTCAGGTTCAAAGCCTGGATTGACAGAGAAAAGTTGATGATCAGAATCATGATACCAACAAAGCCTGGTTGGATTGGTTTGGTTTTGTCAACTCAAAACTAAACCTGTAACCCTGCGTTTGTTCAACTGCCATCATGGTACAGGACCCAGGTGTGATGAATCTTTAAACACTGCAGGATTAACTCAGTGGAACTGTCTTCTCAAGTGGCTCCAGGTGATCACAGCTGAGGGAGGTGCAGTGCGACACCTGCTGGTCATTTTCTGTAAATCCTTTTCGTGTGCTTGCTGTTAGTTCGATGGCATCGATCTTTATAATATTGAGAACACGTTTCTGTCCACAGCATTTAGTAAAATAAGCCTTAATCTGTGATGGTAAATAACAGAAATACCTTTATTTAATTCATCACAAACATGCTTCAAACTGGTCATACTCATACTCGCCTCCTCTCATAAACTGTTAATCGCTTAATAATGGTGGGGATTTATTGCATTATTTAATTAGTTTTCATTAATAAACTGTTATCTAAGTGTAGCTATATTTTTGTGGATACATTGCATCGTCTTAAGGCAAAGAGGGAGCTCCACAGCAGTAATGGAAATTCTTTGGTAGAACCTTAATTTTGAAAAGTAGCCTGAAGCACAGACATAACTGATGGAGAACACTATCCAATCAGAAGCGAGGGGTTGATAAAGTCCCACCCACCAATGAAAGGAAATATTGAGTAATACATTTGTTTTGTCAGTAATAATGGAAAACAAGACATTGCGCTGAATTTCGTTTTTTTGTTTTGATTAAAAAAACGAAAAAAACGAAAAATCCAACTGAATGTTGGTTTTTCGTTTCAGGTCAAAATTAAAAAAACGGAAAAAACGGCCTGTTTCTGTTTTTTTCCTTTGTTAACTATACCAAAAAAACAAACGGTTAAAACGTACCTTGGTCGTTAGGCTATCACTATTTTAGTTAGCCTATAGTTTTTAGATTAAAGTCTTTGATTTTACTAGTATTTTGATTGACTATCAAACTTTTCTCCATATAGGCCTACATTATTTGAAATATTTAATAATAGAGGCTATATGGTCCGTGTACGTTGCGTTCATTTGTTTTTCGATTTAATATTGAAAGTAGAAAAATGAGAAAACGGCTCATTTATTCATTTTTCGTTTTCCCAAAAAAATAAAAAAATGAGAATTCGGCTTGATTTTTATATTTGTATGTTCAGGGATAGAAAATGGAAAAATGGCTTGAATATCCGATTTCCACGTGTGGGCGCACATGAAACGCCCCTTTCCGCTGATTGGTCAATCAAAGATCAACGCTTTCAGTTCTTCCACAGTCACAGTCCTCCGCTGCTGGACGGATTCTTAAAGTGTTTATTACAAATAAACTCTCTCTCATCCAACAACCGGACTAATGCTTGACACAAATCGCGCTGGGCAGGGCATAGAAAGGGTTTTCTTCTCGATAGGCATGGATTCGACAATCTACACTAGAGAAATATTAGCTGATTATTTCAGAAATATTATGTAGATTATCTCGCATCTGCACCCACATGACCCATCATCATTAGCCTACTTCACAGCTGGGTGACCCACTGACAGCGCGCAGACCAGTATCCATTTAAGTGTATATGCACCAGTCATAACTATTATTTTAGACTGCACATTGAGTTTTGGACAAG
This sequence comes from Chrosomus eos, assembly GCA_036326025.1. Classification (NCBI taxonomy): domain Eukaryota; kingdom Metazoa; phylum Chordata; class Actinopteri; order Cypriniformes; family Leuciscidae; genus Chrosomus; species Chrosomus eos. Next base: position 195,509 of record JAZAVI010000019.1, on the reverse strand, counting down.
GGATGAAGCTGAAATATAATAGATATGAAAATGTCACAGCGCATCTATTTTGGTTGTTATTCTATTAGTTTTTTGTTGTTGTTGTTGTTTGTTTTTCATAGCTTATATAATCATTTTTACCTTTGCAAGGGCAATTATTCTAATATTTTTTTAAATATAGGCTATTTGTCATCTTTTATTTAAAAAAAAATGGAAATTTAATCAACAAATTCATTTAGACATGAACATAAGACAATAAGCTGAAACGCCCCTTTCCGCTGATTGGTCAACCAAAGATCAACGCTTTCAGTTCTTCCACAGTTTAACAGTTTCCACAGAATAACAGTCCTCCGCTGCTGGACGGATTCTTTGACACAAATCGCATTGGGCAGGGACTAGAAAGGGTTTTCTTCTCCAAAGAAATACTCGGCTGACTCACTTGAACTCGATTCTTTGAACAAATCGGTAGAGTGAATGATTCAATGTCCCATATACAGCCAATTGGTTCATGAATGAATCAGCGTTTTGAACGAATCGGTTGAATGAATGACTCACTGACTGACTAATAAGACAGTTACGTGCTGCCACCTACTGGGGGTCTTACTCTCATATAAGTATTGTTTCATTTTGTCATTAATTTCATATTTAAAAGGCTACTTAAAATATTATATTTAAAACATTAATATCATAATACCATGTAATTGTTACTGTGTAAATCCTCTGAGCAGCATTAAACAGTTAATAGTAGGCTAATAGGGCTACATGCCAGTTCAGAATTCAGATGCAGCTTCTTTGGTTGATACCATGCATAGACTGTAAAAAAAGATGCTACTTTAATTTGATTGTAACAGCTTATTGTCTTATTCTTCAAATTGAATTTGTCGCTTAAATTTCCAATTTTTTTATAAAAGATGACAAATACCCTATATTTAAAAAATATTAGAATATAGATAAACATGATTATAAGCTATGAAAGCTAAGCTATGAAAAACAAACAAACAAACAAACAAACAAACAACAACAAAAAACGAATAGAATAACAACCAAAATAGATGCGCTGTGACATGGATACTAAATAATGCAATTTATATCTTTTCATATCTATCATATTTCAGCTTCATCCCTTGTCCAAAACTCAATGTGCAGTCTAAAATAGTTACGACTGCTGCATACCGGTTGCGCGCTGTCAGTGGGTCACCCAGCTGTGAAGTAGGCTAATGATGATGGGTCATGTGGGTGCAGATGCGAGATAATCTACATAATATTTCTGAAATAATCAGCTAATATTTCTCTAGTGTAGATTGTCGAATCCATGCCTATAGAGAAGAAAACCCTTTCTATGCCCTGCCCAGCGCGATTTGTGTCAAGCATTAGTCCGGTGTTGGATGAGAGAGAGTTTATTTGTAATAAACACTTTAAGAATCCGTCCAGCAGCGGAGGACTGTGACTGTGGAAGAACCGAAAGCGTTGATCTTTGATTGACCAATCAGCGGAAAGGGGCGTTTCATGTGCGCCCACACGTGGAAATCGAATATTCAAGCCATTTTTCCATTTTCTATCCCTGAACATAAAAATTTAAAAATCAAGCCGAATTCTCGTTTTTTAATTTTTTGGGAAAAAAGAAGAATAAATATATGAGCCGTTTTCTCATTTTTCTACTTTCAATATTAAATTGAAAAACGAATGAACGCAACATACACGGACCCTATATAATTGCGTCCATTCGTTTTTCTTTTTTTAACACCTAATTGAAAAACTAAAAATGAACGATTGTTGTATTTTTAAAAGGCAAAGTTGAACACCAACATTTGAACTGTAGGCTACACAAATGCTGCACAAAAAAAAAAAAATATGACTTTTTGCCCCTTTATTAAACATTTAAAATATTCACAAATTACTATGGACAAAATGTCGATTAGACAGGCCAGATTAGAACCTGTAAAATATATTTTTTCCGCAGTGCTGAATGAGAAGGTCCATGTCTCTGGAACCATGATTTATGATAATAAATGTGTCAGAATAAATTACTTGGCATTTTAATTGTTCGTTTAAGTGAACATTTCAAGCTTTAGGCTAGGTATATTTTGTTTAAGTTCATTTTTGAGACGCGCTCGAGTTCACGGAGATCATGAAAGCGTGATTGATTGCTTTATTTTCTTTTACAAAAGGACAACGTTTTCTTGTTATGTGAGTTGGACAAATAAAAGTATAATTTCTGGTCATACCGAAAAGAATAATACATCATTCGCAACTAGAGTATTTTTCAAGTTGTTTCCACTGTTTATAATGCAAGTGTTCGCGGTCGCGCATCCGTGCCATGCAGTGCGCGCTCCACACTTGCGTCAAAATCTTGTGTTTATTTGTGATAATCTTAGCCCTGTATTATGACTTACATTTGACGAATTTATTTGTTCCTTTTTTGGAAAAAAGCGCATTCTAAATGTGTAGCCTAAATGCAGGCTAATAATACTATTATCATTTGCGTTGAGTTCACTGAAGACAGTAGGCTAATATGTTAATCATAAAATAATTTATGAATGTTTTATTTTTATATAACCTAATCTTGTGTTTGTGTTATATTTCTTTTTTAAATGTGAAGTCTTTTTTTGCTTATAGGCTTATTCTATTATACTGAGCTTTTTTCTCCTATAAAATTTGACTTTAAAGACAAGTGGCCTAAATGTCGTTTTTTTAGAAAATTCAAGAAATATTAAGTTAAACATAATTAAATGCATCCCGCATAAACAGGAGGCCAGGTTGGCACATGCTGGGGGAGAGGCCACAAATCCGTGAGTTTACAAACCCTTGGGAACGGATTGGAAAACCCGACTGTAAATAAATTCACCATGGTCCATTTATGTACATAAAAATAATACAATAGCCTTGAACTTATATATATATAAGTATAACTTATACTTATATACTTATATATATATATGCCTAATGTGTTATATGCCATAGTTTTGGCTAAACCGAAAATACATGAGTGAAACATCCTCACATGTCCTCCAGTAAAATATAAAACATAAAAATGACAATAGCCAATTCTGGCTCCATAGCTGTTTACTCAATTATAACAAATTAATGATCAGGAGGGCAGCTGTACTCTCGCACTGTTGCTAGGCGCCAGGGGCGGTAATCGGGAACACCTGGATGCGCAATTAGAAAATCCTACGAAGGCTACATGGTGCGTCCTTCGAAGGACGAATAGGCTGCATCCTCCGAAGTCCGCGGCCTTCGGAGGATGCAGTCTTCACATTGGGACACAGCTAATAGCGTCAGAGAATGTCTAATAAGGGGAGAATTGGCACTGTCTGGTTACTTCCGGTTTCTGGACTGGCTGCAGTAACACGTCTCTGTCCATGCGGGGGCGCTCGCGAGTGAGTGCAGAATGAATGGGAGTCTATGGGGTTTCACCCCTAGAAATCCACTTTTCTCAGGATATAATTTTTTGTCAAGTAATTTGAAAGTTGCATTCAAAAGGGAGGGCAAAGATAATACACTCTGCTGAAAATTGCATTTTTAAGTTCACTTATCTGTTCTAAAAATCCGTTCAAACATGTGATGACGTCACACAGTAGCAGAATGCTAGCGTGTTCCGGCCAACAACGGCCTAACCTGTGAGAAATCGAAAGGACATAAGTACTAGTTCATTCGACTTTTGGCCTATAATCTATATTGAACTTGCGGAATCAGCAATAAAATCTACGTTTATTCAACGACAAGCAGGAGAAAGAGATACATTTAGCCGTTTAGCTCAGATTTCAGTGGTTTGTATGTGGTGTACAAAAAGTTCCATCTCTGGTTATTTAAAATCTCAATAGTTACACTTGTAAAATAAGTGTTTTAATAAAGAATGGTCAAAGCTCAGACTTGTCATGCATCTGGCTTTTTATTCTTGGATAAGAATGATGAAGACCCCCATACTGAGATATAATTTAAGTTTCTTATTGTGGAAAAAAGCATTTTCTGTGATTGACCAGATTTGAGCAATAACAAAGATAACTGATGGATCCTTTATCCTAATACATGTTATGGTACAACTACTAACTGTGCAATGCAGTAAATATAACATTTGTGAGAAGTAATAGTAAATAGTTTAGTCGATAAAATAAACAAATAGTATACAGCAAATAAAATAGTAATGAATAGTATAATTATATAATATTATAAGTACAATAATACAATCATAAAAATATTGATAATAGCATATGGTTTATTAATAATACTATAATAATAGCAATAGAATAAGAAATATCAATTACAGAATATACACAATAAAAAATAAGTTAAATAGTGACTTATATTTAATATTTAACTCTTTTAGTTAAATTTCAGTTTTATTGATCAGTAATAGCCATTATAACAGAAGTAGCTTCAGTCAAACATACAGCAGGATACAACGTTAAAAAAGCCTAAATATAAAGTTATGAAACTTCACTTTTACTTCACCCTCAGCCAAAACGATTTACCAGGGAACCATTTATAGATTAATGAGACCAAAGATCGCCCGTTAGATATCCACAAGACGAATTATATCTCATGTTTAACCATTAGACTAGAGACATCCGAGCCGGCGGCAAACTTCAGACGCACTGGCCGAGGTAAGGCTGTCCTCTGCGGGCTTAATGAGCGCCGAGCGCCCGGTGATCGGATCTCACAACTCCGAAAACGTCAGATCAAATTTTTAAATAGGCGCTATCTTTATAAACAAACCACATATTTAAGCTTTAAACAACTATATTGTCGACTGAAAAACTATTAAAACTACATTTCGTGACACAATAACAGTAGTATTTATTTATTTATCCTCTGAACGTTACTATTACTAATTAAATAATGACCAAATACAACCAAAAACAAACGTTCAGTCTTGCCAGTGAAAGATAATTCCTCGAAAACTGTTTTCAATTGTGTGGCGACTTGTACAGCCCCAAGGAGTGCACAAAACAGGCATTTTTCTCAATTCCCAGTATGAGAGGTATGGGAAAGTTGCCATCCCCAATATGGCGGCGCCGTTGACGTGCGCTCCAGCGGCCAATAGGGCGTCTATGTATTATATTATGTCTATGGTCCAATAGACCTTTCTCACAATAACCGGAAATACGTAATCCAGTGGTGTAGTCTACTTTTTTGTAGTGAGTATACTGTGATATATATAGCCACCCCCCCCCCCCCACCACCACACACACTTTTTAAAAACTTGTGTGATATTCCTTTAAAATTATGTTTTAATCTATTTGCTTATTACTATTTTAAAAAGTACATCTTACTATGCAATTTCTTTCATAATTCCCTCGAGTTACTTTTTTTATTTATCTCTACAAACTTTTATTTTAATGGGTTGTAAATTAAAGACATTTGAGCTTCTGTGTGTTTTAATAAACTACTATTATTATTATTATTATTATTATTATTATTAGGCCTACCTGAAGTATACTCTACTCTACTGTGCAATAGTAATATATTTCTGTTATATCTTCAAGTTATACAAAACTTTGATTTTGACAGATTGTCATGTAGACTTTAAAGTTTGTTACAGTGTATATGATACGAATGAATACGATAGTTTTATCAAATGAAATGATCAGATGAGGTAAAATTCTTGTGAAGTGACTCTCATAAAAGCTCTGCAATGAAGTTCAAATGTGTGCATGTCCTCCTCATAGACGCTGAAAACTCCACGAGTGCCGCGCGCGTCAGTGTGTAGTAGAGCACACATTGAGCGCTCATTCGCAGAAACACGCAGAACATGCAGAGTTTATTTCAATAGCAGTCTTTTTGAGCTTTAATATTCATAGACACTTAGTACATATCGAGATTTATTTCATTGTATCATTACTTTTGATTTATTCATTCAAAAATGACCAAATTGCGTGACGTTCCCCTTTATAGTAGGTTTGTTACCAGGGCCGGCGCGTCCATATAGGCGAACTAGGCAATTGCCTAGAGCGGCACTTTTGTAAGGGCGGCAAAATGTGTGCCAACCGGGAATGAACAATTCACAAAATAGGTTATTTATATGATTTACTGAGCTGCCGCCGCCCCGCAGCACCGGCGCGCCCCTGCTCTCACGAGTCATGACTGGCTGCGTTCACATATCGCGCCTAAAAACGCGTAGAAAACGCTAGGCGCGCCGCGTTCTCCTTTTTCCAAAGCGCCAGGGCGGTTGCGCTCCGTAGGCGTCTGTCGTTGCTAAGCTACGGTGCGCTTGCTGCATTCTGAAAAGTTGAGATGTTTCTATCTCAATGCGGCGCAGACGCGCTTGGAAAAAACGATCGCGTCCCACCGCGACGCCGTCGCTTCCATTATGAGCGCGCATACCGCGCGCCTACATTTGAAATAACGAACTTGAGCGCGCAAAAGACGAGATATGTGAGCAGGCCAGTGGTGTAGTCTAGTTTTTTGTAGTGAGTATACTGTGATATACCAGTCCCTTTTTATCAGTCCCCAGTTAGCTTTTATATGAATATGGTCCCTTGGTCCCTGAAGCACAGGTTTTATCAGCTGACAATTAAAATATTTAAACATTATAAGCACAAATAAAAATTTACTTTTTAAAAAATTGTGTGATATTCCTTTAAAGTTATGTTTTAATAGATTTTATTATTATTATTTAAAAAAGTACATCTTACTATGCAATTTCTTTCATAATTCCCTCGAGTTACTTTATTTATCTGTACAAACTTTTATTTTGGTGAGTTGTAAATTAAAGACATTTGAGCTTCTGTGTTTTAATAAACGTATTATTATTATTATTATTAGGCCTACTTGAAGCTCTACTGTGCAATAGTAAAATATTTCTGTTATAATTTATATTTTAGGTTATACAAAACTTTGATTTTGACAGGTTGTCATGAAGACTTTAAAGTTTGTGAGTGTGTATATGATACAAATGAACGACGGTAGTTTTATCAAATGAAATGGTAAAATTCTTGTGAAGAGACTCTCATAAAAGCTCTGCAATGAAGTTCAAATGTGTGCATGTCCTCCTCAGACGCTGAAAACACCACGAGTGTCACGCGCGCGTCAGTGTATAGAGCACACATTGAGCCCTCATTCACAGAAACACGCAGAACATTCAGAGTTTATTTCAATAGCAGTCTTTTTGAGCTTTAATATTCATAGACACTTAGTAAATATCGAGATTTGATTGTATCATTAGCCTACTTTTGATTTATTCATTCAAAAATGGCCAAATTGCGTGACGTTCCGCTTTACAGTAGCCTAGGTTATTTGTTACATTTGTTGCTGGCTTCCGCGATTCGATCCGTGTCGCTGCGCAAACACAGACGTCACGGCGGGGTGAATTTATGAATGAAAAATCTTTCACAAAACGATGTTGTTACGAATCCTCACGCGTTTTAAAGTGGGTATACGGAGATCTTTGACATTTCTACCAGAAAGACTCGGGAGAATAATACTGAGACAATAACATTTATTTACGAGCTCAGCAAGCAATCAAATTCTTTGGCGTAGGCCCCGTCCGTAATTCGCATTCCGAGGGTACGGAATCTGCGCATCCCGCCTGAGATGAAGGCGGGGGCGCAGCCCACCCCCAAAAATTAGGCGGAGTAATAATCCGCCGGGACGGGGCCCACCCCCCAAAGAACGGTAGAGGAGGTATACCCACTGGTCGTGAATCCTGAAGTACCTGGAATAGAGAGGAAAAAAATATTAGAAATAGGCTATAATTTTTTTTTTTTTTTTTTTTTTCGTGAGCCGCGACCTTCTTATGATGGGACGCGTGAGCCACGGGCCATCTTTGATCGGACACATGGGCCACAGGCCATCTTTTGATCGGACACATGGGCCACAGGCCATCTTTTGATCGGACACATGGGCCACAGGCCATCTTTTGATCGGACACATGGGCCACAGGCCATCTTTTGATCGGACACATGGGCCACAGGCCATCTTTTGATCGGACACATGGGCCACAGGCCATCTTTTGATCGGACACATGGGCCACAGGCCATCTTTTGATCGGACACATGGGCCACAGGCCATCTTTTGATCGGATACATGGGCCACAGGCCATCTTTTGATCGGACATATGGGCCACAGGCCATCTTTTGAACGGACACATGGGCCACAGGCCATCTTTTGATCGGACACATGGGCCACAGCCATCTTTTGATCGGACACATGGGCCACAGCCATCTTTTGATCGGACACGGGGGCCACAGGCCATCTTTTGATCGGACACGGGGGCCACAGGCCATCTTTTGATAGGTCACAGGCCGTCGTTTCATAGGACGCATGGCCACAGGCCGTCGTTTGATAGGACACAGGCTATCTTTTGAATTGTTTCACATCGACCACAGACCATCTTTTGATTTCTTATGTGCAGGCCCACTGGCTATCTTAACTTCATACAAGGCCACCTTGGCCTAAACACCACCACCAGTAGTTGCATAGGTATTTACCTGAACCGTTGCTGGAGAGCTTGCTGAGCTTCGAGGATGACTTTTGAATCGGGTCTTATGTGACTCTAATGCGGAGGAAGACCATCTGCCAGGATCTTAATAGCTGAAGTAGAAATGCCACAAGCAGCTGCTGTAATGGTTGCCCCGATCCTGAAGGAAGGACCAGTATACTGGGAGGGAGATAGACTGCGACATTTGAGGACAGAAACTGATAAGTCCTGACCAGGCTTAGAGAGAAATGCTCCGTTAGAATTTTAAATAGATGAGAAGGGACAGAATTTGATAAAAGATAAGAGTAAAAAAAATTAGGTGAGAACGTAAATCAGAAAAAGACCATGGGGAAAACTGAATATTTAGCTCCTGGAGTGAATCCCCTGAATGCATGAGCCATGAACGCTGTAACAGACATAGCTGCAATGGATTTTGCTTTACTAACTTAGTGTGTAGTGTTGCCATTTTAAGCATAACCGACATCTGCAAGGTTACAACACTCAAAGTTCAGCATTGGGAGAAATTCATTTAAGAAATTGCTTTTTAAAGACTACAACAGCGCTGAGAGAAGCTAGCGACATTCCTCCTGGGTTAGAGCATCATAACCAACATTTACATGAATCCTGCCCACGGGACATTTATAGAATATCGAGACAAAGTAAGCTAATCAGTGACTAGAGATAGCTACTATGAGCTACATGATTCATCAACAACCATTCGGAATGTTGTCTATAAGTTGACGCTTCTTGAGTCTCTCCATCTTGAATGATTCCGGTTGAAAGTTAAAAATTGTTGGTGAGAGGTAATCGAAGCTGCAAACGAGCTGTTAAAACTCCGACCCCTGTGCCGGGAGCAGCAGCCCTACCACGACCAAGGGATAGACAAACGATATGCTTACTCGCCTTCAAAATGATCATTAAATGCTATACGAGTTATCTGTGGGGCATTCCGAGCCAAACTCCGCATACACACGGGAGACCCGCCACATATCGATTTTCGTAATTGTAGACGAGGAAGGTACAATCAGCCGTGATCAGGATGTAGAAAGAGGAATCTGAAAAGAAAAGCAAAACATTACTAATTTGACAATCTCTGTTAGAGGAGGGCAGGGTGATGGATCCGGGTTGCTGAAGGGCAAAGCCGTCTGAAAGCCTGGAACGAAGTGAAAGCGTTGTAGCGATGGCTTGCAGTGGCAGGAATGAGCGGAACCTTAGTTGTGAAATTGAAGACGACTAACAGCCAAATTATCGTCTCAGGAATGGCATGATCGCCTAACGATAAGATCTGCCTTGATGACGACCATGCTTTGTTAGCCCAACGATATCAATATATTTTGCGAACACATCAAATCCCTTAGGACGCTATAGGATGAATTTTTGTGAAGAGCGGACAAAATGAACCTTGAGTGAGCTTAGAGATTTATCTAGCCTTTACTGATCTAGATCAGTGGTTTTCAAACCCTGGGTCGAGGGTCGCGAGAATTTAAAAATGGGTCGCCAGTGATTAAAAAAATATATATATTATTAATATTAATTTTATTAGAAAAAGGAATAATGAAACAACGAAACAAACTGAATGCTTCTCCTGACGTGCGTGTTGCCGGCTTGGGTCCAGATTATGCATTACCCTTCTCATTAATACACAAAACACGCACTCGTTCGCTCCATCCGCAACACAAATTCGCTCAATCGGCAGCAACACACAAACACTCGTCGATCCTTATGGCTGTCAAAATTACTTAAAAATGACGTTCGAATATTCCCTCAAAATAAAACACACATATTCAAACTATTCGAACATCTGGCTGTGCATTTTGTCAATGACGCGCATTACATCAATAACAGGACAAATCAATACAAAGAGACAACTACTCGCAGTCGCAGGCACTCTTTCTCTCTCTCGCCCTCACCTCACGCTCTCTGCGCAAACGGTTTAAATGAACAATAACAATAAAGAAATGTTGAGTGATGATCAAGAGTTTGTAATATTAAACAAATAATATTAACATTAATTGAAGTTTTACTGTAGCTAGAACCGACATTGAACGCTCCGAGCGAGCTGTGCTGCACATGGAACTTTTCCTTGACATGAAACGGTAGCCTATAATCAAACCAGTGGAAGCATGCAGTGCATGGAACTGCTGTATCTAACCTTACCTACCTTATTCATGCAATAAATAAGAATAAAAAATAAAAAAAAACTTTCAGCAGTGTTGTGCCAGTGCGACTCCTGTGACCTGTCTCTGATCCCTCAGGCAGCGCGTCCACTTGCAAAACAGACAGCCGCGCCTCTGATACCGCGGGCGTGTTTTTCCACATTAGAATATAAATTTTCACCTTCGAAATTCTTTTTTTTTTAAACTATTCGAATATATATTCGAATTTAGAATATTAATACAATTCGTACCATTCCGCGTAAGCACCGCTCAACTGTTATGTTTCCAAGCACATTTTTGCGCATGTGAAAAGGATGATTTTTTTCCTGTGAAAGTTACGAGAGCACAATGCCCCTTTTACTTTCGCTTTAAATGATTTCGTTTTGGCTTGTTTATAGTTATTTATTTATTTTAATTCTTGTTCTGGTCTGTAGCCTACATAATGAATATTACATTTAAAGAGTTTGTTGTGGAATATGTTGAGTATTTTTTAAGCATGCAGCAAATGGCTATTAATTGGTTAAAATTCCTGGCCTATAGCTTGATCAAATTATTTCAGAATCGACTTTGCGTTGCAATCGCGTCAAGGATCAGCAAGTGCATGTGTATTATCCTAAGTGGTTAAAAAAAGTGCTGAGATGATTTTTTTCTGCGCACAAGCCTATGGGTCGCGTCAAAAAAAAAAAAAAAAAAAGGGTCCCTCTTGAAAAAGTTTGAAAACCACTGATCTAGATATCCGAATCTGAGATTGGACATGCACCCTTGTCTAGTGTGTTTTTTTTTTTTTTTTTTAAATTCTTAAACCGCTAAATCTGCCTTCTTACGGTACTTACCTGAAGTAAGGTGACGGCGGCTTGTCAAGAAGCCACTAGCATTACCTAAATTATACTTGATCTGTTGTATTTTGAGCATAGAAACCTGTTCTCAGATGCGCAGCATTTGCCTGACATGGCTCCCGAGATGCTCTATGCAGGAATAGCGCCGTTCATGGCTGGGAGATCGCTGGCCACAACAAAAGTTGAGAGTCTTGAAGAGAAAGATACATGAACATGAAAATCATAAAGTTGAGCAAAGACAATGTCACTCGAGTCTCCTTCGCTGATTAGTTCTGGTGATTGGTTTGACTTGATAAAACTAATATGACTGTTAGTTCTGAGTTAGCAGTTTTGACTAAGTATATGTGGCCTTTGACCGGAGCATCCTTAGTCTGCATTCTGTACGTTAATGTGGGAATACCCGTCACATAAAATATTTCTATCGCACATATCAGTGTATTAAGTAGTCACCGGGAAGGTTGAGTATTACAGAGATTGTACACATTTCCAATATTGGAGATCTCATCTTAATTAGGGGACGTATTATAATAGGATTTTAAAGTAGGCCTAAATATATTGAAAATAATTGTTTGTAGAATTACAACACTTTTGTAATATGTAATTAACTCCCGTTGTAGAGATATCCACTACAGTATGCATAACAGCCGAATGATGCTCTCTTTAGCTCAGGTTCCCTTTATCGAAAAAGGGAACTTCGAGATGCGTCGAACGACACGGTGGGAACGCCTCTTGCGTGATTGCGTCTGAAGCATCTATGCCAACTAGTCCAATGGAATGAGAGAATGAGCGTCACGGGCGGGTGACGTCATGAACCAGGAAAGGATAAGAGCACTTCCGCTGCTCGCCGGCATTTAGCTTCTGTTGCCTCAGCAAGCGATCTGTGTCAAACTGTCTCTGTCTATTTATTGTTGTCTGTTACAATATTGTTGGAAACGTTATGGCGAAACAAGTTTACAAGCAGTGTGTTCCTCCCTGCCCGCGTTATTTAACGGGTGGGGACACACACGAGCTTTGTGTGATTTGTTTGGGATTTGAGCATGCAGCCTCAGCCTTCGAGGGGGCTGAGTGCCAGCATTGTGAGAAGCTACCGCTTCGCATGCTCAGATCCCGCCTGTCACTCTTTGACAAACAGAGTGGGCAGGCTCGCGATCCACAAGGATCAGGACCCGCGTCTGCCGAGGCAACGCGGAGAATGCATTCTTGGGGATCGCAGTTAGATCTCTCGGAGGGGTTGGAGACGGGTCCGCGGACCTTTTCTCCTTCCCTACCTGGGAGATCTAGCTCTCCTCTCCCGGTGTCGGAAGCACGCTCTGCGGTTTCTCCCGCCCGGGAAGAGAGCTCTCCCTTTCTGCATTGTTCTTCTTCTGAGGAAGTTGATGTTATGAGTGTTGAAAGTGAGAATGCACACACGGGGGAAAGGGATACACAATTTATTTCCCCGGCGTATGATGAGCTGGTGGATGTCATGTCACGAGCTGTAGAGAAGTTAAATATTGAATGGCCATCTGAGAATAAAAACACTCGCCCTAAAAGCAAGTTAGATGAGCGATTTCTCTCTTCAGCCACATTATGTCCACCACGAGGGCTCCCATTTTTCCCTGATTTACATAGCGAAATATCTAGATCTTGGAATAAGCCATATTCATCTCGTGTTTTTACCCCTCAAACCACCACTTATTCAAGAATTAGAGGGCTAAAAGAATATGGTTATGAATCGATGCCCCAGGCTGAGCAAAATTTAGCGAGTTATCTCGCGCCTGGTCCAGCATCGACTATGAGAGCCCCAGTTTTGCCCACTAGACCGCTCAAAACTACATCCACTTTAGTGGGCAAAGCTTATGCGGCGGCAGGTCAAGCTGGAGCGTGTTTACACACCATGGCGCTGCTCCAGGCTTATCAGGCTGACCTGCTGGGGGATTTGGATAACAGTGAGGGTGTTAGTCATGACGATGTTCGAGAACTTCGTAGGGCTACCGATCTTTCTCTCAGGGCTACTAAAGAGACCGCTAGAGCTATTGGGCGGTCTATGGCAGCTTTGGTAGCCACTGAGAGGCACTTATGGTTAAATCTTTCTGAGATTAAAGATAAAGATCGAACTTTTTTATTAGACGCTCCTCTTGAACCTTCTGGTCTCTTCGGTGACGCAGTCCACGCTGCAGTGGAAAGGTTCCAGGAGACTAAAAAACAGTCTGATGTATTTAAAAAGTTTATCCCTCGCCGTGTCCAGCCCCTGGGGTTGCTGGGCGTGAGCAGCCCCAGCCGCATAGCTCATCATATTGTGTGCAACAAAAAGAGAGTGTTGCATCTCGTGTTGGAGAATTTCATATTTTATCTGTCTTATACATGAGTCTGAATTTTGTAACACCAAGCAGAAAAAGCTAGGTCACAGGGCACGTGAGGATGAGGACATGAGAACAAGAGAGTGGAAAAGTACCCAAAAACCTTGTAGTACAGATGCAGGTGTTGGGAAAATACTGGAAGAGAAATATATTGTATACAATGTAACAATGTGCCACCAAGAAAAGATACTAATACAGATGCCCATTGTGTGAAATGATGCTAATACAGATGCCCATTGTGTGAAATGATGCTAATACAGATGCCCTTTGTGTAAAAAGATACTAATATTGACACTAATTTGATACTAACTATAAGAAAAAGGTATAAAGACCAGAGCACTGGCCATGAAAGATCAGATGCGTAGCTAACATCTCCTTTGTTGAATCGCTCAATAAAGTTGTTCTTCTGAGACCTGAAACTTCGACTCTGAAAGATTTTTCTGAGACCTGATCCAGACTTTGCAGATTTGAACCAAAGATCGAGAATTTGCCACGACATAATTGGCGAGCCAGCCAGGAGCGGAGAGGGGTCAAGCAGCCGTGGTGGAGGCCCTGGCAAGGATCTCACAAAAACAAAAGAGCCGGCTAAAAAACAGGTAGGCAATTTTTGCTTATATTATTTTGTTTTGTGTGATCAATTGCCGGTAAGCTATCACCCTGGTCAGCAATTATTTTACACTAGACTCCACCGTAAAAAGAACCTAAAAAGACAAAAATTAATTGAGAAGAGGGCAGAGGAGAGTCGAGCTTTCAGGTTCTGGAGAAGCGCATGTGGGTGTGTGAGTGTTGTAGTGCATGTGTGTGTGTGTGTGTGAGTGTTGCAACGTGAAAGGCGCATGTGTGTGTGTGTGTGAGCGCCGTAGCGTGTGTAACTATTCCAGCACAGAAAGAGCATTTGGCGTACTAGATACGCTTTTAATGTAAGAAGTGCTGCATTTTTATGTTTGTTTGTTAAAAGCGTGAGATACACGCTGTAAATGTAAGAGGTGCATTTACATTATATGTTTGTTTGTCTAAAAGCGTGAGAAACACGCTGTAAATGTAAGAGGTGCATTTACATTATATGTTTGTTTGTCTAAAAGCGTGAGAAACACGCTGTAAATGTAAGAGGTGCATTTACATTATATGTTTGTTTGTCTAAAAGCGTGAGAAACACGCTGTAAATGTAAGAGGTGCATTTACATTATATGTTTGTTTGTCTTAAAAGCGTGAGAAACACGCTGTAAATGTAAGAGGTGCATTTACATTATATGTTTGTTTGTCTAAAAGCGTGAGATACACGCTGTAAATGTAAGAGGTGCATTTACATTTTATGTTTGTTTGTCTTAAAAGCGTGAGAAACACGCTGTAAATGTAAGAGGTGCATTTACATTAAACGTAAGAGGTGCGTTTAAGCGCAGACGTGCGCCACAGTGCAAAAAGTGCACTGAAGGGGGTCGTGAGTCTTTATTTGTTTGTTTGTCTTTTTATTTGTTTGTTTGTCCTAAATGTTAAAGTGCACTGAGTGTCTGTTTGTCATTAATAAAGGGGATTTTGTGAGGAGTATAGTGTCAGTACAGAGATTATTAACTAAATAAATATATATGCAGGGAGTGCATTAAAATAATAAAATATTGATAATACATTTTATGTGAAAAAAGAATAAAATAAAGTGAAAAAGTTTTAAAAAGAGTGACTAGGAAAAATATAAGATCATCCTCTCAGAAGAGACAGAGAGAAAGAAGGGAGGGGTGAGTAGGCTCAGTCCAGGCGTTCAGCCAACAAAAGTCCAGGCGTTCAGCCAACAAACATCCAGGCGTGCAGCCAGCAAAAAAGGTCTGGGCGCATTATCAAAAAGCACCTAACTAGATATAAATTAATAAGTGTGTTGAGCTGTCAGTAATAATTAAATTTAGCAAACAACCTGAACAACGGATTTAAGAGATTAAAATAAGATAAATAAAAATAAGGTAAATGGTATAAGAGTAAAAAGACAAAGTTGTTGAAAAATTGGATGGATAATAAGAAACAAATTAGTGAAAAAAGAGTGCAGAGGTATAAATATCAGAGAACAAGAAATTGGTTTTGTCGACTGTTTGGCCATTTGCCAGACTGTAAGCGTTGTGATCCAGATAAAGAAACAGCCTTTTTTGAACAAAAGTTTGATTGATTAACTTTGTCTTTTCACTTGATACAAGAAAAATAGAATAAGATTAACGAGTGAATGTGTGTATGTGGATGTGTGAATGAAATCCCGGGTGTGTGAATGAATATACTAACAAACTAAGTGTATCTGAGTTGAGTTAAAGAAATAAGGAGTGAGAGAAGTGACAGAGAAGGAGAGTTTTTTATTCTTTGACAAAAAAAAAAAAAAAAAAGCAAACATGCGGACCAGAGTGAGTGATCATTATGAGGCAGAGGCGAAGAGAATACAGAGAGAAAGAAAGGACGAAGATGATTTTAAACAGGCAGTAAAGCTAACCAAAGGCATTAAGAATCACTTCTGGCTAGAAAGTGAGTTTATAGATAACGAAGGGCAGAGACAGGAGTTAACAGACCAAGGGAAAAGTGAGCTCTTTAAAAAATGTACAAAGATTACAAACTTGGATCAGCTTAAGAAAGAATGGCCCTTAGTGGATTGGTGTAATGTGATTAAAAAACAGATAACTCTTGAAACCCTGAGACCACACCTGAACAAATTTAATCTTCTAAAAAAACACCAATTTGGACTCACAGTTCACTGCATTAGAAATAAAGATTGACCCACTATTAATCCCGCATCTGAAAAGAAAGGCACGAAAGCGTTGGCCTGGGTTATCAGGAGGGGTAACTATTCTGAAAAATGTATACATAATGGTGGGTTCATGCATAAGACTAGTGAAGTGGGAAAGTGACATAATCTTTGAGGTTGGAAGGGCAAGAGATATTAGACCGGTGTTAGTGGACAATTGGACACAGGCAAGATTGATGGTAATGGTGGTTTTGAGAAATAATCCAAGCAGAATTAGTCATCTGTGGGTAGAGATACAGCAAAGCAGAGAAGAGACAGAAAAAATGTCAGTGACAGCTGAGAATGTCACAACTCTGGACCAACAGGAAAGGCAAGAGAGGGAATAGAGGGAGAAGGCTCTTAAACAAAAAAAAAAAGAAAGAAAAACTTTAATTGATTTATTTGAACCCCTAACATTAGACACCTGCACCAGGGAGGAACTTAACATATCAATAACCATGTGGGAGGGCAATGAGGTGAAATTGACCCCATATTCTACTTATCTGTATAGGGAGGGAGATATAACTGCATGAGGCCAGTGGTTTGACTAAAACATAGCCTTTTGAATTAATATACCTGGGGGAGAACATCATTTGGCAGCACAGTACATACAACAGGATAGAGGAAGTGACGCCGAAGCCATTGTCTAAGGTACCAATACGAACCATTTTGAAATATTTTAAGAAAACAAAACAAACCCCTGAATTGTTAAATATAAGCAGTAAGCTAATTGTGCATTGACTAATTAAGTGGGGCACACATAATTGAGTGCTGGAACGATGGCTTTGGTGTCACCTCAAGTAGAGTCCCCTGTAGAACAGTTTGCTTCACAATATCCGATATGCAGGGATACAATTAAAAACTTGTCAAAAAAGTGGGAAAAAAGGACCAAAAAGCTAAATACCAAGTGGTCAGCAGAGGGAACATTTGATCTGGCAATGTGCAGGGAAATGGGAGCCCTGATAAAAAACCACAAAGCCCAAGATAAGAGCAAAAAGAGACAGGAAAAGCGAGACAAGGAAGAAAAGGTGTTAAACTTATTTAGAGACGTGGGAGTTCGACTAGTAAAGGAAATAAGAGGCAAGACAGGGACTAAAAATATTAAGATAGAGACCCCACCCCCTTATGCACCACCCTATGATATGACTGGAGGACAATTCCCTATGATGTCTGGAACAGTGGACATAAGAGGCCATGTGACATTTGATGAGGAAGGAGAAAAAGAAGAGGGAGAAGAAAAAGCAGAGCAGAAAAAGGAGGAGGTCAGGAGCAGGAGTAGGGCCTCTGAGAAACCAGCAGCTGCAAATGAAAGCTGGTCAGAGGGGGAGGCAACATGGATGGAGAAAATCCCAGAAGGATGGACTATCAGGAGTGCATGTGGGGAAAGTCCGCAGGGTGATTGGAAAATGATATCCCAGACAGGCCAACAGAAAGACCCCACATTTACAAATCCATATCATCATGCACAGCAAGCATTGGGTGAACTAGAAAAGACACAGAGACAACAGCTGGAGGAAGATAGCCCCTGTGCCCCAGGACTGGAGAAGGTAGTGCGGAGAAAAATCAAAGGAGACAATCACTCTGGCAGTCACCGTGCTCACATTGATGTTGAAGAGATAACCCGACAGATCCATGTGACTGAAGCACAGATTGAGCAAGAGAAACAGCACTTGCTCAATCTCAGACACCTAGCTGAAGAAGAACAAAAAGAATGCCAAAGATATCAAAAAAGGCCACACAAGCATCATCAAAGGTCCCGCTCTATCAGCCCTTGTGGTGAATACAAGGCAGTATCTGGCACCCTCCTATTGGAAGACATCCATGACATTGAACCCCACTGGAAGAGACAAACAAAATTGAAGAGAGATCCACACACCAGATACAGCTTCTGTCAAGAAGAAGAAGTTCAAGATTGGAGTAGTCTGAAACAGTGTCCTATCCTAATCAAGGGACAGCAAGGACAGTATGTACCATGGGCAGGACAAGATCTGGAGGGCCTAATCTCTCGTCTGCCTGATCTACATGAAGGGGCTGGAAAATGGATCAAACTACTGGAGGAAGAGACAATGGGGAAGATCCTAACTGTGGGTGACATCAAGGCTCTGCTTGCAAAATGCGTAGGGGGTGCTAAGATGAATGAAATCCTGAAGGACGCTAAGCTCGGAAATGCGGTTGACTCAACAGGAATGGATGCTACGCCCCTGGACAAACACAGAGCTGACGTATGGTACACCCTTCGAGACCAGTATCCGACTCAGATAGACCCAAAGGTGCTAAAAGGAGAGCCAATAGGGGACGAAGAAAACCCTGTCACTTATGTCCTGAGACAATCACGACGATGGAAACAAGAATTGGAGAAAGACCCTGAAAAGGACACAGTCCTGTCAGTACTATTCAGGAAAGCCATAGTTGATGCAATGCCTTTGGCAGTGAAAACCAAGCTGGAAGATGTGGTGGGCCTGAGTTCAAAAGCATTAAGAGAGTTCAGTGACCATGTGGCACATGCAGTAGAACAGAATCGAAAGAATGAGCAGAAGCTGAAGAGCCAAGAAAGAGAGCTTCAAAGAAGATTGACTCAACTACAACTGGATGAATTGGTGAATAAGAAAAAGAAAGTCCAAGCTACTGTGAAAGAAACTGAAGATCTATCTGCAGTAATGACAGCTGTAAACATACCAAGCCAGATGCCACAACCACAGGCTGTGCAGCAGGCACCACAAGTCCTGCAACAAGCACCAGTCAGTATGGGTCAGAACATGCCACAAAATGCCAACCAACCACAACAACCAAATGCACCTGTTGTGATCTACCTTCCTGAACAACAAGATAACAGAAGCAGGATGATGTCAGCACCAGGAAGAGGAAGAACATACAGCACTCAACAAAGAAACATGGGACAACCAACCATATGTTGGGGGTGCAACCAGCCTGGACACACCAAGAGAAACTGTCCAGTCAGCCCATGGCCTCGAGGTGAATCGCAATGTCAGATGAATCAAGCCTGGCAACAGAGACCCCCAAGCCAGCAACACCAAGTGACAGGGCCATTCAACCCATGGCGTGGCCCAGATCAAGGTTACTAGGGATGCCCAGAGAATCCTACGGGGAGTGGTCAGCTACCAATGATATCTTCCAATGCTGGCCAAGAACCTATGCTGCAGGTTAAAATAGAGGACAAGATGACACCCATTATGCTTGATACAGGAGCGACCTATACTTGCCTAAGCCCAATTTATGCCTCTCACCTCCCCAAGTCTGGAAAATATGTCAAGACAGTAGGATTTTCGGGACAAACACAACTAATACCAATGACGACCCCTGTCAGCATAAAAGTCAAAGACTCTGAAATCAAGATTCCTATACTAGTATCAGAACAAACTCCAGTCAATCTGCTGGGACGGGATGCTATATGCAGACTGAAATTACTAATCTGGTGCTCACCTGAAGGGATATACATAGAAAAGGCAGGGATAAGACAAATGGTAGTGATAGGTGACACTGAACTAGAGGCCCCACAGACTAACGTATTCTGGGTAGGGGACATAAGAAAGGGAGTAGAAGCAACATTAGAGAAGTGGGGAAAATACATAAAAGAACAGCTTCAGAAGCCAATGGCCCCCAGCACTGAATACCATTGTACAATTATATATGGTCATTTGAGGGAAACAGAACAAGAATGGTTGGAGACAACTAAGGGTTAGTCTGTAGGTTTAGACTCAAACTCAATAATTATAGGTCCGGCTGGGGCAGCATTGGAAATTGAAAATTGTGAGTTCACTAACACTTGGTTTAGAATAGAAAACTCTGTTCCACATGTTACTCTATTTCTAAATGAGGGGAGTCAGGCAAAACATCTAGGCCGAATGATGATAAAAGCAGGGGAAAACGTTGGAAAGCTACTGAGAACCCTTATATTTTTCAAACTGAAGACATGATGTACCTTAAGATTTGGTGCACAACCACAATGGTAGGAGTTCCACAGCTGATAGTTGAAGAGGAAGAAGAGAAAAGCGAACTCAGATCTAGAACAGAGGAGCTCATGTCAGAAATGGAAACACAGGTACCACCAAATTTGTGGTCCACCCATGACACTGATGTAGGTTTAGTCAAATCAGCAAACCCCATTAGAATCACTACAAAAAATGGAATGCAGTTACCAAAAAAAACAACAGTACCCTTTAAGACGTGAGGCAGTAGAAGGGATGAGACAAACAATTAATGGCCTAATAGAGGCAGGCGTGTTGATAGAAACAGAGAGTTATTGTAACACCCCAATACTACCAGTTGAGAAAGCTAATAAGTCAAAATGGAGATTAGTGCAGTTAATGAAGTAGTTGAAGATTGTCTAGCAGAGGTTCCAAATCCGCATACGCTATTGACAAGTGTTCCACCTGCTGCTAATTATTTCACTGTGATTGATCTCTGTTCTGCATTTTTCAGCGTTCCACTAGCGGAAGAAAGCAGACACCTTTTTTCCTTCCCTTACCAAGGTAAACAGTATACATACACTAGAATGCCCCAAGGATTTAAAAACTCACCTCATGTGTTCATCATAAGACTGCTGACTTATTAGAACAAGGACGATTTGTTTTAACACAGGCCAGATGCTTAGCATATTCTACATTGACAACTTATCCTGATATCACGATGAAGCGTTGTACCACAGTTAATCCAGCTAACTTTGTCCCGCTGGAGGGAGAAGGAACACCTCATGATTGTGTTTCTGTCTCTCTGGCGTTTACTCGTCTGAGACCAGATTTGGAATCAACACCAATTGTTGATGCAGACATGGATTATTTTGTTGATGGCTCTTGTTTTGGAGACCACCTAGGCAACCATGCTGGCTTTGCTGTTATACAAGGAGATGGAGACAGTTTTACTCCTGTGTTGAGTCAACATTGTGAGCAACCTTGTTCAGCACAATTTGCTGAACTTAAAGCACTGACTGAAGCTTGCAAATTGGCTAAAAACACAGTTGCTAATGTTTACACTGATTCTGCATATGCTCATGGTGTATGTCACCTCTTTGGCGCAGTGTGGAAACAGAGAGGGTTCAAGAAAAGTGACGGAACGCCAATACAACATGGCAACCAAATTGTTGAACTAATCACAGCTCTTATGTTTCCAACAAAAGTAGCCATAATCAAATGTCAAGCCCATAAGAAAGGAAATGATTTTGTAATCAAAGGAAACAATGCAGCAGACATGCATGCTAAACAGGCCTCGGGGTGTCAATTGGCTGTTATGGCGCCATCTGTTCTGATTCAGCCTCTTCCTACCATAGATAGCATCGCCCAGATGCAATCAAGAGCAACACCACCTGAAATATACTTATGGCAGCAAAGGGGGGCGACAAGAGATGCAAATAACATATGGCGATCACATGAAGGACTTATGATAGCCCCCACCCCATTGCTTAACATTTTAATTCCAGATTCCCACAGTTTTGATCACTGTGGAAGAGGGGAAATGATAAGGAAGATAAAAAGGCAAGGATTTTGGTCCCCATACTTACAAACAAGGGTAGATGAATTTTTAAATAAATGTGAAATTTGTGAAAAAAAAAAAACATTGTCAGAATTGGTGTATATAGATTTGATTGGGAATACCAATTGAGTTTAAGGATAACTTTAAATATGAAGTAAATCATGCTTTTAAATACATTTATTGCAATCAACAGAAGTTCATTAACACACTGACGGCACATTGAGAGCCATGGGAGAGAAGTTGGGAACTCATGAGCAACATGGCATGGCAAAACAGACCAACATTAAAATGGTTATTTGCGGAGAAAGAAAGTGTTGTATAATATTTGAAGCTAACTGTTTTACCTTTATTCCAAAATAATACAGTCTCTGATGGATCTTTTACTAAGGTCATGAAGAAGCTGAAGGACCTAAGACAAGAAGGTTGCTGTAAATCTGGGAGAGACAGACACGTTAGATACTGATTTGACTCTGTATTTGGGTCTTGGAAAGAATGGCTCATTAAGGTGGGAATAATACTAGCAGTGTCAGTTGGTGTTTTCTTTCTGTTGTTCTGTTGTGTTGTGCCTTTTCTTAGATCCATGCTGGCTAGTGCTGCTGCAAAGCAAATGATCAATGTGTCAGTGAAGCCAACAGGCATTGACATTGGATGTACAAACTCGGGAGGAGTATACCCAATTGGTCCAGGCCTGGACGAGTTGGATGAGTTTCTGTAAAGGAGCTGGATGAAAGAGTAAGGAGCAAGGGTACCTTATTACTTTTGATTTTAATAATCTTTTTACTCTGTTTTTGATAAGAAAGGGAGATAGCCCCACTGTGTATTTTAATTTGGGGATAAAATTAGTTAGAGCCTTAGTGTATGGGTAGAGTAGGAAGTTAGTTAGAGGGATATTCTTATATTTCTTTGATTTTACATAAGGACCCTTCTCCTGAATATATTTACTCATATAAGTTTGTTTGAATATGCTTTACTCATATAATCTGTTTTTGATTAGCTTACTTATACCATCAGATTGAATCATTTTACTTATAATCACACTAACTGTCACAAATTTTAATATGTGAATGAGAGGGGACGATAGAGGGTCGGAAGCAGGTCATTGCCCGTGCTACGAGGTAATGCAACAAGATTAAAGGGAAAGATAAGAATGTTTTTATTACATTAATCACGTTATTCACTTTTTACTATTAACACTTTGAATATATTTGAGGGCATTCCTGTAACAAGTTAAGAAGTTGAGAGGTTGCATATATTTGGAACATGTATATAGTATAAGTGCAAAAGAGGAATTATTTGCAAGCGCGGTCATCAATTGTTGAAGAAACAAGAGTAGACTCTACTGGTGGTTTAAAAACCCGCTGTCTGCTCCAACACCAGATAGCGCTCTAGGCACAGCCTGAGCACCTCTGGCAACGATGGAGCAACCCAGATAGCACTCCAGGCCACCGGAAGCGCCTGCGCAGTTCCTCTGGCACCGTGGGACAGATCATAAGCTCCAAAGATCATACATTAAGATGTGTTGGATATATTGAATGTTTGATGTTTGAAGTGAATATCCCTTTAAACTGATGTTCTGACAGGAAGGTGAGATCTTTTACTCCACGCTAGCCAAGTGTGGGTGGAGATGTTTGGTCTCACTATTCCTCCAGAGTGTACCTTTGTGATAGAAGTCTATTGATAAAGGTGGATGGTCTATATTGACCATGTTTGATAGATAAGGGAAAGAGGCCTGTTCATGAAGATACATTCTGGGTAGAAATATTTGAAGGTGGGACTAGGATTAGTCCCAAAGAGGGGATGTGTTGGAGAATTTCATATTTTATCTGTCTTATACATGAGTCTGAATTTTGTAACACCAAGCAGAAAAAGCTAGGTCACAGGGCACGTGAGGATGAGGACATGAGAACAAGAGAGTGGAAAAGTACCCAAAAACCTTGTAGTACAGATGCAGGTGTTGGGAAAATACTGGAAGAGAAATATATTGTATACAATGTAACAATGTGCCACCAAGAAAAGATACTAATACAGATGCCCATTGTGTGAAATGATGCTAATACAGATGCCCATTGTGTGAAATGATGCTAATACAGATGCCCTTTGTGTAAAAAGATACTAATATTGACACTAATTTGATACTAACTATAAGAAAAAGGTATAAAGACCAGAGCACTGGCCCATGAAAGATCAGATGCGTAGCTAACATCTCCTTTGTTGAATCGCTCAATAAAGTTGTTCTTCTGAGACCTGAAACTTCGACTCTGAAAGATTTTTCTGAGACCTGATCCAGACTTTGCAGATTTGAACCAAAGATCGAGAATTTGCCACGACACTCGTGCACCTCCACGTAGATATTGGAGACAGACGCAACCCTCTCAACCGAAGTCGACTAAGCCTAAGCCGGATCTGAGGACCGTTCTTCAGGCGAAGAAGGCTTCGGCTCAAAAAAAAAAAAAAGGTCCTGATGCTTAGGCACCAGGCCTGTGGGGACAGCCCCGACCGAAGTGGAGTGGTGTTCACCTCATCACACGGTGCCCGTTCCACTTCGGGGTCCTCACGAGGCCCTCCTGCCAACCCTGCCACCTCTGGTGCTTCAGGGCGCAGTGGTCTCCAGCGAGTCGATGATGCTGTGTTGCGGCACAGCATCGGGTTCGCGCCCTCTGAGGGGGGCTTTAGAGCAGTCAGGTCAGGTAGTTCCTGCCATTATGTTTCAGGCTCCAGATTTGGCTCTCTCAGTAACACCAGAGACCAGCCTCGAGAGGCTGGTTCCCTTAGTAAATTTTCTGGCAGCGTGGAAACTTCTGCCGAATATTTCTCCTTGGGTCCTGCAGATTGTAGAGATAGGATACAGAATCCAGTTCGGTTCTCGTCCTCCTCGTTACAGCGGGGTGCTGCCCACAGTGGTGCGTCCCGAGCAGGCTCTGGTAATGGAACAGGAAGTAAAGGCCCTGTTAGCAAAAGAAGCTATAGAACAGGTGTACTCTCCCGACAGAGAATCGGGTTTTTACAGCCGTTATTTCATTGTTCCAAAGAAGGATGGGGGGTTGCGTCCC
Organism: Chrosomus eos; assembly: GCA_036326025.1. Taxonomy (NCBI): domain Eukaryota; kingdom Metazoa; phylum Chordata; class Actinopteri; order Cypriniformes; family Leuciscidae; genus Chrosomus; species Chrosomus eos. The sequence continues at coordinate 170,494 of JAZAVI010000019.1, read as the reverse complement.
ATTTTAGATCTTCGCCTGTTGAATCGGTCAGTTCAGAAACTCAAGTTCAAGATGTTGACCATCAAACAGATCGTGACCCAAATCAGATCCGAGGACTGGTTCGTCACGATAGATCTAAAGGATGCATACTTCCATATCTCCATCCTCCCTCAGCACAGGAAGTTCCTAAGGTTTTCTTTCAGGGGCAAAGAATACCAGTATCGGGTTCTTCCTTTCGGCCTAGCTCTGTCACCCCGCACATTCACGAAATGCATGGATGCAGCTTTAGCCCTCTCAGGCTTCAGGGCATACGCATTTTGAATTATATCGACGACTGGCTGATTCTAGCGGAATCAGAACAGTTGGCGGTTCGACACCGAGGTGTCGTTCTCGCTCATATACGAATGTTGGGGTTGAGGCTCAATGCCAAGAAGAGTGTACTTTCTCCAGTACAGAGAACCACTTTCCTTGGTGTGGTATGGGATTCAGTGACGATGAGGGCCAGCCTGTCGCCCGTACGTGTAGCTGCTATCCTGTCAGCCATCAAAGAGCTAAAGCTAGGTCAGTCACGCACTGTAAAACAGTTCGAGAGACTGTTGGGTCTACTGGCAGCAGCGTCCAACGTGATACCTTTTGGCCTGCTGTACATGAGGCCTTTACAGTGGTGGCTCAGACCAGAGGGTTCTCCCCGAGGGGAAACCCGTTTCGTATGATCAAGGTTACGCGGCGATGCCTTCGTGCCTTAGAGATATGGAAAAAACACTGGTTCTTAACCCTCTGGGGTCTGAGCTGTTTTCGGGCTCTTTCTGTGTTTTGGTATGCCCTGACATTTGTGCTTATTTCAGCTACTTAAAACATACCATTTGCCAACATATAAATTTGCTGTATTCAGCACAAACTCTGCTACAATAATATGTGAGCAAAATGGATGTACATGTTTGCATTTTATAGAAAAAAAATAATATGCGTGGTTAGTACGTTTTGGGAAAAAAAATGTCACCGCAATAAGGCCATTTAACACATACTGAATAGTTGAAAATAATACTTTTGAGTTACTATTCTTGTAGGCTAGAACTTTTACTTCAAAATGAAGTGAAAATCATTCTGACCACTCTTTCAGAAAGATCAATATAACGATTTGAATTTCTTACATCAGTTTTTGGGTCATTACTGCTGTATGCGTGGGAGTGTTAATGCCCATGAATATTAATGCGATTTACACCTGGGAAGACTAAAGACACTCCCCCACTCCCCCAATGGCTAATGGCCCATCAAGGTGCTGTGAGGCAGCCTGAACTAAGAATGATTCACAGATGAATAAAAAGAACAGCATTTATTCAAAATAGAAATCTTTCCTAAGAACATAAAGACTTCAAGTCATTCATATCACTTAACACATCCTTTGAAAAAAAAACAAAAACATAAAAAGACCAAACTTGTTTTTTTATATAAAAAAATGCATTCAAAGAATTCTATAAAAAAAAACGATCACTATCACTAATCAAAACAATTAAGCAGCACAACTGTTTCCAACATTGATTTAAAAAAAAAAAAATCATATCAGAATGATTTCTGAAGGATGATGGTTAGTTAGCAGCAGAGCACACACAATCAAAGAAACTGTATTATTATCATTATCAATCACTAATTACCATGGATTAAAAAAAGGCATTTGTAATTTCACACAAGAATAGGAACTTTTACTTTTACATTATGACAATGTAAACACAATTAGGCTACATTTCATCTGTCAAATATTACGTCTATGAAGTGAGGCAGCCTGAACAAAGAATGAGAGGAGATTCAAAGGTTTTTCAATCTGTTTTATTGTAATTCCTCTATGTGGAGAAACTAAATGTTCTAAATTTGCTCTACGCAAATCAAATGGGAGTAAAATAAATAAATAATCAGTCGGCTATAAACAAAGCGATAAAATTGTGAGCGATAAATAAACAAAAGTAAAGGCAGGTATGTCACAGTATATGCTTATGCCCCGTTGATGCAGGCTCTAAGCAAATCAAATGTGAGCAAAATAAACAAAAGTAAAGGCAGGTATGTCACAGTATATGCTTATCTTTTAGGAGCTTAAAGTCTTTTAGGAGCTTTGGGCTTGTGTAAAAATTGTCCATGTACACATGGTACCCAGAGCCTAAAACTTTACAGTCCAAAAGAGATGTTATAGCATCATATGACAGTCCATGGCCTGTGGGAAAGTTGTTCTTTCCTGTGTACACAGAAAAGTCCACAGTGTATCCATTTGAAGAGTCTGCAAGAACAAACAACTTGAAACCCCATCTGGTTGGATTAGCTTTCATGTACTGTGTCATCCCTGTGTGTGCTTTACATGCCACCATTCTATCATCCACAGCTAAGTTTCTTATAGGATGATAGATGGCTTTACAAGCATGACGAATGGTATCCATGAGAGGTTTGATCCTGAAAAGACGGTCATGTTCAGGTGTGCCCCTCTTTCTGTCATTCTCCTTATCTGCATCTGGGTGACTCATGTGCACATTCCATGAAATGGTGCGGTATCTGTCCCTGGACATGAGTGTGGCAGGAAAAGGCAAAGAGAAAAGACTGTCTTGCCGCCAGTAGTCCCTGACAGAGCTCATCTTCACCATGGCCATGTAAAACACCAGCCCAATGTAGCGGTACATCTCACTGATGCTGACATCTGTCCATTTATATTTGCGGCCCTTTGCAATTGCACCAGCAGCCTGAGCATTGGTGTTGTGGCACAGAGTTGACACTGCATTCTCAGAAAAAAACCTTTTGACGAGACTCTGAGGAGTGTGTGTGTCAGCAGAACTCAGTTGTGGTCCAGGTTTCTGTGCAGGCAGGAATCTCAGAGTCTGTGAATCCATGTCAATGTCAGTCTCTGTTCTCCATGACATTGTGGACTGCTCGTTGCTTGCCTGAATGTTTGTCTTGGCCCTCTTTGCAACAGGTGTCTGATGATCACCATCATCTTTGTAGCTGTAAAACAAACAAACAATTGTGAGCATGTTTATTACACCCCCCAAAAAAAGTAAATCACTAAATGTAATATTGCCCAAAACATTTTTTTTTTATAAAGCCATACAGACGCACAATTTTTTTATGGAATATGTAAACAGAATTATGCTAATATCTGAAAAAGAGGGATTAAGTTTACTTACTCAGTATCATTTTCAATTGTTCCTAAAACTGAACACCTGCTGCGTGCCCTTCTAGTGCGAGTTGCAGGTGAAGGTGAGAGGGATGCTACCACATTCCTATAAAAATAATAATATTAATGAAGGTTGAAAAAAGTAATATACCATCAAACAACAACAACACATTTTTTGTAAAGCCACACATGCACATACATATTGTTTCCATCACTAAGTATATAAACAAAATTGAACTAACATCTGTAAAATAGTGGGTAATTATGTACTTACTTTTTCTGATTTCCGCCTGTGTTGCTGCGTGTCCTCCTAGTGCGAGTTGCAGTTGGAGGTGAGAGTGTGCAACCTACATTCCTTTCAAAAAAAAGTTGAAACCTATTATTATCATATATTTTACTATTCCAGCACATGCATAACTGATAGGCATTAGCATGCTGATAACACAAAGAAAACATATGTAACCTTATCAACCAACCTCCGAAAATAAATAATAAAATCATACAAGCTCATTTTGCATCACTAAGTATATAAACAAAATTGAACTAACATCTGTAAAATAGTGGGTAAATACTGTACTTACTCTTTCTGATTTCCACCTGTGTTGCTGCGCTCCCTACGAGTTGGAGAAGGTAGTGATGCAACAACATTTCTGTAAAAAAAAAAGTTGAAAACTTATTACATAAATATTTCAAAGTATAGTACCATTAGCCTATATGAATAACTGATGTGTCAATAATGGTACACGCGTGCTGTATGCGTGTCAATGGGCCATTACCGGAGTTAGCACACCTAACACATTTGCGCACATAATCAACCGGGGATATTTACACATTTCAGCACATTTACAACAGATATTTGCGAGCACACACTTCGCTGATGATAATGAGTCAGCATAAATACTATAGTCAAAAATATAATCTAAACATAGTCCTTAACAATTTTTTTTTATATATATAATTTACCATATAATACAGCATATAGCATATAGGCTAACTTAGACAATGTAAATGTAATTTAGCATATCATACAGCATATAGGCTAACTTAGACAATGTAATTTAGCATATCATACAGCATATGGCATATAGGCTAACTACTTAGACAATGTAAATGTAATTTAGCATATCATACAGCATATAGGCAAGATAATTTAAACGTAATTTAACATATCATAGCATATAGGCATAACAATTTAAACGTAATTTAACATCATACAGCATAGGCTAGATAATTTAAACATGATTCTACATATCATATAGGCAAGACAATTTAAACGTAATTTTACATATCATACAGCATATAGCCTATATGCTAGCCAATGTAAACGTAACTAAAACCTGCCTATTAAGATACATTTTACATTTTAATACTCTGAATACTGGATGGCAAGTCTGGAAATAGTCCAACCAGTAATACATGTACATGTTTATATAAAATAGCTTGTCAACTAATGTAAGTTTAAAAGACTTACTCATCCGTATCTGTATCCACGGCTGGATCACGTCGCTCTTCAAAATACCAACGTTCGTCATCAGAGTCCCGCTCCTCTTCCGATGAAACTGTGAACTCGTCGTCACTATCCAGGACGAGCTGAAGAGCTTCCTCGCCGGTGTAGCGTACCATCTTTCAAACGCGCAGGGAAGTGAATGAAGGTAATGTTTAAACTTGCTGCTTTTAAGGCATTTGCCTGGGGGCGTTTATCTATTTTGCATAGTCACCTCACACATTATCTTATGAATAGCGCGTTCTGCGAGTGGGTGTGAACACATTAAAGTTAATTAGGTGAGACAGGAGAAACTGTAGTTCTCTTTAGTTTCATACAGATTACATTGCATGAGAATATTTGTTTTAAATGTCGATTGTTTTATTTAAAAGTAGAAATATAAAGCTTTATTTAGATGTGTGTTTCATGTTTGTGTGATAAGTATTAGCCGAGTTTCAGTAGATTTTCCAGACTTGTTTCAGAAAGATTTTTGCGGAGACAGAGTGAGCTGAAAGCGCACCCTATTTATTTTATTTATTTTACAAAAACACAAGGTTTTGATGATAATGTGAGTGTACACAAAAAAAGAAGACCCTCTATAGTTTATAATCATGTATTGATTTTATTTATCTGACCAAAAATGACGAAGTATATTATGTCTAAGTTGCTGCTATGTGAAAAAAATCTGCCAAAACGCGTGGACGCGGTTTTCGACCCCCAAGGGTTAACCCAGGGTCCGGTGTTGGGAGCTCTTTGCCATCGAGTAGTGATCTCGACAGATGCTTCTCTCACCGGCTGGGGAGCGGTAATGGAAGGCCGCTCGGTTCAGGGTCTGTGGAAAAGCCATCATCTTTCTTGGCACATAAATTGCCTGGAGATGATGGCCGTCTTCAATGCGTTGAGACATTTCCTTCCGGACCTAAGAGGCCATCATGTGCTCGTTCGAACAGACAACACATCAGTGGTCTCTTATCTGAACCGCCAGGGGGGTCTGCGCTCGCGTCCGCTTTGCAAACTGGCGCACCAGATCCTCCTGTGGTCTCTGGGGAAGGTACTCTCCCTGAGGGCAGTGTATATTCCTGGGGACCAGAATATAGGAGCAGACATCCTGTCGAGGCAGGAGCTGAGGCCAGGGGATTGGAGACTCCACCCCGAGGCGGTGGAGAAAATCTGGGAGGCATATGGTCAGGCAGAGGTGGATCTGTTCGCGTCTCAGAACACGACGCACTGTCCTCTCTGGTATTCTCTGACGCACCCAGCCCCCTGGGGCTGGACGCCATGGTGCAGACGTGGCCGAGGCTACGTCTGTACGCCTTTCCCCCTGTTGCTCTGCTCCCAGGAGTTCTGGAGAGGGTCCGTCGGTATGGAATAAGCCTACTGCTAGTAGCACCACGCTGGCCAAGTCGGATCTGGTTTGCGGACCTGATCCTTCTTCTAGACGGGCCTCCATTGGAGATCCCTTTGAGGAGGGACCTTCTGTCTCAGGCCGGGGGCACAATATTTCACCCTCGACCAGACATTTGGAATCTTTGGGTTTGGCCTCTGAGGGGGCCCAACTTATAGATAGTGGTCTTTCAGCTGAGGCTGCTGAGACCATCCTAAGCTCCAGAGCTCCGGCTACGAGGAAACTTTATGCGCTTAAATGGAGAGTTTTCTCCTTATGGTGTCACCGACACCAGTGGGATCCAGTTAACTGTTCTGTCAACACAGTACTCAAGTTCCTGCAGGAGCGCTTTGTGTCAGGTCTTTGTCCTTCCACACTAAAAGTTTACGTGGCAGCCATTGCGGCTTACCATACTATGGTGGGAGGTATATCTTTGGGTCGAGACCCCCTGATTACACGTTTCCTTCGTGGCACTTTGAGGCTGAGGCCTGCAACTCGCACTAAGGTGCCAGCTTGGGATTTGACTATAGTTCTAGAAGGCCTGTCTAGGGCCCCATTCGAGCCCTTAGATTCGGTCTCAGAAAAGTTCCTGACTTTCAAGACTATCTTTCTGCTAGCTATTTCGTCCCTAAAGAGAGTTGGCGACCTTCAGGCTCTTTCGGTCTCCCCCACCTGCCTTGAATTTGCACCGGGGATGGTCAAGGCGTTCCTATACCCAAAACAGGGATACGTCCCTAAGGTTCCAACCTTGACTCCGAGGCCTATTGTGCTGCAGGCTTTCTGTCCTCCTCCATTTGCAACTGCGGACCAGGAAAGACTGCACCTGTTGTGTCCAGTGCGAGCATTGGACACATATGTACATTGGACATCCTCAATCAGAAAGTCCGACGAATTACTGATTTGCTTTGGATCACCTAAGAAAGGTCTTCCTGCTTCAAAACAGACAGTCAGTAAGTGGATAGTCGAGGCTATTTCACTGGCATACGAGTACTCGGGCCAGCCTTGTCCTTTGGTGGTCCGAGCCCACTCGACCAGGAGTATGGCGGCTTCTAAAGCCATATTGCAGGGGGTATCTCTTCAAGATGTTTGTGATGCGGCGGGCTGGTCCTCTCCGCTCACATTCGTGAGATTTTACAGTTTGGACCTGGATGCTGCCCCAGGTTCTCAGGTGCTGAGTGCTTAGATCAACAAGAAAGAAAGACTGACACTCAGGTACTTGTAATTATGGCGGGTTGGGTATTCTCGTTCCCACCGTGTCGTTCGACGCATCTCGAAGTTCCCTTTTTCGATAAAGGGAACGTCTCAGGTTACTATTGTAACCATAGTTCCCTGAGAAACAGGGAACGAGACGATGCGTCCCCCTGCCATACTTCCTGCGTCCCTGCGATCGGCTTGCTTCGGCAACTGTCGAAGCTAAATGCCGGCGAGCAGCGGAAGTGCTCTTATCCTTTCCTGGTTCATGACGTCACCCGCCCGTGACGCTCATTCTCTCATTCCATTGGACTAGTTGGCATAGATGCTTCAGACGCAATCACGCAAGAGGCGTTCCCACCGTGTCGTTCGACGCATCGTCTCGTTCCCTGTTTCTCAGGGAACTATGGTTACAATAGTAACCTGAGACGTTTTATGTATTTGTTTATTTATTTATTTATTTATTTATTTATAAATCAGTTACTCAGTTGATAGTGGTTATTTGCAAACTGCCCACGAGAGTGTGGTATCGACAACGCTGTTATATCAGATCACTGTAGAATATCGGTGATGCGAAACTTGCTTACACTTGCTACGGACACTTCCCCTTTAAGGCGAGCTATCCGGGCCCCGTTGCAGTCTGAAGAACGACGCGCTGCGCCACGTCACCGTGGCGTGGACAACAATTTGAACTCCACCGCTGATGTAGGAAGCAACGGAGATACTTACCTGGATGAAGTTTAATCATGATAGAGGGAACATGATACAGTGGCTGGTGGAAGCGCCTACCAAAAACTTGAAAGACCGACTTGAAAGCCTTGGAAGTGGAGCTTGAACTTGAACCGGTGAGAGACGCCTCTCGTGACTTGCAGAGTTGTTGGTTCGGTGGATCGGTGATCTGCGGGATGATGCACCCGTGCAGACAGCGAGGTTCTTTTGCTGTTGATGATGACTCTCCCTGCTGGATTATCCTGGCTGAGCTGGCGCTGTTGAGGCTTTTGATGACGTGAAATGGAAACTGATTGGTTACACATGCAGCGTGTTTTAGCCTGGATGAGCTGAACTTCTCATGAGAGGCCTTGGCTGATCCGGAGACCGCTGTGTCTACGGGGAGATGCGGCGCTGACGCGGGAACCTCGACGTGTAGTGGGAGATATAGTAGCGGGCATATCCGTCGTCGGAACTCGATAGTAGTAAACAGTTAGCGTGTCCTGAAACATGTTGGCTGCCGACTGAGCGAGAGCATGAATGGTTGAAGCGACAGCATCTGAGAACTCAGACATGAGTAAGTACCACCCTTTTATACTGGCTATTAGGATGTGATTGGATAGTGAGAAGGTAATACATGACGTGAACGATTGAGTTTTCCTGGCAGAACTAGCGCTTAGCTTCATTTCCTTGTGGGCATACGGAAATCCTTGACATTTTCTAGTGGTATACAGCGTATACCTGCGTATCACGTAGACTACACCACTGGAGCAGGCCCTACTGAGCTTCTGCCGCCCCGCAGCGCCAGCGAGGGCGAGCCCCTGCTCGCACGAGTCATGATGACTGGGTGATGGGAAGTTCGGATCAGATTCATTTTACTGACTCTCTTGAGTCATTCGAGTCATTTCGTTTATTTAAGTGGCTTTAAATTGTATACTTTTAACAGCCAAATTCCCCGATCACATCCACCTACGCAATGTTAATCATATTCTGAATTAAGAAATCATAATGCAGTAAAAAAATATTTACAGGGAACATAAATAATTACTTTACCTTCCGAGTCTTACGTTCATTTGGGTGATCCGTTCATTGCGTCACGTGACATAGCCTACGCAATGAACAGATCATTCATTAATCCCCTATCAGGGAGTAATGCAGGATGTAGAAACGAAATAAATTATCTGGTTGCGAATATAAAAAGAGACGACTTATAAAGGAAAAGTTGAAACTAATAAAAAACTACCTCGCAGTACAATGAAACAAGACAGACTTAATGGACTGGCAACAATCTCCATAGAACATGAACTGGCTCAGAGAATCGAAATAGAGGATGCCGTTAAGAGCTTTGCTGCGATGAAGGCCCGCCGTGCGCGCTTCTGAAACGTAAGTTAAGCTTTATTTGCTCTTAGTCGTTATTTAAGATGCTGAACCTGCTGTGCTTGCGGACATTTCATTTCTTGTGTGTGTTTTACGCACATAAGAAAGTGGTGTAAAGAGATTTGGAAAAGTCCTGTCATGACTGCTTAAATAAAAATGCCAGCAGGCATTTGCCTCCTGCATAACTTATATTGTTGACATTTTGGGCACACGCGCGTTGCACACTATTTGCGTTATATGTAGGATATGGCTTATTGTTCTTTTTTGTGTTGTTGCTGGTTTTGTGTTATATGTATATATGGCATATTGGTCTTTGTGTGTTGTTGCTGGTATACGTTGCACAGAGGGGCGGCACAATTGTTTTTCGCCTAGAGCGGCAGAAGTGCACGCGCCGGTCCTGGCTGTTACATTTGTTGCTGGATTCCGGGATTCGATCCGTGTCGCTGCGCAAACACAGACGTCAAGGTGGGGTGAATTCATGAATGAAAATTCTTTCACAAAACGATGTTTTTACGAATCCTCACGCTTTTTAAAGTGGATACGGAGATCTTTGATATTTCGTAGTGGGCATACGGTAATCCTTGACATTTTCTAGAGGGTATACGGCGTATACCTGCGTATCACGTAGACTACACCACTGACGTAATCGTTGTGGAAGCGGAGTTCCTGTCTAGCGTCAACACATCAGAAAAACATGCCCGGCAAGTGAAAATGGAGAGAGTCTACACAACTTCGTTAACGGATTTGCCAAAGATTACATTTGCCGACGTTACAAGACTCGTGGAGGAAAACTGTGTCACCAAATATAAAAAATTAAAAAAAGTTTCAAAGCTTTCTTTGATATTTAATTTTTCTCGACTTCTACAGGTTGCCGTTTTGGGCACCGCTCATACACAGGGTCCCTTTTTCCTTTAGGGGTGAAATCGTTCCAAGGAAAAAGGCTAGGGACAGCCTCTGGTTTCAAGCGCCGAACAGTGATCCCTAAAACGTAGTCGTCTGAGGTGAAGTGTCTGCTGCAGACATAAGTGCTCCCCTTTTTAATCGTAAAGTTTGGTCATTCATCCCACCGGATAGCCTGAATCTATTTACGTCGAACTTCACAATCAACAGGGAAGGAATGAAAAGATAGATATGGCTGTTTTTGGGCATAGCAAGAACAGCCCGGTATGTACAATAGCTCTTGCTCATGCCATTTGTTTACCTGTTGCCCTGACGGGGAGGAAGTAGATTACCACGACGATTGCGTATTTCCGGTCACAAATACGGAAGTTGTGAGAAAGGTCTATATTGGCCCTGTCCCAAATGGCACACTCCGGACTTGTGGACTTCCTCAGAGTCCACACTTCAGTGACGTCATGTAGTGCAGACCTATAGGGCCCTTAGCAAGAGTCCGCGAGGGCGCATTGAGAGGTATTTTTGGGACAGACTCGATCGTCACGCCGGAAACAGGAAGACGGTCTGGTTGTTGTTATGGACAGGAGCTGCAGGTTCGGGGAAATATGTTGACTATTGTTGTTATGTTTACATATGACTCAGTAAAGCCCTGACATTATGTTCTATTTATTTAATGAATCATAATGTGATCGTATTATTCAGCTCGCTATTATTAGCCTATATTTGAGACATCAACCACTGGTCAATGATCATAATTTTTGTATAAACTTGTCATAAAAACCTTAATGATAATTACACTTAAATATTTTCTTCTCAGCCATGTTAACAATTGTCCGTGAGCGAAATCTCCTCCCATCCGTTATCTGATTGGCCTTTCGCAAGGATTCCTGGGTAGTTAAAGTGCGTGGAGCCTGCATCTATGGCCCTGTCCCAAATGGAACCCTAAGCACTCGCGGTCTTCCTCTGAGTCCGCACTTTCGTAACGTAATGCCGCTTTGACTGTCGGGAAGAAGTCTGCTGTGGAGTCCGCATCAGCGCGGGCTCGACAAAAGTGCGCTTCAAGGGCGCAAATCGACCACACGGGGTGCTCGCGAGCACCCTTCTGAGATCTAAAAATGACAAATGGGACACACTACGGTCTCACGGACTTAACGGACACGCGCACGCAGCAGCCATTGTAAGTCCACAAGACCGAAAGTGCACATGAAGTGTGCCATTTGGGACAGGGCCATTCGCGGAAGACCGCTTGAAGGGTACAAAGGGGGCGCTGCTGAGCACACTTCAGTGCGTTAAAATGTTAAATGGGACGGCCTACGGACTCGTAGACTCGGCGAGCACGTGCAATTTAAGTCCACAAGTCTACATGAAGTGCACCATTTGGGACAGGGCCATTATGAAGCTGCAGATGCGGAGCTGCACAGCTACAGTCCCGCACTCAGAGTCCCGCATTCTCAGACCCCTTGTTTTCCGTGACAGCGCCTCCTGCTGTTCTGAAGATGGCATAACACCCTTATCCAAATGCCATTGAAAACAATAGGATGCAATATTACGGTCTCGTTTTATATAAAGTTATCCAAATAAATATTTGCGTTCAAAATGAACAGATCTTTTTTCGAGTCATTTCGTTCGTTGAAAAAAAGATTTGTTCATTTTGATGAACGAGTTCGAACAGGAGAATCACGAACGTTTATCTCAGGACAGAACAAGGCGAGCATTTGTGCTAATAAAACTTAAATTTTTTTATTTATTTTTGAAATGGCGCATCGTTTCGCTAGATAAGACCCTTATTCATCGTCTGGTGTCGTTTAAAGCCCTTTGAAGCTGCACTGAAACTCATTTGGACCTTGAACCGTTTGGGTCCCATTGAAGTCCATTATATGGAGAAAAATCCTGGAATATTTTCATCAAAATCATTAATTTCTTTTCGACTGAAGAAAGAAAGACATGGACATCTTGCATGACATGGGGGTTTTTGCAGTTCTGTCTAACAGCAACAGGCTTTTCTTCAAGACCCGGTCTCCTCTGTATGACACGCTTTGCTTCTGGCAGGGGAATGCTCTCACACAAAAATCCAACTAACTATATTACTTATAGCGTGGAGTTTGAATGCTTTTGTTATCAATGTATGCAGGACCGGCGCGTGCACTTATGCCGCTCTAGGCGAAAAGCAATTGTGCCGCCCCTCTATTTGCAACGTACCAGCAACAACACACAAAGACCAATATGCCATAGGCCTATACATATAACGCAAAACCAGCAACAACACACAAAGATCAATAAGCCATAGGCCTATATATATAAAGCAAAACCAGCATCAGCACACAAAGACCAATAAGCCATACATAACGCAAATAGTGCGCAACGCGCGTGTGCCCAAAATGTCAACAATATTAAAGTTTATGCAGGAGGCAAATGCCTGCTGGCATTTTTCTTTAAGCAGTCATGACAGGACTTTTCCAAATAATCACATTTCACCTCCTCAAATTACTGTTGCTTGCACATCTCTTTACACCACTTTATTATGTGCCTATTCAAATGAAATGTCAGCAAGCACATTATATCATCAGCAGGTTCAGCATCTTAAAATAACGACTAAAGAGCAAATGAAGCTTAACTTACGTTTCAGAAACGCGCACAGCGGCCCTTCATCGCAGCAAAGCTCTTAACATCCTCTATTTCGATTCTCTGAGCCAGTTCTTGTTCTATGGAGATTGCCAGTCCATTAGCTGTCTTGTTTCAATGTAGGCTACTGCGAAGGTAGTTTTTTATTAGTTTCAACTTTTCCAAATAAGTCGTCTCTTTTTATATTCGCAACGAGATAATTTATTTCATTTCGACATCTTGCATTAGTCCCTGATAGGTGATTAATGAACGATCTGTTCATTGCGTATGTCACGTGACACAATGAACGGATCACCCAAATGAACGTATGACTCGGAACTCGGAAGGTAAAGTAATTATTTATGTTCCCTGTAAATAATTGTTTACTGCATTACGATTTCTTCATTCAGAATATGATCAACATTGCGTAGGTGGATGTGATCGGGAAATTTGGCTGTTAAAAGTATCAAATTTAAAACCACTTAAGTCAGTAAAATGATCCGAACTTCCCATCACCCAGTCATGACTCGTGCGAGCAGGGGCTCGCCCTCGCTGGCGCTGCGGGGCGGCGGAAGCTCAGTAGATCAGTCATGACTCGTGAGAGCAGGGGCGCGCCCGCGATGCGGGGCGGCGGCAGCTCAGTAAATCATACAAATAACCTATTTTGTGAATTGTGCATTCCCGGTTGGCACAAATTTTGCCGCCCTTACAAAAGTGCCGCTCTAGGCAATTGCCTAGTTCGCCTATATGGACGCGCCGGCCCTGAATGTATGGCTAAGCGTTTGACTGATTCTCGATTCACCTCAGGTCTCCAGATCATCTACAGCTTTGGGGACAGAATGTAATGGCTATGGTGAACACTTGTATTTCTTTTCTGGCCTGCTTTCTGCCATCTTTCTCTCCCTGTAGGAAGTCGAACGAGTTTCTTTGAAGACAGAACATTCAAGGAAAACTTACCAACCCTCTCCCTAGATATAATATATAATTAAATGTTTAGTTGAATGCATTGGTTGCCTTGTATATTTTTTACTGTTGACCAAATTTCTTTCTTGACTTAAACTGGAGAAGCTTAATTGATATTTACTTGTTGTACAGGTTTATGTGAATGTATTTTAACATAAGGATGTTAGTAATTATGACCATATAAGCACGAGAAAAATACAGTAAATACTGTAAATGTATTATACCTTATGGGAGCAGTCCCCCTTCCCTCCAAAATTCAAAACATACAAAACAATGTATTCAATTCAAAGGGCTTTATTGACATAAAAGTTTCAAGAACAATGTGTATACACTACCAGCCAAAAGTTTTAGATAAGTTTGTTTTTAAAATAAGTCTCTTCTGCTCACCAAAGTTGCATTTTTTTTATTAAAAAGACCAGAAAAATAATATTGTGAAATATTATTACAATGTAAAACAAAACTGTTTCTATATATATATATATATATATATATATATATATATATATATATATATATATATATATATATATATATATATATATATATATTCACATAGAAAACAGCTCACAAACTATTCACAAAGAAACTTTACTATATTAGGCTATATAGGAATAGAATATAGACATCTTCCTAGACTAAAATCACTTCACACTCGTTGCTGCGATACGTCAATGTGTCCGCCATTTTGCGGAGGTCAAGACTGCTCTGTCATAGATATATACATGTATATGTCTATGCTGCTCTGTAAACACATGCAAGTAAACGGGCGAGCTGCGATTTTCCTGGATAAAAACAATAATAATGTTTACATTTATCAGCGGATTTCAGTGGTTTGTACATGGTGTACGTTTCTATTACTAATTATATAATGACCAAATACAACCAAAATTTTTTTTTGTTTGTTTTGTTTTGTCTAGTTTGTGAAAGGTAATTCCCCGAGACCTGTTTTTAATTATGTGGCGACTTGTACAGCCCCACGCAGCGCACGAAACAGGCATTTTTCTCAATTCCCATAATGAGAGGTATGGGCAAGTTGCCATCCTTGATATGGCGGCGCCGTTGACGTACGCTCCAGCAGCCAATAGGGCGTCTATTATATCTATGGCGGTATGCACCATAAAGTTGGTATGCAACCCGTTGAGGGGTTCCGGGCAAGATGGCGGAGTGAGTGCACGTACGCGACGGAGCTGTTCACCTTTAGACATGTGAATTAGTGAATCATAGTTACTTTAATTATATTTTTGGAGATACATTAATACCGAGTTGAGTGCACTGTGTCTTTTTATTGTTAAGCTTGTATCGTGTTAAATTCTCGCTTCTTAACGACACACGTGAGGGAAAATCTCGGCTAACAGCTTACCTAGCTAGCATACCACTACTACAGCAGCATGCAGGTACCGATGGACAATCCGCTTGTGAACAACCTACACGACTACTGCATGGCGGATGCTCCGGTGATCTCCCTCGGGGACCCAGATTTCCCCCCTCTCCCCAAAACCCCTACCTTAACTCCCTCCAAACCTCCTGCACCAAAAAAAATGAAGCCGCAGCGCTCCGTGGATCTAGACAGTGAAGATATTGTGCAGAGAATCTCAGTCATCTTCAACACGAGAATCGACTCTCTGGAAAAGAGTGTGGAGAGAATGATTTCCAACAATACTCTAAAGATTGAGGGGCTAAAGAAGACTGTTGATTTTGCCTGCGCTGAGATCCGTAAAGTGAAAGGTAAAGTGACACACATTGATGACCGAGTCAACGTGGCGGAAAAAAAGACGATCCTGCTGGAACAACGAATCACTGAGCTGGAAAACTATTCGCGACGGTGGAACCTGCGACTCTACGGTATGGCTGAAAACGTAGATCAAAACGTCCGCCAAGAGGTTATACACATCTGTCAGTCTATCCTGCCGGAGCACAAGGCCGCACTCCCTGATGTTATTGACTCAGTGCATCGTCTTGGACAACTAAAGAAAGGTGCCACCAAGCCTCGAGGGATAATTCTACAGTTTAGTGCTCGTATCTACCGCGACGCTGTATGGAAGGCTGCAAAAAAGTCCACCTTCCTGCAAAACAACAAGCTACGTTTCGCCGAAGACCTGTCCCCAGCAGTCAGAGAGCGAAGGATGCAGTTGTGGCCACTGGTGGCTAAAGCGCGAGAACAAGGGAAGGCTGCTTACTTCGTGGGAGGTCGTGCCTTTGCCAACGGGGCTGAACTGTTTCCAGTTACCTGAAAGTGGTAAACGTCACACCTGTTAACATGTGCCTTAAGTCGAGTTAAGCCATAATATCCTGAATACTTGTCATTCACTGTATGTTTTTCTATCTGTTCTGAGAAACTATTTTTTTCAATTTATACGGAAAAATTGAGCACTTTATAAGGATTATTGAGCACTTTAATGACACTCAACTTAATATACCTTCAAGACAACTTCTATTACTTCCTGTTCAATTATTTGCATTGTTCTGTAGGCTAGCATTTTATGCTATAATTGCTAATAACTATGTGTTAAGTTGTCGACTGAAAACCTAGTATCTCCTTCCTTAGTTTTCACTGTATCACTAAGTTTCGATATGCACCTTATATTTAAGTTATTTGGTGCAGCTCCTTACAGTATGGTTAAAGTTTAATTTCATCCAATCTTTACGTTTTGCATTGTTCTATCTGTTGTTGTTACGTCTTTATCTATCATTACTCTTAATGCCAGGGGGATAAGGAATATTGTTAAGCGCAAGGCGTTGTTTTTGTTTGTCAAGCAGCACAAATCTGATTTCTGTTTCATTCAAGAGTCACACTCAGTTCCGGACGATGGTAGATTATGGAGATCCCAATGGGGGAATGATCTGTGGCAGGCTCACGGGTCTGAACACTCTGCTGGTGTTGCGACTCTAAAATATAATTTTCCAGGGACTATTCTTTTATCTGTTAGTGATACTTCAGGTCATTTTATTTTTCAAGTATTAACCATTGAAAACTTTACTTTGATAGTTATTAACATATATGGCTATAATTCTAACCAGGAGAACGACATATTGCTTGACACTTTAGAGAAGCATATACAAAATACCCTTAATAACTTTCCAAATTCAGGTATAGTAATGGGGGGGGGGGGGGGGGGGGGGATTTTAACATGATTCTGGATCACAATATTGACTGTTGGCCTCCACGTGGTTCCACTGCAGTAAATGTTAATTTAACATTATTTATGCAAAAGTTTAATTTGATTGATGTATGGAGATTTAACAATCCTAACATAAATGCTTTTACTTGGAGTAATAGAAGTGCCACCAGACGTTCACGATTGGACTACTGGTTAGTTTCTGATCATTTGAATATTGATAAAATTTCAGTTAATATCATCACAACCCCATTAACGGATCATAATGCCGTCTCCATCTTTATCCCGTTGCATTCTGCCCCTTCCACAAGATGTAGGAATGCTTATTGGAAATTAAATAGTTCGCTTCTACAACGCGATGAGGTAATATCAGATATAAAAAATCTAATATTGAAATTCTGGAATAAAGCAAAGTCCGAGGGTGCTTTTGGTAGCAATTGGGAACTTCTGAAATTTAAAACTGGCCAATATTTGAGGAATTATGGTAGTATCTTATCCAAAAATCGTAAATTGGAGGAAGAAACAGTGGTTTCTAATATAATTACCTTTTATCAGAAGGACCCTGCAGATATATCAGAAGAGGAACGGCTAACTTTAATTTCGGAACAACTTAAATTAAATGAAATTTACTCTAACAAAGCAAAAGGTGCCTTTATAAGGTCAAGGAAAAGGTGGATTGAAGAAGGGGAGCAGAATTCTGCCTATTTTTTTGGCTTAGAAAGATATCATGGGAAAACTGATTTAATCCAGCAACTTAATATTAACGATACTGTAACTGATAATCCGAAGAGTATAGCTGTTTTCTGTGCGGGCTTCTATAGAAACTTATACAAATCCAAATATTGCCATCAATCATCCACTACATTCTTGAACTCTCTGATCGTCACTCCAATCTCTCAAGATGATAGGAAACTCTGCGATGACCCTATAACCTTGCAGGAAATTACATTTGCAATTGAACATTGCAAAACTAACAAATCTCCTGGAGTTGATGGCCTCTCTGCAGAATTTTACCGGGCTTTTACACAAGATTTAGCTCCCTTTCTGCTTGAAGTAATATTAGAAAGTGTTGAAAAAGGCTCTTTACCCCCTTCGCTGACCCAAGGCTTAATTACGTTAATCCCCAAACCTAAAAAGGATCCACTGTTTATAGATAATTGGCGACCTATTTCATTACTTAACACCGACTACAAAATTTTTGCCTCAATTATTGCAAAACGTTTAAAAAATGTTTTAGACCCTATTATTGATGAAGTCCAATCAGGTTTCATGAGAAATAGACACATCTCAAACAATATTCGGCTTGTCTTAGATATAATTGATTATTCTTTTTTATGTCCTGATGATAGCTTTATCTTTTTTTTGGACTTCTATAAAGCCTTTGACACAGTAGAACATAATTTTATATTTAAAACTATTGAGAAATTTGGTTTTGGGGATTTTTTTTGTAAGGCTGTTAAAACAATGTACTGCAAAGGCAATAGCTCTATCAAATTAAAAAGTGGGACATCGCCAAGATTTGAGCTGCAAAGAGGCATCCGACAGGGCTGCCCTGCCTCCCCTTACCTATTCATTTTGTGCACTCAACTTCTTTCCACCCATATTAAAAATAGTGCTTTAAAAGGAATTTCAATTGCGGAAAGAGAAGTGATCCTCACCCAACTAGCAGATGATACTACATTATTTTTAAAAAATGCCAGCCAAGTACCAATCGCTATCAAAACAATAGAATTATTTTCTGCAGCTTCTGGACTCTGCTTAAATCTGAAGAAGTGTGAACTTTTTTCCCTTAAAGAGAGCGACACCTCCCAGATCTGTAGCATACCAATCAAAGATAAGATCACTTATCTAGGGATTACTATAATGAAAAATGAGGAGGAGAGGTGCTCTGTAAACTTTAATTTAATTTGTGATAAGACAAAGAAAAAGCTAAATCAGTGGCTGCAGAGGGAAAGGGAGAGTTTTGTTGACAAAGGCAGAAGGTTTATCCCGTCTTACATATGCAGCTATCCCCTTGTTTGTCAACAAAAAACTCTGTAATTCCATTGATAATTCACTTTTCAATTTTATTTGGAAAAACAAGACGCATTATGTGAAAAAATCTGTTATTATGAACACGTTTGAACGTGGTGGTCTAAACTTTCTTGATTTTACAACCCTCAATAACACTTTTAAAATAAACTGGATAAAGCATTTTCTAAAAAATCCCAAATCTACATGGAATTTTATACCTAACTTTATTTTTTCTGAGGTTGGTGGTCTTGAATTTGTACTTTTATGTGATTATAAAATAGAAAAAATTCCCTTAATTTTAAATTCCATAAACAAATGCTTTTAGCATGGTCATTAATCTACAAACATAATTTCTCCCCGCATAGGTGCTTCATCTGGAATAATCGGCTTATCAAATTCAAGAATAAATCCCTATTTTATAAAAATTGGTTCAATAATAACATAATTCTAGTATCCCAACTATTAAACGATAGTGGATTATTGCTGAACTATTCTGAATTCCTTCAAGCTTTTGGCATTCCAATCACCCCAAGAGAGTTCGCAATTGTTATGGATGCCATCCCATCTGGTATTTTAACTCTCTTAAAAGGGACTGGAAAACCAGATTGTTTACCAGCTTTGGACCCTAAGTTGACCTCAGTTGGGAATATATGTTTTGCAGCCACAACGAGGAATAATAATAGGAATATTCGCTCTTTATTCCAGAGAGATGTCACTAGCACCCCTAATGTTGATCCCTATTGGTCTAACTTTGTTGACAACCTGAATTGGGGACTTATATGTGTAGCAGTTGTTAGTAATTGCCATTGGCATCATGACGGGGCGGGTCTTTCGCATGATTTAGTTAGACTATAAAAGCAGCGCGTTAGTGTCTCTGGGATGTGCGTACCATCGTCACGAGTGACGTTATCCTTCCGGCGTGTCGCGGAAGTGTCTGTTTGGTAAGGAGCTGCAGTTGTGGCTGTATTTCTACGTATTGATCTTGAGTAAAGTTTTTTTTAATTACTGATCTGGCTCCGTTCATTATAGTGTGGACTGAGGACTCCGGCGACACATTATAGTGTGTCGACGTGCGTTGCAATAGGATGTTTTAGTACTGCAAGTTCAAACCGGTAGGTTGTTTTTATTATCACTCGTGTTCTTATGGGGTGGGTTAATTAATTGTTTCCTTGTCTTTCCGTGATATGGCAGAGTGTGAGACGTTGCAGTGGGCTTTCTGTTGGCTGCTCCCTGTTGCTGGGGATTTGGGCGGATAAATCCTCGCATGACGACGCTTGACGCGTGCTGAATCTCCCTCAGCAGGGCACTGCAGTATAACTCGTCAGATCGACTGCACCTTGCCGGTGATCAGTGCTCACGTGCTGTTGCGTGGCGTTTCGCCGATATTATGTGTGAGTTCCGAAGCTGGACACTTTAAACGTCTGCTGGAGTGGCCGCCTGGTGTGTCGCAGATTCGGCAACGTAACTCTCTCTTCCTCCACAACTTCTCGAAACGGTTTGACCACTCACTAGCCATTCACTAGCCAACGTCGAGATGGGAAGTGTTTTCGTGTTTTACTGTTTTCCTTTAATTGGTTTATTTCTGTATATCGTGTCTTTATGATGTCTGTGAATGTGACCTGGTATGATTTAAATGATTGATTCATTCTGGTGAATTATTTTTCTTTATTTTTGCTAGCCAAGTTTCTGTGAATTTGTCTACTTAACATTCTGAGTTGGCTGGCTTGCTTTTTTTGTATTTTCCTTTTTTTTTTGTATTTTCTTTGGTTAACACGTTGTGTATTTTTCTTTTTTATTAGTATTACTTTCTTGTGGGGTAGTGAGTCTTTTGTGATCTGGTTGATTGCCTACCCAGTACTTGAAATCAGTCATCAAGTAACCTCTCTTTGACTCAATTGGTGCATTTACTCAGTTGTGCATTTATCATATTCTGTTTAAGTTTGTGTATGTTTATGATTGCCTGTTCTTTTGAGGACCAATTTTTTAGGAAATAAGTGTTTAACTAGAGCTTTCACGCTCTCTCTCTCTCTCTCGCTCTCTCCAGGGGGTCGGGGACCCAGATCTGTATGTGTGTGGACGAGCCTTCCTCTCAGTTTGGTGGTGGTCTCCTTCCGCGTGCGGTGGTTCACATTTGGGGTGCAGTGTGAGTGCACGTGTGGTTGCTGTGGATTTGAGGATAGGCGAGTGGTTCCCAGCCCTGGAGCGGGTGTAGTAGTGTGTGTGGTGTGTGCGTGTGTGTGTGTGTGTGTGTGTGTGTGTGTGTGTGTGTGTGTGTGTGTGTGATCTCCTTTGTTTTACTTGACTATTGGTACATGCTGTTTAATGATCGTTAATAAAATTATTTTTTGTACTACACCTCTGTTTCTGATCTTGACTCAGCCGTAACCGAACTTGTGTGCTTTAAATTATTCTGAAAGGCGATTCCCTGGTAATGTTGCCTCCAGGGTGGCGTAGTCGAGCGTTTTAGAGGGGTGCATTTGTGTTTCAGTCTACACGTCCCCTATTAAATCTTTGAACTGCCACATATGTGTAACAATTCAATGTGTTTGAGTTCTGTTTTTGTGATCTTGGTTTCCCCTGTCTTTGTGGTTTTTGGTTTAGCCCCGTTAAGTTTTCCCGCTCCTCGTTTGTGTTCAGTTTCATCACCTGTGTTCTGTTAATTATTCAATCATTCCATGTGTATTTAAGCCCTGTGTTTTCTCCCAGTGTTTGTCGATCGTCGTCTATGTATGGTTGTGTGTAAACCCTGAAAGTCCTGGAGTTTTGTTCTTGTTTCATTTTGAAAGTTTCATTTTTGTTATTAAAACTAATATATTGAAGCTTCCGTGTCCTCGTCTTCGGTCACCTGCACCCAACCCTGACAGAACGATCGACCCTTAAAAAAGCGAAAAATGGGCCGAAGGAGGAAAAGCAAGGTGGTGAGCCCCTTTGAAATCCCAATCCTCTTTCAAAAGGAGCTCTCTCTTGAGGAGTATGCGGGGCGTTACCTAAGTCTCTACGATGATGTGACGCTGGAGGAAGAAGAACTGAAAAAAAGTTTCTGGGGTGGACTAAGAGACCCTCTCGCCCAGATAATTTTGGTGAAGGACCTCAATCTATCCTTCCTGGAGTTTTTGGATCACACGCTGTGGGCCTGTGGATCCAGCTACCACTTGGAAGATCTACCACTCCAACCAGCTCCAAGCACGCCAGCCCCTGAGCCCATCACCTGCACACCAGCGCCTGAGCCCATCGCCTGCCCACCAGAGCCTGAGTCTGACCCATTTGATGACCTTCCTGAGCTTCTTCCGCCAGAGACCGTCCAGCCAGAGACCGTCCAGCCAGAGACCGTCCAGCCAGAGACCGTCCAGCCAGAGACCGTCCAGCCAGAGACCGTCCAGCCAGAGACCGTCCAGCCAGAGACAGTTGCCTGCCCGCCAGAGCATGAATCTAGCCCCAAGCTTCCTGATGTGCTGGCCCCGTCCAGTTCCGAGTCCCATGATGTGCTGGCCCCGTCCAGTTCCGAATACCCTGATGTGCTGGCCCCGTCCAGTTCCGAGTCCCATGATGTGCTGGCCCCGTCCAGTTCCGAGTCCCATGATGTGCTGGCCCCGTCCAGTTCCGAATCCCCTGATGTGCTGGCCCCGTCCAGTTCCGAGTCCCATGATGCGCCAGAGCCAGAGCCAGAGCCCGTTGACCCAGAGCCCGTTGACCCAGCGCCAGAGCCCGTTGACCCAGCGCCAGAGCCCATTGACCCAGCACCAGCGCTAGAGCCCGTTGACCCAGCGCCAGAGCCAGAGCCAGAGCCCGTTGACCCAGAGCCGGAGCCAGAGCCCGTTGACCCAGAGCCAGAGCCAGAGCCCGTTGACCCAGCGCCAGAGCCCGTTGACCCAGAGCCAGAGCCCGTTGACCCAGAGCCAGAGCCCGTTGACCCAGAGCCGGAGCCAGAGCCCGTTGACCCAGAGCCAGCGCCAGAGCCCGTTGACCCAGACCCCGTTGACCCAGCGCCCGTTGATGTCAAGTCTGTTCCCGTTCCTGAACCTGTCTTTCTCCCCAAGAAAATTTTGGGGGGGGGCTATACGCCTTCGCCGTGGCCGGCCAAAGATCCGCGGAGGCCCGAAAAAATAACACCGCCATGGCCACCCGAAGGGTCCTCACCGCCATGGCCACCCGAAGGGTCCTCACCGCCATGGCCACCCGAAGGGTCCTCACCGCCATGGCCACCTGAAGGGTCTTCACCACCACGGCCACCTGAAGGGTCCTCACCGCCATGGCCACCTGAAGCGTCTTCACCACCACGGCCACCTGAAGGGTCTTCACCGCCGTGGCCACCTGAAGAGCCTGCACCGCCTTGGACGCCCGAGGGTCCCACAGCTCCGCCCTGGACGCCCGAGGGTCACACAGCACCGCCCTGGATGCCCGAGGGTCCCACAGCTCCGCCTTGGACGCCCGAGGGTCCCACAGCTCCGCCTTGGACCCCCGAGGGTCTCACAGCTCCGCCTTGGACGCCCGAGGGTCCCACAGCTCCGCCCTGGACGCCCGAGGGTCCCACAGCTCCGCCCTGGACGCCCGAGGGTCCTACAGCTCCGCCCTGGACGCCCGAGGGTCCCACAGCTCCGCCCTGGACGCCCGAGGTTCAGCCTGCACCGTCGTGGCCACGCCCACAGCCTGCTCCGCCTTGGTCACGCCCACAGCCTGCTCCGCCTTGGTCACGCCCACAGCCTGCTCCGCCTTGGCCACGCCCACAGCCTGCACCGTCGTGGCCACGCCCACAGCCTGCTCCGCCCTGGCCACGCCCACAGCCTGCTCCGCCCTGGCCACGCCCACAGCCTGCTCCGCCCTGGCCACGCCCACAGCCTGCTCCGTCGTGGCCACGCCCACAGCCTGCACCGTCGTGGCCACGCCCACAGCCTGCTCCGCCGTGGCCACGCCCACAGCCTGCTCCGCCCTGGAGGCTTCCTGGACCTGCACCATGCCCTCGTCAGCCTCCAGGGCGCCCACCCTCCCACCCCTTTGGATGTTATACGGCGCGAGGTCGCGCCTTCGGGGAGGGGGGAGGTACTGTAACAATTCAATGTGTTTGAGTTCTGTTTTTGTGATCTTGGTTTCCCCTGTCTTTGTGGTTTTTGGTTTAGCCCCGTTAAGTTTTCCCGCTCCTCGTTTGTGTTCAGTTTCATCACCTGTGTTCTGTTAATTATTCAATCATTCCATGTGTATTTAAGCCCTGTGTTTTCTCCCAGTGTTTGTCGATCGTCGTCTATGTATGGTTGTGTGTAAACCCTGAAAGTCCTGGAGTTTTGTTCTTGTTTCATTTTGAAAGTTTCATTTTTGTTATTAAAACTAATATATTGAAGCTTCCGTGTCCTCGTCTTCGGTCACCTGCACCCAACCCTGACAATATGGAACCTTCCTTACAAATACCTCCTTACGAATAAAGTAAGAGAAGTCTCTTTCAAAATGATACATAGGTATTATCCTGCTAAGCAATATCTCCTTAGATTTAAGCTTGACATATGTGTTAACTGTTCTTTATGTGAAGTATGTCCAGAAACAATGGTACACCTGTTCTGGCAATGTCCCTACACCATCAGCTTTTGGAAAGATCTGTCCCGATACATTTCTGTTAAACTTATTGCTGATTTTTCTTTGTTATGGAGGGATGTGCTGTTTGGTCTCCATGTTGACAAAAGTAAAAAACAGAAAGAAACATACCTAATTAATCTATTGATCATTTTAGGGAAATATATTCACAAAGCCAAATTTAGTAATTCTAAACCTTCCTTTATTGCTTTTGGAAAGGAGGCGGAACAGTACATCAAATCCATCTATGATTCAAAAAATAAGAAGGCTGCTAAAACCATTCAGTTATGCTCTATCTTTAATGTATTTATTTAAAACTTCCCCTGGCTCTGATCTTGTCTATTATTGTGTTTTCTGTATTAATGACTATATTTGTATGTTTGTTGTCTGTATTGTTAAGATTTAAAGTGTAAATTGCAGGTTTTTTTACGAGATAATGCAATGTGCTTAAAGATAAGAACCGCCTACCATTGATTTGTATGTTTTTTATACCAAAATGCTGAATATAATATGAAAATTTTGTACTTTTTAGTGTGGTTTTTAGCACTCCCCCTACATTCCGCTAAGCTGGCCGTGACGTCATAACAGGGACTCCAAGCGGCAAGCGTCTAACGGCAAGCTTTCTTTTTAGATTCAGCAGCAGTGATAAATGAAATAACTCAATTGTAAACATACTCGTGTGCAGGGGCGCCGTATAGGGGGGGAAAGTTAGGACAATTCCAAGGGCCCCTGACTGACAGGGGGCCCAGCAAATAGGTAAAAACTTTTTTTTTTTTTTAAATTATATATAAAACATCATCATTGAGTATATTTCAAATAATAATAAATTGAATTATGTCTTTGATTTGACTTATTTTGGCAATAAAAGTTAAATATCCCATTGACTAAAAAGTAAATATCCATATTGACCGACCACCCCCATGTATCTGCATGAAATGGTTTGGTCCTGCCTAAGCACGCGCATCGGTGACAGTGTTTAGCAGACAGTAAATCGCAAGGCGAAGGCGCCGGCGTGCTACAAATACAGAGAGACCATTATGTCGAATAGTAAGATAAAATCTGGTTTCCAGAAAAGGAAAGAGAGAGAGGAAAGGCTGTTGTTCTGTATACCAGTTTTTCACAAAGAAAGGTGGGTAGCCTTTAGTCTGTGAGTGGTGACCTGTTGTCCATAGTGAAATAAGCTAGCTAGCTGCAGGCTAGTGTTAGCCTACATTTCATCAACATTTAATAAGTGCAGGGAAACGTTTAGCAATATATTCATATTGAATCATCCATGCCCCTTTTAGCAGACTTAACAACAACAAAAGATGGGTCAGCAGCACCCCAGTCTCCCCATACTAACTGCACCCCTCCCTGTCCCTGTCCCAGTGAAGAAGGTGAGCAACATTGTGTTAATGACTTAGCATCCTTCCAGGGAGTCTGTGTGGGGTTCTCTGTCTCTCTTGCTCTTTTTTACCATAAATTTTTTTTTGACATCAACAAAAAATATTTTTGCCCATTATGACAATAAAAAAAAAATCTCCTGTCTTTACAGTAGATGCAGTTAGAAACAATAAGTAGCTTACCTCAACCTGCAAGTAAGTTACAGACAGTATTAAAATAATCCAGTTTGATCCGTTCATTTAGACTGAATTTTGGCCGTAAATGACATCTATACAGACTTTATTATTTTCCATCATGAAGGGCAACACACACACACACACACACACACACACACACACACACACACACACACACACACACACACACACACACACACACACACACACACACACACACACACACACACACACACACACAGTATCTAATGTATTTGTGTCAATGTTCTGTAGTGTTAGTGTTATTTATTGGTGTCTGGCAAAAAAAATATTGAAATGCATACTGTATGCAGACTTGCATTTATAAATCACCAGCAGTAAATATTGTGCTAGTACTAGTTGCAAGCCTTTGATTAGAGTTATGTAAAGCTTTTGATGGGACAGGTCCTAGAGATGTGGTGACAACAGCTGCGTAGAGGGGGCCCAATGTGATTTTTTTGTCATGGGGCCCAAAATTCGTGGCGGCGCCCCTGCTCGTGTGTGCTGGCTTCATGAGGACCGTGATCCTGCCTGAAATGAGATTAATGCCGCGTTCCAGGCAACCTGTAACCAGTGTTTTTCCAACCTTATACCCGTGAAAGTGCACTGGAACGGCAGTCAAACCCGTGACTTCCCACCCGTGAATTCGTACTAGATCGATGCACTCCCAGTTACGAGTTGAAAAAACACGGGTTACAGGTTGCCTGGAACGCGGCATAAGCTATTCGCAAAACAAACTGGCATGCGTCATAACCATAGACTGTAAAAAAATACCAGGATGCTGCGTGAGGCACGTCAGATTTGCCGGTCGCGGGTCGAGCTGCTCCACTAAACTCCAAAACGCATTCACCTCACGGCAGCACACCTCCACGGCTGATTCCATTGGGTGGCATAGCCCACACAAACACCTGTCTCTGTTTCTTTCTGACAATGAGCATAGCTAATTAAGCGTTTTAGCACAGGCAATATATCGCGTTCTGTCAGCAGATGCCAGCAAAAGCGTTGTGTCTGTGCATCTCTACAGCTCTGATTAGGACTAACGTTACTAACATGTAAGTAAATAATGTCTTCAGTCGTTGTCCCTCCTTGCTATTCCACATGACGGCAAGATTTTGAAAAGACTTTGGCTTGTTCCCTAATGTTATCCAGGTTAGCTCCAGGCTAACCTAGGCTAGCTCTTGCTACTCACCAGGACACCTGACCAACCCTCCACTCATTTTCCACACACCAAGCATTAATTACTCTTTGAGGGCCATGATTTCTGGCAATTTCCTCCCCTCTCTCACGCCTGACTAGTTCAAAATTATAAGGCTGTGGTCCATCAAAGATTTGATGGTTTTCTACCTCCCTGTTCTCCATAGATAAGCCACAAACAGTGGTAATCTAGCAGAGTATAGGCTGCGACTCCCTGGTATGACGTCATCACAGTTACTGTAAAAAACACGCTACCTTTGAAAAAACCCCAATAAATGTTATTTTAACGCATTTTAAGACAGAAATGTTTAAATATATTCATATTGAGCACTTTATTTACACATTAATTGATTGTGGTGGTTAACCTGCAATTTACACTTTAATAAAGATTTATAAAAAAAAAAAAAAAAAAGGTATGCAACCCGCCAATAAATCCATAGAAGAAGAAGAAGACTGTAGTGTTATTATTTGTCCAGCAGGCGGAGGTATACACTCTCGGAGACTGAAGTCATCAGCAGAATAAGACCCACGCGTGTTGTTGCTGAACGATGGCGGGGCTGCGTCCAAAATCGCATACTATGTGAGTAGGTACTACATTTAAATAAGAACGTACTTCGCGACCGTTAAAAAAGTACGTTCTATATAGTATGAATACGGGTAGTATGAATGGAGTCCGGACGTACTACATGCGACATTTTGGAATTGTCACGTGACATACGCTGTCATAACACCACGAACATTTAAAGAGCCCATCTGCACCAACTTCGCGCTGTTTTCTGTAGACAAAACACAGGTTATTTGTTTCTCTAAGAAACGTAATACTCCTGAAATACACGTTACTCGTACACGTTACTTTATGGGCAGCCAGTTAAGCAGGTACAAAATATAAGGTTTTTAGGTGTATGGATGGATCATAAGCTGACATTTGGAGATCATATACAGAGGAATATTACCAAATGTAAAAAGGCAGTTAATGTTTTGAGATGCCTGGTAGGAAGTGGTTGGGGTGCTAGTATGAACTCTCTTAACCCTCTACAGCATAGCGTTGCCCTCAGGCAACAGAAAGTTTTCGTAAGCCCTATGTTCAGTAATTTTTTCTTTAAATGATTGCAACCAATTAGAATGTTTGAAAAACTATCAAATAACAGTCCAATAAGGTTTGGGAGTCACCATCAAGCACCATTTGAAGGTGGGACGTCCTTTTCTGGCACATGGTCACAGGAGCACATGTTGTGAGTTGAAAGCAAGATTATGTGCTTTAGTAATCTTATTTAAAATGACATTAACTGTACATAAAAAATATGTGTGTGTGTATGAAGGTGTAGAGAAGCCTTCTGGCAGGTTTTATTACGTTTTTTTTATTTTGCATGTTCACAAATTCAGTTTTTCTTTTTGTTGCCTCAAGGCAACGTTGTGCAATAAGGGGTACTTTTCAAGAATATTTTGAACAATACTTTACAATGGCAAATAATGTGTTGCAAGAAAGGAAGATGCAGGGTTCCTGGGTACACAGGAACACCCGAAGTCACCAAAGTGACACCAACAGAAAGGAACCATCTACAAACTGTTCCCACAAAGTTGGAAGCATGACATTGTCCAAAATGTCTTGGTATGCTGAAGCATTAGGAGTTCCTTTTACTGGACCTAAGGGGCTAAACTCAACCCCTGAAAAACAACCCCACACCATAATCCCCCCTCCACCAAACAACCCCGCACCATAATCCCCCCTCCACCAAACTTTACACTTGTCACAATGCAGTCAAGCAAGTACCGTTCTTCTGGCAACCGCCAAACCCAGACTCGTCCATGAGATCGCCAGACAGAGAAGCGTGATTCGTCACTCCAGAGAACACGTCTCCAGTGCTCTTGAGTCCAGTGGTGGCGTGCTTTATACCACTGCATCCGACGATTTGCATTGCACTTGTTGATGTAAGGCTTGGATGCAGGTGCTCGGCAATGGAAACCCATTCCATGATGCTTTCTACGCACTGGTGTTCAGCTAATCTGAAGGCCACACAAAGTTTGGAGTTCTGTAGCTATTGACACTGCAGAAAGTTGGCGACTTCTGTGCACCTCAGCATGCGCTGACCCCTCTCTGGGTTGCTGTTGTTCCCAATTGCTTCCACTTTGTTATAATACCACTAACAGTGAACGTGGAATATTTAGTAGTGAGGAAATTTCATAGGTGGCAACCCACCACAGTACCATGCTTAAATTCACTGAGCTCCTGAGAGTGACCCATTCTTTCACAGATGTTTGTTGAATCGTCTGTATGCCTACAGTAGCTGCTTTATTTTATACAACTATGGCCATGGAAGTGATTTGAACACCTGAATTCAATGATTTGAAGGGGTGTCCCAAAACTTTTGGCAATACAGTTATATGGGTGATGTTCAGATAGTGAAGACATGATTGACGACGCACTACATGATACAAACCTATCAAATCAAATAGATTGATGAGTTTCAAGTGTTTTCCCCTTTTAACTTAAATTATTTCTTGACATTTTTTGAGAAAAAAAAATAGAATTTTGTATTGCTTTCTGAGAATTGTATAATGATAATTTTCTCTGTGATTCTTTACCATTGTTGCACAACGTTGCCCTCGGGCAACAAAAAAATATTTTGGGGTGGGGGGGTCAGGGGAGGGAAATTTTCAATAAATCAATAAAATGTTCCTAAATGAGCCAAGAAATGATGTGGAATAATTTTTTTTCATGTGCCATCAAAATGCATGCAGTAGAGGGTCTTAAACATATTTATATTGCCTTAATTAGATCAACATTTGATTATTGTAGGATAATAATTTTCTTCTAAAGTTTCAGGAACTCAGAAGAGAAGACCAGGAGACTCGGGTGTATCTTTTTAAGCAGGATTCTTTATTTGCTGTAGTCTGCTTCGTTCGAGCATCGTACCCAAGTCTAATCTAAAGTAGACTAAACTGTAGTTGATATACCTTTCAAGGGGAGGGGTTACATTCGGTTCCTGCACTGTGACAGGACAAAAGGCAAGGGGGGAGACATGAGAACAGGATGGGGAAGAATTTCCCGCACTGGGACAGAAACTCAAAGACAAAGGTGTAACAACATCAGAGCCTTGAGATGCTAATCAACTCAGCATGGTTACATTGGTTAAACATTTACATTATCATTGAGACAAAGAGTGGGAGTCTCAGTGGCCATTAAGAGTTTTCAGTAATCTGACCAATGCAGAAAAACAGGATGGGCCGAATATAAGAACTATCCTAATCTTAAATGCTAAATTCAATGTCCAGAACTGTCTCAGGTTATACACAGTTAGTTTTGGAACCTAAATTATACATTTAATAAATTTGTAATACCACATTTCCCCCTTTGAGAGTTCTAAATAACTCTCACAAAATACAAATTTAGACACTTAAAAGTTCATTCTTGTAACTTGCGTAAGTTACAGGCACATAGCTTGCTCTGTGTTGATGTTTCTGCAATTGCATGTTAACACAGAATACAAAGCATGCAATTAGGGTCCGTGAGTCTTTTCTGGTTGGAACTGAGATTTTCTTGAGATCAATCAAGTTTCCGAACCATGAAGAATTATCTTCAGTCATCTTGGTGTAATTAGGCTGAAAAATCAAGAATGTCTTGTTGGATCATCATGTTTGTGCACAAGTGAGTCCTGGAATGCAGTCATCTTCGGATGTGACATGCAAATGTTCTTTCCAGCAAACAAGGCGTTTTTGACATATTCATCAGCTCTAAGAATATGTTGTTTCTGTAGTCTGGACTTTGTGCGATCTTCCTGATGTGTAGTGGTAGGACAATCTTGATCATGTCGATGGATGACTGAAGGTTTCGTCGTCTCTGCGTTGTTGTTTTTTTTTTTTTTTTTCTTTTCTTTATCCTTTTGTGATAGTTGGCTCGGAAGTCGGTCTAGTTGTTTCTTCAGTTTGTGTCTTCATACGCAGATGAGGAGGTCGGTGCGTATGGCTCTCCGGACAGTCATCAGTGGTATCTGTGCAGAGGAAGAGAGAAAACAAAAGACAGGAGAGCAGTATTTGTTCCAGGGTGTAACTTTTCTGAGTCTGCTGTATTGGTTCAAACACTAGGGTGTTACATTTTCCCGAGTCTGCTATTGTTGTTCCTTCTTTCCCTATTTCTTAATCATTTTGACACCTAAATAGAACCAGTGAGGTGAGGAATGGACTAATGGATGGGGGAAATTTCTATGAGGGATTCTTCACCGAAGGGTTGGCCCCCGATGCATGTTGCAAACGGTTCTTCCCTCGGCCCCTCACTGTTCCTGTGTCCTGTCATTTCCCTGTCCTGTGACGTGTGTAATCTTCATCTGAGTTATTTCTTCTTCATCCTCTAACAACTTCAGTCATAGCAGACATCATACATGAGGATGAAACAATGTTTGGCATTATTGTGGACACTGCATGAGGGCATTTTACGTTTACAGTCTGACCTAACACTATTAATGATGAAAGGCCTGTGCTGTAAAATAACATTTAAGGCTGTGAGTTTATTTTAATTAGTGTCCCCCAAAGGAAAAACTGAGACAGTCACTTTCCTTTTGTTCTATTAAACAAAAAAGAAGTCTTTTATCTCTGTTGTAAGTTAGTGAGAAATTAAGCACTCACAGCCTGAATGGCTAACACCTAAAACAGCTGCCCAGCAGGTTTAATGACGAGGGGAGGGGCTGCTTCAGAGTAGCAAGCAGATTGAGCAGAAGCTGAGTAATATTGTTCACTTCTCTAACATTCTTTTTGTTTTTCCTACACTCTTTTCCCCAATGTCCATGTTTACCACAATAATAACAACTGATGCCCTCTCTCTTTGGACATTTGCGTTTCTGTTGTTTCTCTGCGTTGACCTTAAAGGAAGCTGCTGCAATTTTCACTCTGGCCTTGACATCAGAGTCTCTTTCCCAAGTAGCTAAACTTTCCAAATTGTCTTGCAAATTTCTAGTAGCCCATGTGATGTTTAAGAAAGGCAACGCCTTTCTGTGTTCTGGCAAAAGACAATGAGACCAGGTGCGAACCAAAGGGCCATTATCATTTAACACCTTCTCTGATGTGTCTGATATTCCACTGTAAGCTGCAGCTGTCTGACAAAATCTTTCTGTGTACTCACTAACCGTTTCATCATTCTTCTGTACACAATTAGTGATCTTTGACCAGTCTACTTTCGGTCCAACAATGCTTGTTAACACTCTCAGAACTCCCTCTCTCAATTCATCCTTTCTGGCATTTTGAAACTCAGAATTGTTTACAGCATTTTCAAAATCATTGAATTCTGACTCAGTCAAGATCTGTGATATTAGCTGGCTGACTTCAGCTAGAGACATATCGTACAGCCGCATCTTTCTGGACAATTCTCTCCTAAATTCAGAAACATTTCTTTGCACTGATGGCAAATTTTCAGCGATTCTCTCGATTTCTTTAGGACCTAAAGATAATTTGACTGTTTGTAATTGCAGTGTGGGGGTTGCAGATTGAACAGAGTCAATCCCTTTTGCCCTAGTCTGAGCCTTTTGTCTTGCTCCACACACTTCAAATGCATTTACATCTTTATCTATCAAACTAGAATTTCTAGGGGGTTCTAGTCTACAGAAAGACTGTAAATCAGGATAGCTTTCATCTGACTGTTGGTCTTCATAGTCACATTTGGGTGAGGCCTGATTATGGCTCACCTTTGTCTTGAAACAGGACACTTGAGTCTGCAATTGTTTGTTCTGTTCATTTAACTTATCAATACACCTAGCTTGTTCTTGTGCAATGGATAAGCTATATTCTCTATGGCAACAGATTATGCCTTTCACGTTTTTCTTTCTGATACATGCACCTAACACCTTCTTGCATTCTTCAATAGACCAAACTTTTTCTGGATCAATATCAAATTTATTTGTCAAATCCAATCTAACTGACTCAGTCACTATGGAATTCATGTGCTCTCCTAGCAATGACTTGAACTCACTGTCTGTCCATAAAGGAGTAGCTAGTCCATTTTTCTCAGTTGATGGAACTAGCCTAGCATTCCTTCTAACCATTTTGTGATGTTCTTTGTTATCACACAATCAAACACTAAAAACTTCTCTGATCAAAAGAGGGTACACTTGTTAACACAGATCAATTCTTGTTAACCTTCCAAATTAACCAACATTTCACACTTAACTTCGGCTAAGTCTTCCCTGTTTGCACAGAGGGTATTCTTTCTTCCCTGTCTGCCTGAAACAGAGGATATCTATTTTTTAACATGTAATGTTAAAACTTCCCTGCCTGAACAGAGGATCAAATTTTTCATCTCTAAAAGGCAACTTTTAAAGGATAACTTAAGATAACCAAACACTACAGCTGTCTGATAACTCTTTCTCTGGCGGAGCAGAGGCACAAAATTTGTACTGGTCTTTCAGTGGTTCTTTGAATAGAGTGAAACTCACCGAATCTTTGTTTGTATGGAAAAGATTCCGTCTGGAACTTCAGTCAGAAAGGTGAATTCTTGTTGAGATTCAGTTCTGGAACTCAGTTCGCTTTCTTGAGATCTTTGTTGAGCTTGACGTTTCAAGATTCAGTTCTGGATTCAGTTGAGATCTTGGCTTAAAGTTCTGGATTCAGGTGAAGTTAATTCTATCCGGGTCGCGGCAGCATCTGTAGGATAATAATTTTCTTCTAAAGTTTCAGGAACTCAGAAGAGAAGACCAGGAGACTCGGGTGTATCTTTTTAAGCAGGATTCTTTATTTGCTGTAGTCTGCTTCGTTCGAGCATCGTACCCAAGTCTAATCTAAAGTAGACTAAACTGTAGTTGATATACCTTTCAAGGGGAGGGGTTACATTCGGTTCCTGCACTGTGACAGGACAAAAGGCAAGGGGGGAGACATGAGAACAGGATGGGGAAGAATTTCCCGCACTGGGACAGAAACTCAAAGACGAAGGTGTAACATCAGAGCCTTGAGATGCTAATCAACTCAGCATGGTTACATTGGTTAAACATTTACATTATCATTGAGACAAAGAGTGGGAGTCTCAGTGGCCATTAAGAGTTTTCAGTAATCTGACCAATGCAGAAAAACAGGATGGGCCGAATATAAGAACTATCCTAATCTTAAATGCTAAATTCAATGTCCAGAACTGTCTCAGGTTATACACAGTTAGTTTTGGAACCTAAATTATACATTTAATACATTTGTAATACCACATTATGCATGCATTACATTTAGCTCAGCTGCAAAATCTCATTTGCAAAAGCTCGACCTGGTCCAAACACAAGCTCTCCGACTATGTAGTGGTGCATTTAAGACTTCGTCAATTCCAGCTCTCCAGGTGGAGGTAGGGGAGATGCCTTTATCTCTTAGACGTCTTCAGCTTGCCATGGTATATTGGGTAAATTTGCAGGGACATAAGCAGGGTCATCCAACCAAACCAGTGTTGAATGCATGCTGGGAACATGGAAGGAAACAATTTAACAGTTTTGGATGGGTGGGAAATAGTCAAGCTGAGAAACTGGGACTTGTTGAATTAAAACATAGCTGTACAGTGGCATTACCTGTTATTCCTCCTTGGATATTTCCATTACCAGTTGTGGACCTAGAAATTGCAAAGATGTTAAAACGATACAAGGAGTATGGGGCGATTAATGAACTGGTAAAACAATATTTAGATATCAACTATAATAATAGTATCCAAATATTCACAGATGGATCAAAAGACCCAAGTACAGGAAAGACGGGAGCAGCAGTATATATACCACATTTTCAGAAATCAATTTTAAAAAGAACTTCAGATCATTTAGCAGTGTACACTGTGGAGCTTTTAGCTATTTTACTAGCACTCACATGGATAGAGGAGGTTGGACCAAAGCTATATATTATATGTTCAGACTCAATGGCATCATTAATAAGTATTGCAAATTGTAAATCTGTTTGTAGGCCTGACTTGATTTATGAAATCTTTAATAGTTTATACAGATTAAAAAATCTTAATATTACAGTGTGTTTTATGTAGGTCCCATCTCACGTTGAAATAGAGGGTAATGAAGAAGCTGATCGTTTGGCTAAAAAGACTCTTAAGTCAGACATACAATGGACAGTTCCATTGAGTAAAATGGAAGTTAAATGTATCATTAAAACAAGAATCAATGGGTTATGGCAAGAGCAATGGGAAAAGGAGACAAAAGGTCGTTTTTTATATAAAATACAGAAACAAGTGAAAACAAGGAGGCAGGGTGGTTGGAAGCGAAGGGAGGAATCTGTAATCACAAGGCTAAGAATTGAACACACAGGTCTTAATCATAATCTCAGTCGTTTAGGGAAACACGCAACAGGATTATGCACTAATTGTGACAGGAGAGAAACGGTAGAGTATATTTTAATAGAGTGTGAAGCATACAGAACAGAACGAATCGTATTGTTAGATCAAGTTAAAGAACTAGGTTACACACATTTATCAGTAGAGGGTTTACTTTCTTTTTCTACATCAAAACCATCAGCATGGCCAGCAATCATAAGATACCTTAAAGAAACAGGCCTATTTGATCGAATTTAAGAAATATATATATAGTTTTTTTTTTTTTTTTTTTTGTAGAAATCCGCATTGAAGCTCCACACCCCAAACAGTTGGTGGCGGTAATGCACTAAATTGGTATGCCAACCGCCAATAAAAAGAAAGAAGAAGAAGAAGAACTTCGCGCTGTTTTAAAGGTGCATAACGCAGGTCTCTGAGTTTTTGCAGAACTACACCCCCTCTGGCGACAAGCGAAACTGCAACCAGAGGTGTGCACGCTCATGGAGCACACGCACACGCACGCTTGCACGAGCTGTTCATAACCAAAGGAGCATCAGCCGCACAAATCTTTTGTTTACAGTCATAATGTCTTCAGAGGTTATAAAGTTATAAATCTGCAAGTCATTTTACATATATGAAAGGAAAGGCATTTGAGTAAATTACACACTTATGTGTGAGGGGAAAACGGGGGAAGAAGAAAACTTCAGTTTTTGTTTCCATCTATCTCCATGTTGAACTGTTTTATGCGTTTACTGTATCCACTTATGATTGTATTATTATGGAAACACGTTCATGAACAATTAAGTTATTAATTTGTAAAAGCTTAAAATAATAATCATACCATACACAGTTGGTCAACAAAGTACACTCAAATGTCTCAAGGTAATAAACAATCAAATGGCACTATATCCGCTTTCATAACAAGTAGTTATAGGAACTTAGTTATAGGAACTGTCCACTTCTAAACAGTTCTAAGAACTACTCTCCCCCAAACTCGGTTTTGCTGTTTGCGGTCGCACTGGCCAGTGGCCAGAACCGATGAGTAAAGGGAGTGACGCGAGCACGGCGGCGGCGGTGCCACATACAACAACAACAACCGAGCATGGAGGAGGCTACCGCAATGTTCTCGTTCTGCCTACCGGGACCTTAATAACGGAGTACGAACGGCGGCGTTTAAAGACTATGGTGGAAAGTCTAAAGTAATATGATGGAAGAAGATAGAAGAGCAGAGCGCAGGCAAAGGACGTTAGCAAAGAACACAAGGCTACCGGTAGGCTATACACAAAAACATAGTTAGCATCTTTTATGGGACATGTTTTACTATTCTTCCGAAGACAATTCCTAGTTTATGAACCTGTTCACTGACAATGGTAACGTTAGTCAAATCAATTCTGATTGTACATTTATCTAGCTTAGGCTAAAGCATTAGTTACACATTTTACGTATCGTCATTTGTTGTCATAGATTTGCCGCATCAGACATTAGAGACTGGGGTATATCTTACCGTTTTATCAAGAAAACAGCCAACTGAGGATCCCGTTTGAGCCCTAGAGCAGACCGGAGATCTATCCATTTGTTGAAAGCCTTCCCGGTGCTGACTCTCGTCTCGTCTTATTCCGACGCCTGACTCCAATTTGGCCCTTTTGGTCAATAACTAGACAAAAGTTCTCTTTTCTTTGTCTTACGTGGAGTTTGCGTTGGGGTTTGGAATGAACTACAAGCCGGTCTCTTTGAATCCATCTTCTACTTTTGTCGAAAGTTGACTAAAGTTTTGTCGCTCGAGTTGTCTTCGCTGATACGGAGAATGGCGGCTAACAATAACAAACCTGCGAGACATCGCCTGGTGAGCGTGAACGCGCATGACGTCACGCCCAGTCTCAGATTCGAGCCCGAATCCCTCTTATATATTTTACTGTACAGGACTATAGAGGCAATCTCAGTGATCAGAGAAGGGCTCATTCAGCCCATCAGGCAATTGTTTACGCATGTATGGGTTAAAAAACGGGTATTTTTAACATGAAATGTTGCGCAATGCACCTTTAAGTTCTGCTTTCTGTTTTCATCGGCGTCGGTTAGCTGCTCGCAGATCACGCCTTCATCGAGAGCTTTTGCGGAGTTTCTCAAATAACGTAAGTATCATTTATTTACCTAGTAAATTTTACTTCAGA
Organism: Chrosomus eos; assembly: GCA_036326025.1. Taxonomy (NCBI): domain Eukaryota; kingdom Metazoa; phylum Chordata; class Actinopteri; order Cypriniformes; family Leuciscidae; genus Chrosomus; species Chrosomus eos. The sequence continues at coordinate 132,876 of JAZAVI010000019.1, read as the reverse complement.
AAACACACACACAAACCTATGAACAATGACAGATGTTGATTTTTGGCAAGGAATAACCATTTTATTTGCTTGTGATATTACCATCGATGAATAAACATGAATGAATCAATAGATACATGCATGTGTATCTGTGTGTACCTGTCACCTCTATTGATTCATTCATTGATAGTAATAGCACAAGCTGTGTGCCTGTTTGCTTGTGCATATATATATATATATATATATATATATATATATATATATATATATAAATAATGTATGTATGTTAGATTTTATCATAAAATCTAACATACATACATGTGTGTGTGTATATATATATATATATATATATATATATATATATATATATATATACACACACACACATGTATGTATATATATACACTGCCATATATATATATATATAAATAATGTATGTATGTTAGATTTTATCATAAAATCTAACATACATACATGTGTGTGTATATATATATATATATATATATATATATATATATATATATATATATATATATATATATATATATATATATATACATACATACAAGCACAAGCAAACAGGCACATATAATTTTTATGGCAATATGTTCTTTTCATTGTCTTCACAGTGAAATAACTGAACACAAATATACAAGCTTGTTAAATTATAATTCATTTAAACTACTACTTCTGAAGTCAAATATATAATGTTATATACACATTTTACTTCAGATGTAAAGTGACATCTTAATTTCTTCTAGAATTATAGTTATCAAGCTCGTATATTATGATATATATATACATACATACACAGACATATATTCAAATACATCATGCATAAGAAATGGATCATATACATATAAATACATACATATTCTATTTATAAATAAGCCAACACAGGAAACAAGTGTCTTGTTGATTCAAATTGACCCTTCGCATGGAGCTTGATTGACAGGTGTTCTAACCAATCATACTTCGCCATCCGTCATTTTGTCCGGAAAAGCAGCCAGTAGAGTTAGTATTAACATGGGAGGATTTGAACTTGGTAAAATGAATATACTGACGCCTTTCCGCGGTTTAAAACAACATTACTTCTTATGTTCGTTCATGTTTATTTGATGCTATAAATGAACTAGAAGGAAGAGATGATCGGATCACGAGCAGCTTTAACTCATGCTCTACAGCGATCTGTCACGGCACATTAAAGAGCCACAAAACGGTATTTATTGTTTAAATTTCTTTCAAAAAATGACCACATTTGAAAGCTGAGACTTTGTTTAATATGTTTAATATCAAAAGTAACCGAAACGTATCCTGGTCTGTCCTGTCTGTCCGCGTGTTGTCAGTCTCCTCTCTGCTCCGCGATGTATTTTTCACTGCGTGAGAACATGGTGAGAGCATGAGAGCGGCGTAGCTTGTCGGGCATAGCGACAGTAACTAAGGAGGGCGGGTCTTTGCGAAGGGTCAATTGTATTTTATATTAAAACTATATAAATGTTTACAGATTGTGAGCCCTACAACCTACTGCCACCTGAATGCTGCTGTGCCAATTCTTTGGATTTATTTTGAAGATGGAGCTCACCAGGGCGGAGGTCAGGAGCTAACCGGATCCATCTTCAAAATACAGCCAAAGAATTGGCACAGCAGCCTCCAACTTTCACGGCAGTCCACCCAGTCCCTGATTGCTTCAGTGAAAGCTGACTGCGACCATGGGTGGGAAAAGGACGTTGAGGTGCTGGTGTTCCTTTACTGGCTGGCCCATGCAGCATCGTACCGGGTCATGCCACTCGCCTTTGACATCCCGAAGTCTACTGTGCACGACATTGTGCACAGAATGAGCAAGGCAGTCATCAGCATTTTGAGACAGGTTATCGCTTTCCCCAGCATAGATGACCTGGAGGCAGTGGGAGCAGGTTTTACCCAGCTGGCAGGGTCTTCAGCTTTCAGTGTAGTAGCTGGTGTATCACATACGCATCAAACCACTAGCAAGTGACGTCCAGTGCTACTTCAACTGGAAAGCTGTTTAATTCTTTCCAGCTGTAGGCCATCACTGACCACCAGGGGAAGTTCCTCGACATTTTTGTTGGGTATCCTGGGACGGTGCACGATGCCAGGGTGCTGAAGAACAGCCCTGTGTACACTGGCCGGCTGTTTCCACCTGCAGGAAAGTGCATCCTTGGAGATGGTGGGTATCCTTGCCTCGTCTTGTACACATGCGTTGAAAAAAAAACATATTGAATCATTTTAAAGTGATGACAAATGAGATTGCTATTATCAAAGTCCCCTTAAATCTTTTTAGAAACCTGTGAAAGTTAACTTACTGAAGCTGCTAAAGTTCATTGTCTTATATGACACCATAATAAAAATGTTTTAATACTTTTCCTTTTGGTGGTGCTTTAAGCTCTCTTATACTACTTTATGCCTAAGTTATGTGATTTTGTTTTAAGCTTTGTATTCTGTATCCATTTAAAAGTTAATACACAAAAATAAAGCAAATAAATTTTAAAGGTGTCTGAAGTGTGTGGGTATTTCTCTACAGTGCGGCATTCATAGTCAGACAATATATTTTTCAGATATACCTGGAATTTGCTTGTTTGCTTGTAAAACATAATTCGTTAAATGATTGCATTACAGGGCCAAACATGAGCATGATTCAACCATGACAGATTTCTCATTTTGGGGTGAACTATAAAAAGAATAAAAAATAACGGTAACACTTTACTTGAAGGGGTGTGCATAAGACTGACATGACACCTTCATAATAATGACATGCCACATGTCATTAATATGAAGGAGGGTTTGTTTATGACAACTCATGAAGTGTCATTTGCTCAATTATTACATTTTAATGCAAATAGTACATTTTTTGAGACAAACTTGACACTGACAGGTTATGATGTAGGCCTATTGGTTTATGTCAAGTTGTCATGACAAAGACATCTCAAACTGTCATATTTGCATTAAAAATGTCATAATTGAGCGGATGACACTTAGTGACAGTTGTCATAAACATGCATAAAACCACCTTAATATTAATGACATATGTCATGATTATAAAGGTGTCATGTCAGTCTTATGCACACCCCTTTAAGTAAAGTGTTACCAAAATTACTTACTTTATATTTTTGTTTAAGGTTTTGCCCTCTAGGCTCTGCTCTGTGATAAAACCTCTGCAATAAATGCACAGAAATCAAGCATAAAAGAAATGCAGTAAGAGCTTGAGTCGAAATGTTTACATCTAAGTTACAAATAACTTACCATTGAATCTACATATTCTTAATCTTACCATTTTGCCCCTGCAAAATCAACACAGGATTTAACATGTGATGAACTATGGTCAATCTATTAATGTTACATTGACAAGTTGAGGTAAGTTACACTTGTTAACAGTAGTTTGCTATGTAGCCAACACATATTTCATAATAACAACACCGGTAACTAAAGGAGAAATAAAACCGTTTTAAAATAAAAAAATAAATATCTCATTAAACTGCGAAACAACGAACGTCTTTGTTTAAATAAAACAGAGTTAGCTAGCTGACAGGCATTAGCTCGTTCTGTTCGGTAATAATGATAATGATAAAAGTGTCATTTTGCAGCCAATTCACAAAATTGTACCCGCGATTTACATTATTTATACGTTTAACACATCAATCGTTTACTTATATGATGTTAAACAAACACAATTTAACCACAATTAAACAAAAAGTGTTTTATATAGTACTTACACTTGAAAACTCCCGCAGCGCGTCTCCGGTTTCCGCCATTAATATAACGGCGACAACTCCTCTCTCGTGGGATCATGGGATAGCAAAGTGTCCATCGTATGCGCACTTCAGAATCTCGCCGGAAGTAGTAGGTCATCCGGGTACTTTTCGCCTACTGTTTTTCGAATTCTATGAATTCGGACATACTACTCTGCTCGCGTACTGTTTTTCGCATACTATATAGTAGGGAAGTACGCGATTTCGGACACAGCCCGAGTCAATAGACCTTATGTAGCCCCGTCCCTTTTCAGCGCTGAGCTCGTCTTTTGACTTCCGGTCTGTATTTTCACAGCGATCTTTCATAGATGAATGAACGGCTCGTTTAAAAAAGTTCCCGGTCGACATTTGTTAAGACATCTGCTTTACAATGATTTTTATGATAAACATTACAATGCTCATGATAACTTTCGTTAACTCTACAGTAAGTAGATCGACTTCACCAGCTAATTACTCCTGGACAGCGATGCCATAGAGATACACAGAGCGACCGCAGAAACGGAAGTTCAAAGACTAGGGCCGTTTCTCAATATGCGTTCTTGTCTGTACTTGTGTTCTTGTGGACTTGTGAAACGTCATCAGTCGCTGCCCAAGTACTGTCCCAATTCAAAGTTCACATCTAGCCAAGAACAGTTCAAATCCCCGGATGTGTCCTCGATCCGCCCCGTTTACCGAGGATGCATTGCATGGTGACTTGTGCGGACTTGAGACAGGCATGTATCCCAGAATGCATCTCGCACCAACCAGCAAGCGTCAATGGCAGAGGAGAAAACCCGCGTAATATCAAAATACTGTAATTTTAAGAGTGTTTCAGTCGAGAATGTAGTTGTTTAAAGCTCAAATCTGTGGTTTGTTTATAAAGATAGCGCCTATTTGAAAAATTTATCTGACGCTTTCGGAGTTGTGAGATCCAGGCGATCAGCGGGCGTCATTAACCCGACTGGAACAGCTTTTCCTCTGCTAGTGCTTCTGACGTGTGCCGCTGGCTCTGGTGCCTCTAGTCTAGTGGATAAACATGACGTATATTCGTCTTGTGTCGATCTTTGGTCTCACTCATTAATCTATATTTGTTTCATGGCAAATCGTTTTGGCTGAGGGCAAAGTGAAGTTTCATAACTTTATATATTTAGGCTATTTAACTTTAACTTTGTAGCCTAATTGTTTGCTTAATTTCTCATTGTAAGTTAGCTTCTTATACCTTTTATACTAGATATTATTGATCAGTAAAAATTACATTTAACAAAAAGAGACAGGGTTGTTTATTTTATTTACTTTAAAATAGATATATATTTTTATATTTATTTTAACATTCTCTTCACTATATGTAAAATAAAATGACACAACCCTGTTTCTCTTTGACAAATGGCAATAAAAATCAAGAATGTTTCATATTTTTAAAATAAAATAAAAAAAGAAGCAGGGTTGTGTTTTAATATTTCATGTTGTTATAAATATGCAGTGAAGATCATTAATGTACACGTTGACTGAACCACAATTGCGTGGCCATTTAGACCAGGTGTGCCCAACCCTGCTCCTGGCGATCGACTGTCCTGCACAGTTTATCTCTAACCCTGATCAAACACACCTGCCTTTAATTTTCAAGTACTCCTGAATACCTTAATTGGTTGTTAAGACCTTAATTGAAGACCTTCAGGTGTGTTTGATTAGGGTTGGAGATGAACTGTGCAGGACAGTCGATCGCCAGGAGCAGGGTTGGGCACACCTGATTTAGACCAATATGTTTAATATTTTTTTCTTTTATAAAAAGAGGCAGAGTGGTGTTTTCTAAAATATTTCGTTTTATTGTTGACGAAAAGAGGCAGAGTTGTAGCATATTTCATTTGATTGTTGCCTAAAATATACAATTTCGTATGCTATTTCATCACTCAATTCACTTCTGAGAACATTTGATGCGAGAAATCAAGTTTGAAGATTTCAAATATTGGCATTTTTACGAAAATGTATGGCGAGTCGTAAATGTTTGAGTTCTGTGAGGCTATTGCGCAATACCCGCAACTCGCACAGTTTGCTTCGCTTTTGTCCAGTCCGGCGCCTCATACAAGAACACACAGTGGCGGTTCTACATTGAATTACACCCCGGGCGAGACACCCTTCGAATAACAGAATCAGAGATTATATTAATAGGAAAATTTACTTTGCATAACTATAGGCCTACCGTAAAAGTACATAATTATAGTTGATTTTAGTTGATCTATGAAATGGCATGAACATTTAATTTCATGATTATAGTGACCAAAATGATCAGGGTTATCACAGAATCCTGTTCAAAAAGTACTACTACACAATGAAATCAATTCAACAAGTTTTATGTCGAAAACTAGCAATAAACAAATAAAATTAGCATCAATATGCACTTTTTGTTTACATAAACATTAAAATAACAACATTAAAATTGATGGCCAGATTTCAAAAGAGTGTCTTGCACTAATCAACTAACATGTAGTAGGCTAGGTACAAGTTCAAATAAAGTTTTGACAAAAAGGTTTTATAAAAAGATAAACCTCACATATTTCAGCATTTAAATCTTTTTTTTTTATTAAAATAATGAGTCAAAAAAGATAAATTACTGACATTTATAATAGCTTATCTTTTAGTAAAATTCGGTCCGATTTTCCCGTGGTGTCTGTCGTTGCTCTGCAACCATGCACTGCACTCTACACAATGACAAAGAAGTTTTAGTAGCTAATAGATTTCCACCACTGAAAAACGCTTGCTGTTGCTCTGCTACAAGATTTATTTACGGAGAAGAGAAAAACACCATAGTGTTGTTTGAGTACACCCCCGTCCATGTTGACTGAGCTTTCAATGTTGTTACGGAAAGGGTGAAGCTGATTATGGTTCTTGTCACATTAACTGCGTTTGCAGCATTCTAGAAAGTAGAGACTTTTTCATTTTACTGCACCTGGGAAAAATGAGCGCGCCGCTTCAATTGTGAGCGCGCTGGCCGGCGCCTACATTTGACCGCAGTAACTTCGGGCGCAAAAGACGCGATATGTAAACGGTCCCTTGGCCACGAGCTGGTAGCTCGCGAGCGACGTGTTGGAGACGTACAGTAAAAAGGTTTGGAGACCCCTGTGATAATAGAAAATTGCTTCGCGGCGCAGAGGATTTTTTTTTTCGCTGCTCGTGTCGCCCCCATGTGTCATGAAAAAATGCCGCCCCGGGCGACTGCCCGGTTCGCCCGTGCCCAAAACCGCTACTGAGAACACATCGTCTCAAACTGTCAGCAGCATTCTGTGTGCTCGTCACCTTGCAAGTTCATTCTTCCAAGAACAACTAGCAAGAGCGTTCTCCCCAAGAACACAAGTCCGTTCTTTGCATTCTTGGTTTTGAGAAACACCCAATATTCTAAAGATGACGGCGCTCACGTTTCTCTCGTGCATAAGGTCTATAGACCTTATTCAGAGCAGCGCCATGACAGGTATGAAAGTGAGGCTGTGAGGTTTAGACTTACTGTGTTTCCAATGGCATCCGCTGTAAAAAGCTGAATAAAGCTCCTAGATTACTTACAATTTTCCACAGCTTATATTGTCGGGAGTTTTTTGTCAACTGAAATTTCTTGGAAAGATATTTTTCCAGTGTTTCATGAGCAAAACAATCCGAAAACACATTAAATAACAGTACAGCCCAGATGCATGTTTATCCCTCACAGCCTCGCTTTCATTCTCGTTAAAAATCAAAGATGGCGCTGCCGTGAATAAGGCGAATAGAGTGCCGAAGTTACGACGTCACTCTGTAGGCCAAAACGCGGAAGTGAGTTAGCATTTTACACTCCCGTTCCCTCGCTCTAAAGTCTATGGGATTTTTGAATGGGTTTTTGCTAAATTGCCTGAAATAAGGTCTGTGGTGAACAAAGCCTCTAAATATTTTCACGTTTTGGTCTATGACATAGAACACACAGTTATAACCTGCTTGTGGTTTTTTAAAATTTATTGTCTGCTTGTGTTTTTTAAAAACTTTATATAGACTTCAAAATGTATACATTTTGGATTAACTTGTAAATATTATCTTGATAGACAAAACGTGTAAGGGTCACAACTCTTTGTTAAACACAGATCTTATTTTTTGCGATTTTCCAAAAGTCTATGGGGAAAATGCATAGCTTTTCGATCGAGGGAACCCATGCGCCGCTAGCTTCCGAGTTGTCCTACAAAGTGACGTCATCACTTCGGCACTCTATGGAGAATGAGCAACTGTGTTCCTGCGTCACTGATTTCTCTGTAATATTTCATATATTTCCAGAGCACTCCTTGGAGAGGATTATATATATATCTGCCAGCGGAGACCTAGCCGGGACCCGCTACAGTATAATGTCAGATAATGTCCATAATAATTGGACTTTGGGTTAGATTTTTTGACTGTTTTCAGTGGTTCTGAGGAGCATGCGAGGGAAATTTGGTAATCATTGTTTAGGTACATTAAACCATGTCATGTCATATTGTCAACATGGTAGGCTACTTGAAGCAGAATAGTGGGTTATATATCTCTAATGCTTTTTAAAAACTTAAGGCTTTCTTCTTCATAAAACGAGTCGGACATCATCACATTTTTGTATACATTTTTATTTATTTACATTAGTAAGCTACAGGACATCGTCTTTCAAAACATGACCTGTGTGAAAGAGAAAAATAAATGAATGTGTCTCTGTCCCGACACATTTCACAGCACACTGACACCCATGGGTTCACATTCAGATTCACAGTGATTATTGTCCCTCATCTTTGCCAAAACTGGCCCTGATTTGTTTTAAGATAACTGGGTCACATTTGCTACAACATATGTGGGCCATATTTGGTTTACACCCAGATTAGTCATTGTTGATTGTGCCACATTTTGTTTGTGATATTTGGGCCATATTCATTATTTATCATATGGGCCACTTTAGGCTCACATTCAGATTACACATTGCCATGAGTGCCGCATCTTTGCCTAAAAAGGCCAACATGTGATTTAAAATATTTGACATTTTACATGTGGGCCACTTCAGGCTCACACACATTTTGTCCGGGCCATAAGAAGGCCTGCAGTGCCGCATCATCGCCTGAAGTGGCCCACATCCGTCTGCTATCTGAGGAGCGAGTGAAACACACACAAATGCTGTTAACTGGGGAAAATGTTTAATCGGTCTGTAGAGGAGAAGAGAACAAAGACAATATACTGTACATCTGCATCAGCAACAAACACAAACACACACACACACGCACGCACACACACACACACACACACACACACACACACACACACACACACACACACACACACACACACACACAACACACACATTGACATCATGGCTTAATAAATGTAAATCATTTCTCACAAGCATTTTATATTATTATGAATTATTAGATTATTTTTATTCATCAATCAATCCTATAAATTTATATAATACATGTACAATTATAATTGTATTTATAATTTTCTCTCTGTAGATCCCATTACATTGAACACATTTAAACACAATTTTAATACAAAATGTCAAGAGTTATTTGTCACACTTACAACAATAAATAGGCCAAATCAGCCTGCTTTTATGGGCAAAAAAAACAACAACTGTTTTAATGGGAAGCTTGGCATTGCATAACGCCCACAAGTGCCCTATAATCGGGAGTATAACCCAAAACTGTAACTCTAATTGAGTCCTCCAAATGTCCATCAGTGAGGCGTGTTCTGTGTTTGTTAATAAAATTCAAATCTGAAAATGCAGATTCACACAGGTAAGTTGAGCCAAAAACACAGGCAACTTTCATCGCTGCTGTGGAAATGTTAATGTATTTCTCTGGGTTTCCAAAAGTCTGCTGCCCCCTGATGGGCTTTGAGGTTAATGTCACTTTGCAGAGTGAGAATCTCCATCTCAACCTCACTAGAAACCAGGTTAAACACATCACTTAGTTTTTCAGAAATGTGCAAAATGTCCACTTGGATGGAAAGTGATGCAATTTCTTCCTCTGCAAGTATGTGGAGAAAAGGCTGATCTTGGCTTTGAAAGCATTTACAGCACTGATCATCTCACTGATTGTCTTACCTTTGCCTTGCAGTTAACAGTTCAAAATATTCAGTTTCACAGTGATGTCAGTTAGGAAGGCAAGGTCCAGTAGCCACTCAGTGTCCTGAAGCATGGAGGTGTCCTCCCCTCTGGATTCCATGAACACTTTGATTTCACACAAAAGTGATAAAAAAAACGTTGCAAAATCCTTCCTCTGCTCAGCCATCGAATTTCTGTGTGAAGCAATAGGTCACCATATTCAGCTGACAGCTCCTCCAGAAGTCTCTGAATGACCTGTGTGGTTTCGCTTTGGACCGGATGCTGTTAATGATTTTAACGACTGGAGTCATGACGTGATCAAATCCCATCACTTTGGCGCACAGTGCCTGTTGGTGTATAATGCAGTGGTAATGTAGAAACTTTGGGAAATCTGGGTCTCCTCTGCATAGCGCAACGAAGTCTGCATGCTGACCAGGCATTGCAGGTGTATTATCGTTTGTTTTACTTAAACAAATCAGACGACACGCAGGTTGCATCTGAACTCCATGCTTCTTGTTTATTTCCTGTTACGTCATTCCGTAGTACGTATTACACGTTACATAGAATACATTACATCCCCCTTTTTTTTTCTTTTTTTTTTCCAACAACTCTTTAACTTATTACAACATTTACTAATGCTTTCACAAAACAGGCATTAATACTAATGTCAATAAACATTTACTCTGATGCATTGTACTCAATGCTAGTGCATGTGATAGTCTCTGAACCTAGAAGGAATTTTAATCTCTCTTCCTGATTTCGTGATGATGTTTGGCTTTGTCTGTTCTTCAGTTGCACCATTTTGATGTGCTTGTTTCACCATGACAGGTAAATCAGGATTCATCTCTCTCTCTGACTTTGCATTTGTTTCTTGCTCGGTGTTAAAGTCATCCTGATCACTTGTTGATGGAAAGTTTTGTTCTTTTGTCTTTAACAGATGCTTTCTGTTTCTTCTGTAGATCCTTCCATCTGGTGTGCAAAGAACATACGATCTCGGCGAGTCATGTTTCTTCAAAACTGTTGCAGGATTCCAGATTTGTCCTTGCTGCACTCTCACTTTGTCTCCTGGTGATATCTCTGGCAACTGTTTGGTGTTTTTGTCATAATAAAATTTTTGCTTTGACTGCCTCTGTTTGAGTTTCTCTTGAACTTCCTCACATCCTTTTGGAGTCAACAATTTGCTCGAAGTTGGCAGTTTAGCTTTCAATCTTCTTCCCATTAGAAGTTGTGCCGGTGACAAACCAATGCCATCTAGTGGAGTATTGCGGTATTCCAGCAACGCAATATATGGATCTCCATTCTCATCTTGTGACTTTGTGAGCATTATCTTGATGGTTTGGATCATTCTTTCTGCTTGTCCATTAGATTGAGCATATCTCGGACTCGATGTTTTGTGTTCGAACTCCCAGTTATCTGCAAAACACTTGAATTCTTGACTGGCATATTGTGGACCATTATCTGATATTACCACATCAGGTATACCATGTCTTGCAAACAGTGATTTCATTGCAAGTATTACACCTCTGCTGGTAGTGTCATTCAACTTTGCAATCTCTGGAAACTTAGTAGTCCACACACATCAAATATTCAAAACCATTGTGCTGAAACAAATCAGTACCAACTTTTGCCCATGGTCTGTCTGGCACGGCATGAGATATCAGTGGTTCTTTTGTGTGACTGTTTCGATGAGTGTTGCAGGTGGCACATTGAGATACCATTTTCTCAATCTCATCTGACATTCCCGGCCAATAAATGATGTCTCTTGCTCTTTCTTTGGATTTCACCATGCCGAGATGTGACTCATGAATTTTGTCCAACATCTGCTTTCTCATTTTGTTTGGTATTACAAGTTTGGACGCTTTGAACACAAGTCCTGATGTATAACTTATTTCCTCTTTGTGTGTCCAATAATTCTGTACGTCTTTGTGTACAGTCTTTTTTTCTGTAGGCCATCCTTTTATGCTGTATTCTTTCAGTTTCTGCACTTCAGGATCTTCAGCGGTTTCTTTTCTGAACTCTTGCAGTTTCTTTTCCGTCACAGGCAGCTGAGTTGTGATGAAATTTACCTCTAACTCCTCTTCAAGCAGTTCTTCGTCGCATTCATCAAGGTAAGCACGACTCAATGCATCTGCTATGTGCATTTCTTTACCGGGCTTGTACTTGACTTTTAGATTGTACCTTTGAAGTCTGAGTAACATTCTTTGTAGTCTCAGTGGAGTTTGATGTAGAGGTTTTTTGAAGATGCACTCCAGTGGCTTGTGGTCGCTTTCTACTTGAACTTCTCTGCCATATACATATTGATGGAATTTTTCACATCCGTATACTATCGCAAGCAGTTCCTTCTCAATTTGTGCATATCGACGTTGACAATCTGTGAGCGCTCTTGATCCATATGCAACTGGTCTGTGATCTTGTAACAAAACCGCACCCATGCCTTCAGAACTGGCATCAACTGACAATGTTAACGGTTTGTTTACATCGTAGTATTTCAATGTTGGTCCATTTGTTGCTAGAGCTTTGAGTTTCTGAAAACTTTTCTCTTGTTCGCTTCCCCAGAACCATTCAACATCATTCTCCAGCAGCTGTCGTAGTGGAGCACTCACTTCTGACAAGTTGGGTATAAATTTGGCAAGATACTGCAGCATAGCCAGAAATCTTTGAAGATCTTGCTTGTTTTCTGGTGTAGGTAACTGAACAACAGCTCTCACCTTCTCTTCGTCTGGTTTCAGTCCTTCTGCTGTCAGACCAATATACTTGATTTGTGATGTTCTGATTTGACATTTCTTTTTGTTTAGTTTGAGGTTGTACACTCTTGCCCTCTGGAGCAGGTTTCTCAGTCTGGCATCATGCTCTTGTACTGTCTCACCCCAGACCAGCAAATCATCCACAATGTTTATCACACCATCCAGGTCTTCAATCACCTGTGCTACAGCTCTTTGGAATACTTCAGATGCCGACGATATCCCAAATGGCAAACGCAGGAATCTGTATCTTCCTATAGGAGTGTTGAACGTACACAACTTGGAACTGTCCTCGTCCAACTTAATCTGCCAGAATCCTTGGTTAGCATCAAGCACAGAAAACACTTTAGCATTTGGCATGTTAGATACGACCTCTTCTACTGTGAGTAGTGGGTAGTGTTCACGTTTGATTGCCTTGTTCAAATCTTGCGGGTCGAGACATATTCGAATTTTGTCTGGCTTGACAATTGTCACCATGCTACTCACCCAGTCAGTCGGATCTGTTTGTCTTGCAATGACGTTCATTTCTTCCATCTTGTGCAATTCTTTAATTATTCTTTCTTTCAGTGCGACAGGAACTTTCCGTGGAGCATGTACAACTGGTTTTACTGATGAATCAATTTGGATGTGATGATATCCTGGCATGCATCCTAGGCCACTGAACAGATCTTCATAATTTTTCATTATGTCATCATTTTCAAAAGACACTTCATGTATCCTTTGTATCAAGCCTAATGATTGACATGTTGATCTTCCTAGAATCGCAGGAGCATCTCTTTCAACGATCTGGAACTGTATAATGTGTTTCTGTCCTTTGTACTCACATGTTAACTGATTCTGTCCCACTGGCGACATCTGGTGTCCAGAGTATGTAAGTAACTTGCAGGTAGATTTACTCAGCTTCTCTGTTATGCCCAGCGAATTATACGTTTTTAACGAGAGCACATTACATTCTGCACCAGTGTCCAACTTAAATTTCACTTTCTTGTCTCTTATCTTTAGCAATTCAGACCATTTTTCCTTTTCTTCTCGTGTTTCTGTGGTAACAGCTTGAATACTTTTCTCATTGTTTCTTTGAACGTCCACTGTGCCCAGGAACATATTGTCATCTTCCTCTGTCTGTTCAAGCGTGTGCATCTTTTTTGGCTGTTTACGCTCCATTTTGCACATTTTCGCGAAGTGATTTTTTTTACTGCATAGCCTGCACGTTTGACCATAGGCGGGACATTTTCTCTGCTCATGCTTGTAACCGCATCGACTGCATTTTGTGTCGTCACTCAAGTCACGTTGCACTTCTTTTGGCATCCAATGACTCTTTTGTTTGATTTTTACAGCCTTAATTTTATGCATGTCAACTTCTTCATTTAGTGCTTTCACCTGACTGGACGTGATTTCATTCGCTCGACAAATGTCCACAGCTTTTGCCAATGTGAGATCTGCTTCTCTTAACAATCTGGCTCTCAGTGTGTCATCTCTTATGCCGCACACAATTCTATCTCTTATTAAAGAATCATGCAATTCTGCAAACTCACAGTCTTTTGCTTTGTTCTTTAGATCAGTGACGTAGGAATCGATATTCTCTGACGGTCCTTGAGCCCTCGTGAAGAATATGTGACGAATGTAAGGTAGGTTTTTTCTTGGTTCACAATAGTTTTTAAACTTCTGCTTGAGAGGGTTGATTTTGTCCCTTTCTTCATCAGTAAATTCAAACGTATTGAAAACTTGAATTGCCTACTCACCCGCGACATGTAGAAATGTGGCACACTGCACTTTTTCAGTCTTTTCCGCGATGCCGCTAGCCGTCAGGAACAAGTCGAATTTTTGTATCCAAATCTTCCAATTTTCTGAAAGATTTCCCTGTAGACATAGGTTCGATGGTGCCATTCTTCTTTCGATGCACTTACAACTTCTGACACCATGTATTATCGTTTGTTTTACTTAAACAAATCAGACGACACGCAGGTTGCATCTGAACTCCATGCTTCTTGTTTATTTCCTGTTACGTCATTCCGTAGTACGTATTACACGTTACATAGAATACATTACAGTTTAGTTTGTACATAGTATCAAGATCCACCTATTATCCTAAGTCTTGTTAGAAAATATATATATATATATTTTTTTTTTTGAACAAAGAAGATTATGGAATAGAAAAGCTCCTAAAGTTACAGCAGGTGGATCAGAGCAAGTAGCATCAAGCTACATGACACAATTTAAAATATTAATATTAACTTTTATTTAAAGCTCACTTTCAACCACCATCGAGTATTTGTATCATATTCCGGTCGCGGTTTAAAATGGTTTTAAGTAAAAAAAAAAGATGTTGAAATATGTTATAGCATTTTATATGCAGCTAATGGTTACACCTTGCTTAGCAATACTGTAAACATTCTTTATTCATACGAAAATATCAAAAATCACACACAAACCACATATACTCGAAATCGTGCATTTATTAGCTTCTTGTTTCAGGTGAAGAGATGTGTCTTAGCTTTGTTATCACGGAGGTCAGAATGAGGAAGTGTACACAGCAGCGCGTCATGCAGAAGGGCAGGATTTGTCACGTTAAACCATGTGAGATGATTGACAGCTCTATAGCGAATAAGAGAGCGCAGAGAACTGACACAAATCAGGAAAAGGAGAGATAGATCCATAGACAGATCTCGCTGTGTTCGCTGTTTGAGCTTCAGATCGCATAATTTAGTGGAACATGAAAATCATTATTTCTCCAAATAATATGTGCACCATTGGACTAAGAGCCCTGGCGGATGCCGTATGTATGTGAACACAAATAAACCGGAGAAGACGACGTGAATGACTGCTTTATGAGTGATGATTTCTATTCAAAATGACGAACGTTTCAGATTAATAATTTTGCACTCCTGTCATAAATTAAGAAATGAATGTCACTGCAAACCAGTTTTATCATAAACAGTGGTCAACTATCGAAGTTTTAAATATTTCTAATGATGCTCAGTTTGTCTAGATCAAATAAGTAAGAGTGTGATGTTTTAACGATATTGAACAATAATCTGGGGCCGTCTGTGATCTTTGCCACGAAAGGGGTAAAATTAGTGTTTTTGGTGATCCAGTTCGGTAGGTGGCACTGTAACAGAAAACTAGGGTCCTGAAACTGCGGTCCTAAAACTGGGGTCCTGAAACTGCAGCCTCCGGTTGTGCAGGAATACCCTTCTCGGGAGAGCGCCAGATTCAAATAAAAAAAACATCTTGCTCGAGTGAGGAATATAAACATCCCGGCTATCGTTGGACTCGTTTACTGATTGGCTACATTTTCTATCAGTCATATAATTTCGATGATTTCATTGGCTTTCGTTGTAAAGACAAAATTATAGGATGTGCATATCATGACGACACAAAAACTGACTGCAGTGTTTGGATATTTTGAGCTAGATATCGCCTATCTTTGTTTGTGTGTGCGTGTGTGCGGTCTAAATGTGTTTATTACACTCTAAGCAACACACACATATAACATTTTGGTACCGGGAGTCTGTTTTTTATGCATTATTTATTGCATAACCGACAAATATGAGACGTCACCCGGAAGAAACGCAATGTAAACAAAGGAATAATTATCAATATTACAACGTTATTGTTTCTTTGGACTAAAAATGCTCCATGGGATGTTATTAAGTGGACTCAGCTTTCCATTCAATCTAGAACTTTTAGCAGTGGATGCGTGTGTGGCTCGTTATTACGACAATACTGGTAAGAGCTCCGTTTTTGATTATGTGTGTTTTGATGTGTACTGCTTGCCTAAATGCAATAAATACATTTGTTATAAGCTTTCCATCGAAAAACAGGGGGGGGGGGGATGTTTCAGAGCGACGGCGCACTCGCGAACGTTAAGAGGTTAACAGCTATAGTGAAAATAAATAAATAAATAAATAAATAAATAAAAAACCCTTAGATGATCAAATAAATTGTTTTGATTTTATGAAACGCAATAATATTAAAATTAAAATTATATTAAAGGGGATATATAGCATACTGCAGAAAAACTTGCCCAATGGAAATGATGAAATCGCACTGCAGATATAGATTTGACCAATTAGGTTGATTGAGTGAGGGTAACTCCACCCACAAGTTAGACGGAGATTTGGTTGAACTTGGAAAAAGATTGGTTTTCTGCAGAGAAACCGTGAAAAGAGAAGAATATGAGAAATATTGGTTAAAAAATAGATCAGAATTGTTTAGGAACATAATATGGAACAAGATTTGCTGATTGAGTGAGTTTTGTAATGAGAATTAGACTCTGAGATATAAAGGGCACCTATTATGCCCCTTTTTACAAGATGTGATATTGGTCTTGGGTGTCCCCAGAATGTATTGGTGAAGTTTCAGCACAAAATACCCTACAGTTCAGTTAATTTATTCTAACCATTTGAAAATGTCATTTTGGGGGTCTGTTTTAAAAAGAGCTGTTTTGGTGTATATCACTTTAAATGTAAATGAGCTGCATATCCCCGCCCTGCCTTTGGATGAGGACGTAACTTGATACCAATGGCAATATACAGTCGGTTAAAGCAGAAGCTGAGAGTGAGAGCCGCTGTTTTTATGGCATTCAGCCGTACATGTTTGAACCAGAATCAGATGATTAAGAGTGGCAGAATAAACACAAATGAGAATGGACCCGGGGCCTGTTTCAGAAAGGAGGTTAAGTGAAAACTCTGAGTATGTTAACCCTGAAATGAGGGAAACTCTGGGTTTTCCGTTTCAGAAAGGGAGGTAAGTCAAACCTGAGAAAGCAGAGTAAGTCAAGCCCGTTTCTGAAAGAGAGGTAACTTATACTCAGAGTCAGTTACCATGGTAAATTACTCTGTGAACCTAACCTGGTCGGGAGCAGGTTTCTTCAGTAAACCCAGAGTTTCTTGCGGTCTCCTCCCCTTTTTTTAAGTGGTGTTTAAAGGGGTCATATAATGCCATTTTTGTATAAGTTAATATGAATCATTAGGGTCTAAATGAAAACTTTGTAATATACTTTTATTAAAAATTCTCATTAGTATTTTATGAAAACACTCATTTTACCTGGTCAAAAACAGCTCTGTTTTCAGCACGCCGTTTAAGTGCATATGCCTTTAAATGATAATGAGCTTCGCTGACTCCGCCCCTCTGTTCTGTGGGCGCCTTGACACCATAGACATATTATGTCTATGCTTGACACAACGCACTTGGAGTGTTGACTTGACAACAGTTGAGGGTTTATTAGAGTAAGGGGAGGCTGCAGACCTGGAGCCGGCAGATATACGCCCCTGGCAGTTCTCTTACGAGAGTATCTCTCGTACTGCGTAATATCTTACGCTATGGGGAAAACTCTTTTCCACGAGATATTGAAGCCAAAAATTATCCTTAATTTTTTACTAATGTAAAACGCTTTGCAGCAGCAAGCAGACCTAGGCGAGACAGCTCGCGCGCCTATTGGCTGCTCTGCGGCAATAGCAGCAGCCTATCGAGAGAGGCTCTGCGTGACGTCACGACGAATGGGGGCCCTTCGCGCCCATATCGTCACGTCCCGCCAGAAAGGGCGTGGTCTCGCCCTATATCTTGGCTCGATAGCTGCTCTTACGTCGATTTTTATCTCTTCAGCGAAGCCTCACGCATCGCTGGATCCAGAGTGAGAAGCCGCGCCGTCGACCTGTAGCCTTCAGCGGGACGTGCCATTGAGTCTGGAGTCGCTGGCCTCGCCGCCTTCAGCCGCCGTACCTGCTGTGCTTTCCGGCGTTATATCCTTTCCTCTGCATAGAGTGTGTGTGTGTGTGTTTGCATATCTGCTTTTTCCCACCCCCCTCTAAAAGAGCGGCGTCTTTTTAAAGATGCCTTCCTGCGGTTCTTGCCGAGCCCCGCTCAGCGACGAGGACCGACATGTCATCTGCGTGTCCTGCCTGGGTGAGGATCACGCGGCCATCGCGCTCGCTGACGGCGGATGCCATCACTGCGAACGTTTGCCTATGGTGACTCTGCGGACTCGCCTGGCTTCGTTCTCCGAGCCCGTATCCCAGCCTGCCGTGACGCCGCGTCGCAAGAAGCGCCGCGCCCAGCGCGCTCCCGAGCTATCTCCAGCCCGCCAAAGCTCGCCGGTTCGCCCGCCAGCTTCGCCGGCTTCGCTCGAGTCGCTCACCGACGGACAGCGGCCGCCGTCCGCCGCTGCGTCCGCCATCGAGTTGGACGACAACACCGAGGCGTGTTCTCTCTTGGCTTCGGATAGCGAGGATTGGGCGAGCTCTGTGGACCTCCCCTCCGCTAACGCTCCCCGCCAACCCTCTGGGAAGAGAGCCGGCATTGAGTCTGAGCTGATGCGTCTGCTCACCAAGGCCGTAGAAAGCATCGGCCTCGATTGGGAGGCACCCACGCTGCCGCCGCGCAACAGATTAGACGGGCGCTTTCTCGGCAAAGACGAGGCTCCGTCAAAATCTAGGCCCGCGCCCTTCCTCCCGGAACTTCACGAGGAGGTTGCAAAGTCGTGGAAGGCCCCCTTTTCCGCCAGGATGCGTACCTCTACCTCCGCGGCATTCTCCGCTGTCGACGGTGCGGGAAGTAGAGGCTACCTCGCCATTCCTCCGGTGGAGACGGCTGTCGCGTCGCATCTCTGCCCGCCCTCTGCGGGACGGCGGGTTCAGACGACGCTCCCGTCCAAAGCCTGCCGAGTGACATCATCGCTGCACGGACGCGCTTACACCGCCGCCGGGCAAGCAGTCTCAGCGCTGCACACGATGTCTATTCTGCAGATCTACCAGGCAGACCTCCTTCTCAAGCTGGACGAGGAGGGACCCGGTGCTATCTGTGTGGCGGACCTGAGGAGCGCTACGGACCTCGCTCTACGCGCTTCTAAAGCCGCTGCGCAAGCCATGGGGCGGAACATGGCCTCTCTCGCTGTCGCCGAGAGACACTTATGGTTGACGCTGTCTGAGATGACGGAAGCCGAGCGCTCTGTGTTCCTCGACGCGCCCATTTCCCCGGAGGGCCTGTTCGGAACGGCCGTCAAGGACTTCGCGGACAGGTTTGTTGAGGTGCAGAAGACTTCTCAGGCTATGAAGCACTTCCTGCCGAAGCGCTCGAGCTCCGCTACAGGCCGCACCAAGCCGCCTGCTCGCAGCTCTCAGCCCCAGCCTGCACCGCCCTCCGCCGCCGCCGCCTCACAGCGCCGCCAGGCCCGGGATCAGAGACCGCGGTCTCGCTCCGCCGGACGCCGCCCCCCTCACCGCGGGCCCCGGCCGAGGATTGAGATCAAGCCCGAGGCCCCAAAGTCTTCCTAGCCACTCTAGGAAAACGACGGTGTTCAGATCCCGCTGCGGCCGGATTTCCACCAAAACTTCTCGCTCGTTCAGCCCCATGCGTTGTGACTGTACCAGTGTATTTTGCAGTGAAGCAGCCGGTGTCTCAGCCCGCTTGCCTGCACACAAAAGCTGTTTTTACGGCTACCCAGATAAATCCAATAAAGAGTGTATTTTCTGGTGTCCCGGCCTCGGCCGATGGTGTTATGAGTGTTGTAAGAATGCCCACGCCCCAGTGCCCATTCCCACACCCAGACACAGCCCGCCACGGTGCAGGGCTCGCACAAATAAAATCGACTCCGGTCGATTGTGCAAACACTGTAGTGAACGCGCCCATATCCCCATGCCCGCTTACACTACACGCTGCGTGTCCCTCGGTTTCTGTAAAAACGAAACCAACACACATTCAGTCGGCCCTAAACGACAGTGTTTTCAGTGTAGCAAATGTGCCCGTGGTCCCGCGCCCACATTTCCTCACAGACACGCCGAATCCCACGGGATTCGCCCCGCTCTCTCTCTCGGCGCTACCCGCCTCAGAGGAGATGAGCGCGGCCAGGCTGCCCGCTGTGATCAGCGCGCCCCCCGCCTCGAACGCCGTAAACACGGCGCTGTGTTCCCAGCACACGCGGGCTCTTGTGCCGCCGCTTTCCCGCGGCCAGAGCCCAGATTTCATTCTGCCCCTAGCTATTCACGCGGATGCGTGGTCAAGGCTTCCCGGGGTATCAGAGTGGGTGATGAACACTATAAAGAGAGGCTATTCGCTACAATTCGCTCGACGCCCTCGCCGCTACGCGGCGCGCGTCGAAACTACGGTGAAAAGCGAAGTATCTCATCTACTTCGAGCCGAGATAGCGAAACTACTGAGAAAGGGGGCTATAGAACCTTTATCTCAGGCTCAGAGCGAAGGGGGCTTATACAGCAGATATTTTCTGGTACCGAAGAAAGATGGTGGGCTCAGACCCATTCTAGATCTGAGGCTGCTGAACAGAGCGCTCGTGAAACGCCAGTTCAGGATGCTTACGACCAGGAAAATCCTCGCGCAAGTGCGCCAAGGAGACTGGTTCATGTCAATAGATCTGAAAGACGCGTATTTCCAAATACAAATAGCGTCCCATCACAGGCGATTCTTGAGATTCGCCTTCGAGGGCCAGGCATATCAATACACAGTCCTGCCATTCGGCCTGTCCCTAGCACCCCGTACGTTCACGAAGTGCATGGACGCGGCCCTCGCTCCCCTGAGACTTCGGGGCATGCGAGTTTTGAATTACTTGGACGATTGGCTGATTCTAGCTCGTTCACGAACGGAGCTCTTAGAACACAGGGCCACATTACTCGAGCACCTCGAGAAGCTGGGCCTTACAGTCAATTGGGCGAAAAGCTCACTGCTCCCCAGTCGGAGGATTTCCTTTCTGGGAGCAGTGTTAGACTCGCTATCCATGACGGCACGCCTGTCACCAGAGCGCGGATTGAATATCCAGCACGTCGCGAAATCCTTCCGCCACGGCTCTATAGTCCCGCTCAGAAGGTTTCAGAAAATGCTGGGTCTTATGGCCTCAGCAGCCTCTGTACTCCAGTTGGGCCTGCTCCGCATGCGCCCACTGCAGCTATGGCTAAAAGCACGAGTTCCCCCCAGGGCATGGACCGCAGGTCTGTTTCGCCTCAGGGTCGACCATCAGTGCATTTCGGCTCTGAAACCATGGAAAGCGACCGACTGGTATCAGTCGGGCGTGAGTCTGGGGATCCCCTCAAGTGTGAAGGTGGTGTCTACGGACGCCTCCACTTCGGGGTGGGGAGCGCTGCTCGAGGGCAGACCACTGGCTGGCCTGTGGTCAGTGCGGGAGAAGCTCCTACACATAAACTGCTTGGAATTGATAGCAGTCGACAAAGCGCTAAGGCGCTTCTGTCCCCAGATAACAGGCCACCACGTATTGGTCCGGTCGGACAACATGTCAGTGGTGGCGTACATAAATCGCCAGGGCGGCGTCAGGTCCCGAAACCTTTACAGGCTGACGGAACGCCTCCTGGTCTGGGCTCAGCACAACCTGCTCTCGCTGAGAGCGGCGCATGTGCCTGGTCACCTAAATGTGGGACCAGACAGGCTGTCCAGAAACAACGTTCCAGCAGGAGAATGGTCTCTGCACCCGCAGACGATCCAGCTGCTGTGGGAAACGTTTGGCAGAGCGCAGGTGGACCTGTTCGCGTCCCAAGAAAACGCTCACTGCCCGAGATTCTTCTCGAAAAGCCGGGACACACGCTGGCCCATGTCTGGCCCCGCCGCCCCCTTTATGCTTTTCCCCCTGTCTCACTCCTGCCTCAGGTGTTGGAGCGAATCAGGAGGGAGGGATGCCCAGTGCTACTCATAGCTCCGCTCTGGACAAACCAGTCGTGGTTCCCTGTCCTGATGCAGCTGACCAGCGCTGCCCCATGGCCGTTACCGCTGAGGAGAGACCTCCTCTCTCAGGCGGAAGGCTCGATTTGGCATCCTCGCCCAGATCTGTGGTCCCTGCACGCATGGGCCATCAACGGGTACCCGCTGACCTCCCAGAGGGAGTGCTAAACACGATCGCGCAGGCTAGAGCCCCGTCTACCAGACGGCTCTACTCCTCGAAGTGGTCTGTGTTCTCTGCGTGGTGTCAAGCGCAGGGCTTTTCACCTGTAGACTGCGGGGTTACGGAAGTGCTTTCCTTCCTTCAGGAGCTACTGGATAAGGGCAGGTCCCCTTCCACGCTCAAAGTATACGTGGCGGCCATAGCAACGTTTGCAAAACCGGTGTCTGGCCAGTCACTAGGAAAGAGCGACTTAGTCGTGCGTTTCCTTAGAGGAGCTCGGAGGCTAAACCCTCCCAGGCCCCCTTCAGTCCCGACATGGGACCTTTCCACGGTCTTGGAGGCCATGAAAGGCGCCCCATTCGAGCCAATCCAGTCGTCAGACATGAAACACTTGTCTTTCAAGACGGCGTTTCTTATGGCTCTCGCTTCAGTGAAGCGCGTAGGGGACTTGCAAGCGCTCTCAGTAAGCGCGTCATGCATGGAGTTTGGACCTAACGACTCTAAGGTCATACTCAAACCAAAGCACGGTTACGTGCCAAAATCCCTCAACACACCGTTCAGGGCCCAGGTGATTTCCCTGTCTGCCCTTCCGGTTCTCAATGAGGAGAAGGACGCGAGTCTCCTTTGCCCTGTCAGGGCACTAAGGGCTTATGTGTCCCGCTCGTCTGGTTTCAGACAGACTGAGCAGCTTTTTGTTTCGTTTGGCGGCCGTACTAAGGGACTTGCCGCGTCGAAACAGAGCTTATCCAGATGGATAGTTGGTGCCATAGCGCTGGCTTACACTTCTAAGGGCCTTCAGTGCCCTTTGGGTGTTAGAGCGCACTCCACGAGAGGCATGGCCTCCTCGTGGGCATGGTCTAGCGGGGTTACCCTGCAAGATATTTGTATGGCCGCGGGCTGGGCCTCGCCGTCTACATTTATAAAATACTATAATCTGGAGGTCCCCGCCTTACAAGCTAAGCTTTTAGCGGTATAGAATTCAGTGCTATCTGCCCGCTGTGCGGCTCGGATACTGAGTTTGGCCTGCGTATCGCTCACTGACCGGTACAGCAGCTCATTTAAAAATTGACACACTTGTGGCCACCCAGTTCAGGCTGAATGTTCACCCTGACGGTTTGGTTATTGTCATATGATTGGCCCCTTTCGGAGGCTATTTACAGGGAATGATGCTTCTAGCCTCTCTTCCCTCACTCTCTGTGAGTTTATGGTGATTATGCACTATATGCGCCCCGGGCTTCGGCCCCTGGGTCTTTGGTGTTGGATCCCTACCAGCACGGCGTGTTGCATTGTGTTCCCCATAGCGTAAGATATTACGCAGTACGAGAGATACTCTCGTAAGAGAACGTACTCGGTTACTAACGTAACCTCGGTTCTCTCTAGAGAGGGAACGAGTACTGCGTATCTTGCCGTGCTTGGAATACGCTCTGGTTCGCTTCGGCGATAAAAACCGACGTAAGAGCAGCTATCGAGCCAAGATATAGGGCGAGACCACGCCCTTTCTGGCGGGACGTGACGATATGGGCGCGAAGGGCCCCCATTCGTCGTGACGTCACGCAGAGCCTCTCTCGATAGGCTGCTGCTATTGCCGCAGAGCAGCCAATAGGCGCGCAAGCTGTCTCGCCTAGGTCTGCTTGCTGCTGCAAAGCGTTTTACATTAGTAAAAAATTAAGGATAATTTTTGGCTTCAATATCTCGTGGAAAAGAGTTTTCCCCATAGCGTAAGATATTACGCAGTACTCGTTCCCTCTCTAGAGAGAACCGAGGTTACGTTAGTAACCGAGTACGTTTTACGCCCCGACAGTTTTACGCCCCTGTTGTTCCTGATGCGTCCAGTAGGGGGAGGCTGTACAGCGACACGGATTGAGTTACGGTATGATAGTAAATAATCTTCTTTTTTATTATTATATTAATACATTTATTTATGTTGTATTGCAAAAGAAAGGATACAAGACATTAACAGGGAGAAAAATAAATAAAAAATAACAAGGGGGACATCAAAAGAGATTGAATTGGTACACAAATCAATACAATTTTACATTTTGTCAATATAAAAAAATAAAGGTTCTTTACAACAGACTCTATGATATTATTTATTTTAGAAACCTTTGAGTTTAAAGGTTTTGACATTTTCTTAAATGAAGGGAAAAGGGACTTTATATCAGAGGAGAATATTCTTAAATCAGTTGAATGATTCTGTCTTTATGAAGATGAATTTTGAAGACAAAGTAATAATACCGTATAATCAAGATTTTTATCGTTAGAATGAAAATCTGACAAAAAATAATAGATTTTGTCATTTGTATGTTATATAATCTGCTAAAGTTATTGTTGTTTAGCAATGATGCAACATTTATTATTTATAAACGATTAGCTTGGTAGGTAGATATCAATTCATTTCTATATCAATGGATGGGTCTATAATTTATTTTTCGAGAGACAAAAAGTTCTTGACGGTCAGGTTTATGTTCTATCTGGCTTAAACTTAGCTAACACGTGTATGTTTAGCTGCCCCTACTCTTCTCTACTCACTTTAAAATTCATTTTCTTTTGTTGCCTGTCTTTATCGTGTATGAGATGGCCTCTTCTGGTAAGACCCTGTTTACTCCTTGCATTAAAACATACTCCACATGGTTTCTGGGGCAACATTACAGTAGATATTGGAAATATGAACTTGTTTTTTTATGATGTGAAAACACAAAAGACACATTTACAGGCATATATACATGTATGTAAATCTCTCGAAGTAAAGAGTTGAACTGCACACTCACTCAAATATTTTTATTATTTCCAACATCATTTCTTAAAATAGCTTACTGGTCTGGACTAGGGTATGTGCACTTAATGTGGGTTTTATCATACTCTGTCTTTACCAAATTCTTCTTAACGTACATTTCATAAAGGTGTGTGTTTGCTTTAGCTATAAGAAAATGAAAATCTCTCTCTAAACTTATAAACACCCATCTTTTTTTTACGACTTACAAAATTAACAACTTACGGAGACATAAATGGACATGGTTTTAATGTCATTTTCAATTTTCTCTGCACAGTCCATCATTGGTGGCCAAAAGAAATCCAAGTGGCTTGAAGTTGACACTTTTCCACTATTGTTCCACCAACAAGTGCGTTAGCCGTTGTACTTTGAAGATCAGGTGCAAATTGATGCAATCCACACACACACACACACACACACACACACACACACACACACACACACACACACACACACACACACACACACACACACACACACACACACACACACACACACACACACACACACACACACACACACACACAATATCACCATAGATGTCCTTTTAAAAAATAGTTAAAGAAGAGGGGCAAACCATAGGGAGTCATCATAATTCATAAATGTTGTTAATAAAAAAAATTATGAACAACAATATTGTGTCTTTCTTTTAAATGGCCCTTGGAATTTTAGAAAAGGGATAAATTGTGTTTGTCTTCATAAAATGCTGTGTAGGACACTGTTTTGTAGCTGTATGATGACCAATAAAGAATAGTACTACAGCTAATCAAGGATCCATATGATTACACGGTATGCTGTATGTCTAATGGGCTAAATTTGGTTAGTATCTAAATGCAACTATAAATTCACAACAACATATTTCACTCAGTCTTCCATATAAAATCCTACGGTGAAAAGGCCTATAACTGCAGTAGGTCATATACGTGTCATAACAGTTGATCCAACTGTGTATTTTTAATTTTTCGATTCACAAAAACACAGTCTTCTGTAGGCTGAGTGAAGAGAGTGAAGCCCATGTGAATAGCTACAGATATTTTAATCCGTGCAGATCTACACTGTAACGTTTATTTAAATGAACGAAAAACGAAAAAATTGTCTATGGTCTTGTTATCAATGTGTAAGAGTCGATTTAATTATGTTATTTCACAATATATCCCCCTACTGGACGCATCAGGAACAACAGGGGCGCAAAACTGTCGGGGCGTAAAACTGCCAGGGGCGTATATCTGCCGGCTCCAGGTCTGCAGCCTCCCCATATAGGTTTATTATGGCAGCGGGATTCTCTCTGAGGACACATCTGTGCAACCGTATCAGTTTGAACCGGACCCGAAACAAGATGACGGCCCCGAAGAAGTTCGACAATTAAATCTCGAACAGGACGTTTCTGAATGGTTGGTTAACAATGTCACTTTGGTCTATTTTTGTATGTACTGGCAGGGTAACGTTAGAGTTGTGAGATACAAACGCTATGTGTTTAACGTTACTAATGTAAGCTATAGGTTAGTTCGTTGACAGATTTATGTTGAATTTATTTATTTTTTTTTGTAAATGTAGGCTTGTCAGTGATGCGTGAAGTTATCTCAGTGTTAGGTACAACTATCGTGACTGAAAATGACATGAGGTCATGTCAGTAATGATTCTAGCAGTAGTTGAAGGATACCTAAGAATTTGTTGTATGTTTATGTTTAGTGCAGTACAAAAATGTTTTATGTTTTAAGAAAACTTTTAAGTTCATCTATAGTATTGTAACTGCATTGATATTCCTGTTAATATTTCTGTTACGTTAACTGTAACACCTGCATACACAGTTTTTAATAACACAATAACTATAACGCGTTTTTCATTATAAACGTTGCATTATGAATTATATTTAGAACGTCGTAAAGTTACATAGAATACATGCCGTAATGCACCCTGAGTGTAAACATTAGCCACAATCATCGTGAAGCGTGTAAGAGATTTGCAAAGATTAATATTTAAAGATTAATAAAACGTTACACTCACTTCAGTTCTTCTGGATGAGCAGGAACACGAATAGTTGGTACCGATTCCTTTTTCAGTAACAGCTTCTTAGCTAAACCTGATTTATATTGACCATCGCCTCGTTTATACAGCAGTCGGGTGAGAAATGATTTGCGCAAACATGAGCGCGTTGACGTTGCTCGTCGGAAATATTCCCTTCATAAACAAAACTCAGCCACTGCGTCTTCAGCGGTTCGGATTTAGGAATATTAAAATGACTGCTGTGTTCCTTATTACACCCAAGAACAGACAACGCAGTCTAATGAAAGTGCGTATCAATACCACGAATGTCATTTCTCGTGGCATTGTACATGTTACATTTACACGCCAAAAGTGATTTTTGCGTGCATATGGTACGCACTGAAAATCACTTGGGTAGGATTGGGGGGAGGGGAGGATGGGGGTGCGTGCGTATTACACACCATAAAGTGCGTATCATATGCACGCGAAAACTGCGTATCATATACACGCAAAAACTGATTTTGGCGTATAAATGCCACGAGAAATGACATTCGTGGTATTGATACGCACTTTCATGAGATCGGCAATCGCTTAGACGCCGCCATTCTGCTCCAGTGTAAACAATGACGAACTATGATTGACAGCTCGCTCACGAGCGAGGGCGGGTCTGTGTTGAAACGCTGCTGTCAATCAACCATCGTGGGAGGGGCGTGCGAGCTTGTGACGTCACAGGCTCGAACGGCTCGATTTGAGGCAGGGGAAAACATATAAGGAGATTAAAACAAAACCACTGGATGGATTTTTATCATTATATGATGGCTGTGTACAGGCACTGCCAACACATATTTCAGTACAATCAACTTGTAAAAGTGCATGTACCATTATATGACCCCTTTAAACACCAACAATAATACTAAAATGTATTTAAACATTTAAACAACATATATATATTGTTTGTCCATGGTTTAATTGACTAAATCTGTTTTGAGCACTTTGACAAAAAATAAAAGGATTAAAACATTTGCTAAACTTTTATTTAATTACCACCGTTTTTGATCATATATTTGTATTAAAAAATTTTCTTTTTAAAAATCAGAATAAAAAACATTTAGAACTCAATTATTTTTTAAACATATTAACAAGTTATTAATGATAAAAAATAAGTTAAAATGAACCCCCCCCCCCCCCCCCCCCATTTTAATTAATTAAAATTTAGCTAAATTAAAATTAGCTAGTTTTTACTTTTATTTGAGTAGATTTTTAGACTGGTACTTTTACTTGTACTTAAGTAAAATTTTATCAAAGTAATAGCAGACTACTTTAGGTTGAATAACATTCTTCCAGTTTCAACTCTGATATTAAAACAGTTGGGTATGGTTACTCTAAAATAGTTATGAATTACTAACTACAAATGACATCTTCAACAGTGTAATTAGATTAATGTAATAATTACTATCTTTAGAAAGTATTGGTCTACATATTACTAATTACTAAATCCTATGTCAACCTCAACCACTTGAACAATACAAGGAGAGACAATAAACTGCACTTCTAATGCTTTCAAATTAACAATATACAAGTGCATGAATTATTCTTGAAATGATCAAAGTGTGTAGAGGGAGAAGGTTACATAAAAAATATACCTTTTAAAAATGTATGTTAAATCCACTATTGTTTTATACCGAATTGGTCCTATGCAGTAGCCTATTTAATGTAATTGCATCATATTTTATTTTAAATTACAGAAGTATTAAGAGTAATATTTAGTACAATATTTAGATTACTTGGTAATTAATTACACCCAACACTTCTTTTTGTCTGGCGCTGTTGCCATGGTGACTCGTAATATCTGCGCTCCATTGATAATGGCTTTTTATAGTTGTGGTGCACGCGCTTAACTCAGAGTCAGTCAACTCAGAGTTGATTGAACCAACTCATTTCAGCTGATCTGTAACCAAAAACTCAAGAGTTTCCCATCTCAGGGTAAGTCAATTCAGAGTTCAAGTTTTAACTCAGAGTTGGTTGAACCTCCTTATTGAAACAGGCCCCTGGACATCTCGGAATGGTTATTTGATACATTTATGTACTTATAGAGTTGTAATCGCGTCCCCTTTGCAAGTATGGATGAGCAACACACACAGACACACACAAACTGTGATAACGTTGGCGCATTTTTTTGAAACTACAAACACAAATACTGTGATAACGTTTGCTACGTACAAATTAAATTACATTTATGGAGGGACCTGTTGCGTCATGTTTACATTACTTGTCGTACAGGTGCTTATGTGAGAAGATGGCTACAGAACATACTCAGTTTTTAATAACGTTACAATATCTTTAAAATATATATTTATAAAGTGTGGTTAGACACTACAAACAAATTGGTTGGCATCACTTAAATGACTGTTTGCTCAAAAATCATGAAATACACTTACTTCTTCTGGAGGTGACATGGATCGCGAACAGTAACCAAAGATCCTCACTTGAGGATTAACTGAAGCAAGACCTGCTTTGAATTGACCCTCGTTCACAAAACAGTCAGTCAGAAAATGATTTGCGTAAACATAAACGTATTTTTGGAAGTTTTAGTTTCGCCTTTCCTTCATAAATAAAATCCATCCACTGCATTTTCAGTGGCTCTGATGTCGGAAGTAAGTGAAAACTACTATGTACATTATTACATCCCACAACAGAACGCTTCTTAGGAGACATTACCGGCTGTCATTAAAAACAATGGAGGACGGTGTACAGATCACAGAGGGCGGGGTCTATGCCAAAACCAGTGTCAATCAAACCACGTTGGTGGGGCTTGCCCAATTCTACGTCACAAAGCGCCGAATCCTAGAACAGCTCGTTCTGAGACAGTGCTTATGATTTATTGAGATTGTAAAAAAAACACTGGGTGGATTTTTATCATTCTAGGGTGGTTTTGCTCACACACTGCCAACACACACTTATGTTCAAACACCATGTAAAAGTGAATTTTGCATAATAGGTGCCCTTTAACTAGATCAACTTTATATCAGCTGCGTCACATGGAGGAAACAACATTAGTTGAGTTGTTTACAGAGGAATTGGTGAGTTCAATATTCAAATTGAATAATATTTTCTTTATTTGAAGATAGATTAATAGACTACTGAAATTGTATTTTGTTTTGCGCATGATCTATGTTCGTAATATCACTTGTATGATGTTAACAAATGATCTTGTGATCTGTTAAGTGAACGATATTGAATTGAAAAAACATTTAAAGGTTGTCATGATTTAATGTAAGTGAATTAAGTTTGCTGTCCGGTTATGTGCAGGCCGGGTTTTTGTTGTGTGCTTTTCGGACTGTGTTCGAGACGAGTTGCTAAATCGCTGACGCTGAACTGCGTAGTCGAGGAGAGAAACAGATGGCGGGCCACCCAAAGAGCAGAATGGACTGAAATTTCGAGGATTCACATATTACTTACCATAAACTGATAAAATACCAAACAGGTGTTACATAATTCTCTTCATTCGCAGTCTCTCCTCTCTCTCTCTCTCTCTCTCTCTCTCTCTCTCTCTCTCTCTCTCTCTCTCTCTCTCTCTCTCTCTCTCTTCTCTCTCTCTCTCGCTCTCTCTCACAAACACACACACACACACACACACACACACACACACACACACGCACGCTGCCATTCTCTTCATTCTCTCTCTCTCTCTCTCTCTCTCTCTCTCTCTCTCTCTCTCTCTCTCTCTCTCTCTCTCTCTCTCTCTCTCTCTCTCTAGTATCAACACAGACTGTTATCCATTATCCAATTGTCAATTTGTCTACAGTGAACTTTAAAGATATGTAGTCTACAGTTGGGGATTGATTAATGAACTAGATTGTTGTATTCCCTGAAATTTTTGCTCTTAATTTGTCTGTTTCAAAGACATGTCAACTCACAATAGTAGGTTGTTACAGACCTCCATCAGCTACTAGCGATGCTTTATCTTCTTTGATGCACTCTTTGGTTTCTTTGAACTATAAAGAATTACTATTAATGGGTGATCTTAATTTGAATTGGATGCACCAGGTATCTGATGATTTTAAAGCGTTCTGTGACACTTATAATCTTTTTCAACTGGTGGATTCACCTACCAGACCTAATTTGAAATTCCCAGAAAAATCCACATTATTGGATCTTGTTCTCACAAATGCCCCTCATAAATATTCTTTAAATTCCATGTTTGCAAATGATATTAGTGATCATTGTGTTGTTGCGGTAGCTAGAGACACTAAACTACCCAAGCAGGGTGAATTTATGAATGAAAATTCTTTCACAAAACGATGTTGTTACGAATCCTCACGCGTTTTAAAGTGGGTATACGGAAATCTTTGACATTTCCTAGTGGGCATATGGAAATCCTTGACATTTTCTAGTGGGTATACGGCGTATACCTGCGTATCACGTAGACTACACCACTGATTTTAACTCTCCTGTAGTGTGAGCCAGGCATAAGTAATCTTCTATTTTTCCTCGCAGCTCGTCGGTTATGGGGTGATGCGCTATAAAATTATTGCGGGCCAAATTCATTGTAATTGTAAAAATAATTGAATACATTAACTGGAAATGTCAAATCCTCTTGATAAGGCCGAGCTGATCCTCTTCTGATCATGGTCTATCAGCGCATCGCGTCTATCAGCTGATCATCGTCTAGCGGGGTCCTCCAACAACCGGTACTATCACCCGAACCAGTCTGTCTTCTGCCCAGTCCCCCTCTCCCCCCGCCTCTTCAAACACACATTACCAACCTGCTGTTTTTCTTTTCTGGTTTCTGCATTGGTGTTCAGTCATTGGTTTAGTTGTTCCCCAGTCTCCAGTCAC
The DNA here is from genome assembly GCA_036326025.1 of Chrosomus eos. Lineage (NCBI taxonomy): Eukaryota > Metazoa > Chordata > Actinopteri > Cypriniformes > Leuciscidae > Chrosomus > Chrosomus eos. The sequence goes on along the minus strand of JAZAVI010000019.1, from coordinate 100,916 downwards.
CAGTGGCACCCAGTCGTCTCCGTCTCCCATCAGTCCCTCAGTGGCTCCGCCTCTGCCTCCTCTCAGTAGCGTGGCTCCTCCTCGCACCTGTCGGGACGCATGATCTCCTCCTGGGCATGAGGAGCCGAGGCTCGGTGTGCTACGATCTGCCTCGACCCGTCGCCCTGGAGCCTGCGCTCTTTCCACATCCACCTCAGCGTGGACCATCGGCCATTCGGCCTGTTTAGTTTCTCCCACAACAGCTACATCACCTTGTCTTGTCTTAAAGTAGAGCGTCTTTACAAACATCAATTATAATTTGAAGCACATTGTATGTTTTATACACAGTGAAATATAGCCTGTATTTGACCAAAATTCCAGATTCGTCAGCAAGCTGAATATCTAGTTAAAGCAGTGAATGTTTCTATGGTTGTTAATGAATGGACGCAAAATATCATTTTGGCTTTAATAATTCATCACCACCCTGAACTGTGTTGTTCGTCCTCCTCCAGAGCGTCTGCTGTCTGTCTGTGCTTCACCCTCTTCCCTCTTCTTTTCTTTTGCTTTTTTATTGGAGAAATATATAGAGTAGATAAAGATAAACTTAACAGAAATCGAATCCAAAGATCTTCTGTATTTTCCTTATGCAAACAAAAGATGAACAATTAATAATTCCTTCTGCAGTTATTAACTATATGTGCATAGGCTATTTAAACATACATATGTACACATGCATACACAAATAAACTTAACATTCATATACATGCACATGTCACCGGTAGGCCTATACTGTAGGCTACATGCACATCTTAAACAGAAAACTCCTAAAACGCATCACATAGGGAGGAATTTATGTCTAGTTTGGACTCTTTGTGTTTCGTCATCGTTTGCTTTAGTCATTCATCTGTTGTTCCGGACACTAATTATGTTCAGCTGTGCACTCATCCATCACCATCATTATCACCTCATGTTCAGTTCAGTTTCAGTGTCCGGTGTCGTCAGTAAATGGATGTGTTGTTGCTCTGTTCCATGTGGATTACCTGTTGGATTTATTAAACATCACCTGTTTACCTAGTCTGCCTATCACCAGACCAAACACAATCTTTAAGATTGAACATTAGTCTGGGGAGTCTGCTCTGTATTTCTACTGCACAAGAGACGTGATCAACAGGCATAGTTCAAATGACTCTGTATGCCATTGGATAGTCCTTCAACCAATCAGACCAACGATCCGGGTGACGTACTTTACCGAGCGAGGCGAAAACTGCAGGCAGGAAAAGTGTCAACAAACGTGTTGGTTTGTAGCGTTGATCAGCGGTTTGCAGAAGCAGCAATGGCATCGAGCGATTTTTGCAGGTTGTGCAAAAGAAAACATGAAAGTGATATTTACTGTACACCCACTCGAGAGATTTGGTTTCCTAAACTAAAGAAGCCATAGACAGGCAAGGCAAGGCAAGGCAAGTTTATTTATATAGCACATTTCATACACAATGGTAATTCAAAGTGCTTTACATAGGAGAAAGCAAAAGAATCAAAACAAATAAGAATAATTAAAACAGTTTAGAATAAAAAATAAAATAAAGTACAGTAAAAACGGTCGGGCGAACAGTGGCACAGTGCTCATTCAGTAAATGCATGGCTAAACAGAAGTGTTTTGAGTCTGGATTTGAATGTGACTACTGTAGGAGCACATCTGATCTCTTCTGGAAGCTGGTTCCAGCTGCGGCTGGCATAATAGCTAAAAGCAGACTCTCCTTGCTTAGAGTGAACCCTTGGTATTTCTAGCTGATGTGATCCTAATGATCTGAGTGATCTGTTGGGTTTATATTCAGTGAGCATATCTGCAATGTATTTAGGTCCTAGCCCATTGAGTGATTTATAAACCAGTAATAATACTTTAAAATCAATCCTAAATGTAACTGGTAGCCAGTGTAAAGACCTGAGGACTGGTGTGATATGTTCATATTTTCTGGTTCTGCTCAGAATCCTGGCAGCAGCGTTCTGTATGAGCTGCAACTGTCTTATGGTCTTTTTGGGAAGGCCAGTGAGGAGTCCATTACAATAATCCACCCTGCTGGTGATGAAAGCATGCACAAGTTTCTCTAAGTCTTGACTGGAAACAAAGCATCTAATTCTTGCAATATTTTTCAGATGATAGTATGCTGATTTAGTAATTGCTTTGACATGACTACTGAAACTAAGGTCTGACTCTAGAGACACACCAAGATTCCTGACTTGATTTTTAGTTGTTAGACCCCTAGAGTGAAGGTATGCATTCACCTTGAGAACTTCATCTTTGTTTCCAAACGCAATGACTTCAGTTTTGTCTTTGTTTAACTGAAGAAAGTTTTGGCACATCCAACCATTTACTTCATCAATGCATTGGCACAGGGAGTCAATGGGGCTGTAATCATTAGGAGATAGGGCTAAGTAGAGCTGTGTGTCGTCTGCATAGCTGTGGTAAGAGATTCTGTTCTTTCTCATTATTTGGCTCATTGGGAGCATATACAGGTTGAATAGGAGTGGCGCAAGAATTGAGCCCTGGGGGACTCCGCATGTCATGGATGTCCACTCAGACTTATGGTCTCCTATACTCACATAATAACCTCTCCCTTCTAAGTAAGACCTGAACCATTTTAGGACTATCCCAGAAAGCCCCACCCAGTTTTCTAGCCTGTCAAGAAGTATGTTGTGATCGACAGTGTCAAATGCAGCACTGAGGTCGAGTAGTACCAGCACTGATAATTTGCCTGTATCAGTATTTAAGCGAATATCATTTATTATCTTTATGAGAGCTGTCTCTGTGCTGTGATGCGATCGGAAACCAGATTGAAAATTGTCAAAGTATCCATTCAAGCTTAAGAATTTGTTCAGCTGATTGAAGACAACTTTTTCAATGATCTTGCATCCTTAGACTTTCTATCATGTAATTGAACAGCAATAGAGAAAGATTCAGGCACACTGGGTTCCCGCTTGTTTTGTAAACATTTAAGAAAGTTACTGTTATCATAGCAGGGACCCGACACATATCACAGACCATCTAAGCCATAGAGCTTCTCTATCATCATCGTGTTAAACCCACCAATAGCGCGCCAGGTGGATAAGCCATTTTGTGATTGGTCCACGCAAATTTGTAACGGAAGCAGGATGGAAGAATGTACAGGTTTCCAGCCGGAGCTGCAGGACGGAATCTAATCACCAGCAGATCAGGCTGGCTTTACCCAGTCTATTATTTACCTTCATCATCATCTTCAGGTGTTGTGTGTGTGTGTGTGTGTGTGTGTGTGTGTGTGTGTGTGTGTGTGTGTGTGTGTGTGTGTGTGTGTGTGTGTGTGTGTGTGTGTTGTGTATACAACCACTTCTGTGACAACCTTGTTAAAGCTAAAATAATTAGGGCCTGATACATGAAATTGTGCCTAACATATTAAATGCATTACAGATCCATCTGGATCTAATGTCATACACAATATATATATATATATATATTAGGGGTGTAACGAGATCTCGTGCCACGAGATCTCGCGAGACTAAAACATGACGAGATTTCTCGTCGAGTAAAAAGCTGTCTCGCGATCGCGATATCGCCATGACTGAGCGTGAGGGTGAGATTATCATAGAATATTCCACTGCTACACTCACATTCTCCTAAACTGTCGTTTTGCGGTTTTTATTTAAAAAAAATCATTATAAAATAATGTAAAAGTCTGCTCTGCTCATCCAGCTCGAGTTGCCGTTGCAATCAGTGCAGCACGAATTCACTGATCGCGTGAGGCACTTGTAGAATGCACGCTCAGCACCGCTGCTATACACAGAGTACGCGTGATCACGATAGTGAAAGTAAAACACAAGCTCGCTGATGTGGATTGCGCACAAATTAGGCCGTATACATACAATAGTCCGTCTCCCGATACCCATCTCTGGACTGTTTATTTGCGGCTATGGTGTCAGTTTGCACTTCGAATATTGAGAGAGTACTGTAATGTCTTAAAGACAACAGACAAGAGGCTCTGTTTCTGAACTAATAATCGGAACGCAAGAACAACTGTGGAGACAAACAAACAGCCTCGGTTTCTCTCTCTACCCGGCCTTTCCCGAACTCACCGCATTAACCCTATAACTGCCGGTGCAAAATAAAACAGCAATTTCAAAACAATTATAAAGAGTCTGTGTGCTAACTTTGATTATGGTTGCACTTGCACTTATTGTTTGCACTTAATAAGACTTCTAGAGTTCAGTTAGGATGTCACACACAGCCTCAATCAGAAGTTCTGAAAGCTATTAAATGTACAGTGAGGTCTGAAGAGACTAATGTGAAATCATGCAGGAGAAAAGCCAGTCAATAAAAACCTTTTACAGTGCTTGTATATTGTTTTCTTTCAATGCATTTGATAATTCATAATGCATGTCATTTCAGGTCTAATTTATAAGATTATTAGTTAAACATTGCAAAATGCACCTGCATACTATTTTTCCAGTAATGAATTTTTTCATTGAGGATTTCTGAAAAATTGTGCAAAAATCTCGTCTCGTCTCGTTCTCGTGAACCCAATCTCGTGTCTCGTCTCGTTTCTAAAATAAGCGTCTCGTTACACCCCTAATATATATATATATATATATATATATATATATATATATATATATATATATATATATATATATATATATATATATATATATATATATATATACTGTATATATATTAATGTTGTAGATTTAAGAAACAAATGAGATTTGCTAAAATTATTAACTATATTTTGAAACAAAGATCTTGTTAATGATTTTCAGTTTTCTTCAAGCTAATTAAAGCAACAGTTTTTTTTAATAACGGTATAATCAACTGTTTTAGTTTGTGTTCGTTGTCAAACTCAATTATTTTATTTTTAATTATTAAAAAATGCCATTATTTTATATGAAAAAGTTAATTGTATTTTATTGCGAAAATATTTTGGTTTGTCTTGTATATTTTTTTGATTAGATCAGATAGCATTTTAATCTGTCATGGTCATGTTACAATGTACCTCACCTATGGGGCATGTTGTCACATTTCACTTCAATTCTTTCTGGGTAAATCAAGAAAAAAGTATACACTGTATTAGTAAAACAATACCACATATTTGTACTAGACGTGTGAAATTAATGTGGGAAAAAAATAAATACTCTGAATCTTAAGTAGATTTACAAATCTTACCTTTACTTTACTTGTGCAGTTTTCCACTGTCAATTGTCCAATCAACAATCCTCCTCTGCCTTTTCTGTGTGCTAATTTTACATGTAAAGGGCTGGAAATAGGAAAGCTCAAAACAGCTTGAATTTAGCCTACTACTAATACAATTTGTTTAAAACATAAATAAATAATAATAGATTTCAACTATTCTTGACTTATCTCTAACAAAGTAGAAGCCTAAGGGTTTTCTAGCAAATCAGACATTTTTATGTCATGGATGCATAATAAAAAAGGGTTGAAAAAGGTTAATTTTAAAATAACAGTAACATGTTCTCATAGCAGTTTGTGCTGATTTATCATTCATTTACTCACTCAGCTTTCCAGTAATACACAACATCACAGCCCAGCCCTGCAGGACTTCTTAGTTTAGTGCGAAAAGTCTTGTCTTGAGCTGAACATAGATAAAACCAAGGACATGATTGTTACCTTCTCACCCAAACAGAGAGAATTAGCTGAGGCTGTCACCACTATCATCCAGCAGGAGCCAGTGGAAATAGTGGAGACATATAAATACCTGGGATCGACTTTTGACAATTTGCTAAGGTTTTCCACTAACACAGAGGAGATCCTTAAAAAGTGTCATCAGAGACAATATCTACTTAGGAAGTTGAAGTCATTTGGGGTTAACAAAGTCATTCTTAACACATTCTATTATGCTTTTATTGAAAATGTAATAACCTTTTCATTCATTAGCTGGTTTCACTCCATCACTCTACAAAACAGGAACCGCCTGTTGAGTGTGGTTAAGGTCTGTTCAAAAATCATTGACCAGCCCGTCCGAACTCTCACTGCCTTATGTGACCAACAGACTGTAAAGGTGGCACGCAGGATTATTAATGACCCCTCTCGCATTCTGTTTTCGGAGTTTGAATGGCTACCCTCGGGATGTAGACTCCGTTGTCCGCTTTGTCGGACACAGAGGAGGAAAGCAACCTTCATCCCGAGGGCTGTCCAGCTTATGAACGTTAATAGGAACAAATGATTGCAATCTCTCTTTTTTCGCATTCTGATTAATTTTTGATTTATGTATAATGATATGTGGTATGTAGTGTGTGGTTGTGCAGTGTGCCTGTGTAAGCTACTGTAATGTGCCCTTCAAATTTCCCCCGGGGACAAATAAAGTGCTTTGAATTGAATTGAATCATAAATTAATTTATCAATTAATATACTGATAGGCTATTGTTATTTAAAAAAAATGTCAATATTTAGACAAAATGTAAGACAAGAAACTCTTTAAGGATAAGTTGTGTGTAGGGTTTGGGTTTCTGGACAGGAATTGTGTTCCAAGATGAAAAAAAAAAAAGTTGACAAAGGAATATGTCCTGCTTGAAATCACAGCAAAGCTTTTTACATACAGCAACTCAAACTGTATCTTAGCCAAATATTCAGTCACGTTCCAAGTGTTAAAGGGTAACTGCCCCTTCAAGCAAGGGAGATAAAAAAAAAACTGACTACAATGTACTCAAAAAAGAAAAAAAAATAATCTCACAAATTTTTATTGACAAATAAATCAATATATAATCAGAGAAAATGCATTGTAGAAAAAAAATTCCTTCCCCCTTCAATGGAAAGCCAACCCTCTATGAACCCCAATACAATCTCAACTTTTTCACACAGAACAAATTAGAAATTACACAATAAACCCCAAAATCATTATACATAAAAAATATAGCAAACTCAAATATACGCCAAACCAAAAATGAATTCTACTGCAAACTTAAGTCTCATGCAACTCAATAGTTCATGTGTTCTAAAGCATTAAAGGAGCTGTATGTAAGGAATGTATTTCAATTAATCATAAAATGGCCCTGATATGTCACTAGACATTAAGAAATCATGTTCATTTCAAATACTTATATCACTGGAAAAGATCGTTTTTTTAGAAAAGATCTGATGACTCCTACTCTCTGATCAGAGTACTGAAGTGATTAAGAACATTAAAGAACCGGCATTCAGTGGGGCAATCCCCAACAAATGGTCCTTCGAGCCGGAGTCTTGACTGTTTCAGAATGTCATCAGATGACAAACCAGCATCACTTCCACATGCGGATGCTCAAACAAGACAGTCACGTCGACGTCAGACCCCCAAGCGTCTTGAGGATTACATCCTTGACTTGCATCACCGACCTGCCCTTTCCTCCAGTCCTGTTCAGAGGGAGTCAGAGGAGCAGAGAGGAGCAGCAGCCGCAGTGTATACTAGTCAAGCAGATGCAGCCTCCAGCCAAGGTGGACATCGAGAGACGCCCAGTCCGAATCAAGCGGACATACTGAGTATGGACTCATTGTCTAAACTTATGGAATCCATGAATGAAAGGGAGAAAGAGGAGACGTGTGAAATGGATGATCTTCTCAGGAAACTAGAGCGGCTTAAGAAACGTAAGCACCGCCGAAACGAGATGATGGAACACATCAAATTTTTTTTGATGGAAGAAGAGGAAAATGACGATAATGAACGAGAGCAGGCTATTACATCATCACCACAGTCTTCTCCGACACATTCTAGTTCACCAAGCCCTCCGCCTATACACTCACATGACATGGTGTCGCATGTCGGCAAACAGGCTACTGTATGTACATCAGTGAGACATGAGGAAAAGTCACATAGGACAGGTGCTGTTCCTAGAACAGAGGAAGAGAGTCGCAACCTTGGATTCACTCCAATCCATCCAAACCAATCAAAATCTACTGGTCTACTGTATTCTCCTATCTCCTCGGGTACAGTATCTCCAGTCTCTCATCGGTTGCTGCCACCACTATCTGAGCCAGTTCCGTCTCATTCTGCCAGATTTCTGCCCGTCCACGAACAACCTGTAGTTAATACGGCTGAACGATCATTCCAGCCCCTTGAGCAGCCGCTGATTTCGCCAGTACCAGTTTATCAGCAGCCCATGACACCTTATGGCTATCTTGCAGCACCACATTCGCAGATACAGTCAGTGAATGCATCTACTTCATTCAGTTATGTCCCTCCTTATCAGAAAATGATGTCAACATTACCCTCTCAAAACATGATTCCTGGTTTACTCCCTTCAGTGAGCCCTGCTGCAGTTGTGGCTCCTCCACAGTTGATACCTGCACAGACTGCAGCTCCATCGGGTGGTAATATACCTCAGAGAACATTGTATAGCCCCCCTAAACCTAAAATTCCAGACTTCACAAGTGATAGTGAAAGGGAATTTGCTAACATGAAGCTGGCATTGGACAATTTGCTTGAGCCTTACCCAGAACTAACAGAGAAATATAAATATCATGTCCTGTTGGAACATCTTAAACTGCCTGAAGCTCAGATGATCGCGCAGTCTTGTCGGCATCACTTATATCCCTATTCAGCGCAGGCACTTCAATTACAGTATTGCCAGCCACATCAATTGGCCCAGAGTGAGATAGCAGCCATCCTCACATCATCAGATGTTAAGCCCAATGATAGCCACAGCTTTCAGAGCTTTGCTTTGCGAGTTCATCTCCTGGTCAGCATGTTGCTATCACTAGAGGGACCCAGAGGGATGGAGCTTAATTGCTGCTCACATGTAGATCGCCTACTCAGTAAGCTGCCAAAGTATCTGCGGGATGGCTTCATCGAGTTCCTTCAACAACAGGGGAAGCTCAACTCCATAAGTCTTAACCCCTATAATTTGCAGGACTTCGCTGGATGGCTACAAGTCAAAGCACAGCAGCAAAGACTGTCTATTCGGTTAGTACAGCGCTACCAGAACGAGAAACTTCCAGGAGCAGGAAAGGAGAAACCTCCATATAAGTCAAAGGGATCAAGCCTAGCTGTTTATCACAGTGCATCCCCTCCTGATGCTGTGCTTTCTACCCGTCCCAAATAGTTCAAGCAGAAGAAACCATTCAAGGTACACTGCCTTTTTTGCAACAGTAAAGAGCACTACATTACCCGCTGTGATAGCATCAAAGAGCAGTCGGTTGTTAATCTACAAAAATGGATTTCAGATGGGAAGCGATGCTGGCGATGTGCTCGATTACATGAACCTGACATATGTAACCTCAAAAGGCCATGCAGTGACTGTGGTGGAATACATCTTCAGGTGCTTCACCGTATAGCCGGTGATGATCCAACAAACAGTACATCAAGCACATCGGAGAGTCGCATTTATCTCACCCCTGCCAGTGCGACCTGCAGAGTGCTTCTCAAAGTGGTTCCAGTAAGCCACACAGCAAGTTCAGGTCAGTGGAGTCTTACGCTGTACTGGATGACGGAGCGCAGAGAACTATGATCTTGCCAATAGCCGTCCAAAGGCTTCAGTTAAAGGGTGAACCTGAAACTTTGGCTCTACGCACAGTAAGATCCGACATCACTCACCTTTCTGGGTCCAAAGTTAACCTGGAAATCTCTCCAAAGAGTGAACCTAAGAGGCGCTTCCCGATACTTGGGGCCTTCACAGCTTCGGGTCTGGACCTGGTAGAGCAAACATATCCAGTGCAGAGACTTCAGAAACGGTACGTTCACCTCAGAGAGCTTCCGTTACAGTCATTCCATAATGTAAGTCCACTGGTACTGATTGGATCAGACAATGTTCATCTTCTCACAGCGGATAGGCCAGTTCGCCAAGGGCCTAAAGGTGGTCCAGTTGCAGTGCACACCAGTGTTAATTTCGTTGACGAAAATAATGACGAAAATTATTCGTCAACGACATTTTTTCACAGACGAAAACGAGACGATAACTAAATAAAACCTAGTTTTGAATGACAAAAACTATGACGAAAATCTATTGACATTTTCGTCAACGAATAAAAACTAGACGAAAATGTTAGATCGTGACGATTTGGGAAGCGAACCGTCAGAACTGATGTCCTGCGTGTGTGGTAGATGCGCACATTTGTAGGTGTAACGTGGTCTACCCCGCGGTCATAAAACGTTAAAAACTGTGAACGTCTGGGAGAATGAGTAGAGCAGACATAGCTATAGATCTGAATAAGAGTGACAATGCAAAAAAGAGCTCTATTCGGTGCGGTTTTCTGTGCGCACACACCTAACCCGAAGCGTGCAGACCTATACAGCGTGCGAGTAGGCTACTGAACTGAGCTCTCTTTCGTGTCTGAATGGACAAATACACACAACAGTATGTCTAAATGTCCGTTTTGGAGAGTATTCATGTAAACTATGCTGATTATGTCTTAAACTGTGAGTGTATCGGATGTGCATCAGTGCAGTTGTATCCGCATGACATTGGACATGATCCGACGTCTTAAAGTGACAGTGGCAATAAACCCAATGCGGTCCGTGTCCTTAATATTGATCAAGCAACAAAAGAAAAAGAGAAAAGCATTCACTGTTTGTTAATAGCTTTAATAATAATTAATTATATTTAATTCATACAAATAAATGTCTGTTAGAAAGAATAAAGAATGATGTATGCAAGTAGTTATAAGAAATGCATCATTCATTGTAAAGAAGACTGTCTTGTACTTTAGGAAAAGTGGTTTTATTTAATTTTAAGATATTGTTTAAGTAACAGTAGTTAAATCTGTATCTGTATTGCATGTTCAAACTTAAAAATCATTAATATTAATAGCTTAGATGTTTTCTCCAGGAGTATATGGGTTTGGAAATTTTAGAGAAATTCTAAATTAACGCATTACAATTTAACTAAACCCATTATCTTTTAGTCGACTAAATCTACTGTAGATTTAGTCGACTAAAATGTTATTGTATTTCGTCGACTAAAACTAGACTAAAACTAAAACAATTCAGATGACTAAAATATGACTAAAACTAAATGGCATTTTAGTCAAAAGACTAAGACTAAAACTAAATCAAAGTTTGCTGACAAAATTAACACTGGTGCACACAGCTCTGGGGTGGGCACTACAAGGAGCTGAGGAGGGCATACCAAGCCACGATTCCGTACAGCAGTGTCTATTCATGTCGACTGCTTGTCCCAATGACTTGCTCTGTCGTAATGTTGAGAAGTTGTGGCAACTTGATGTCCTGCCTTATCAGAATGAGAAACTGGTGGTTCGATCCAAGGAAGATCAAGAGGCAATTAAACTTCTTGAATGTCGAACGCAGAGGATTAAGGTTGAAGAAGTTCAACGATATGCCACCCCGCTGCTCCGCAGACCTGGTGCTCCAAAACTCATAAGCACGATGCAATCAGTTATGCCTAGTTTGAGGAGCACGGAGAGGAGACTTCAGAGAGACCCAGAGAAAGCTGTCGTATACTCTGGGGAGATTAATAAGCTCATTAAGGCAGGCTATGTTACTAAGCTCCAACCTAAAGAAATTAGTCACAGGAAGCTTGGTACATTCCCCACCACCTGGTGTGCCACAATAATAAACCAAGAGTGGTCTTCAATTGCTCATTCAGGTATCAAGGTCTGTCTCTGAATGATCAGCTCCTCCAGGGCCTGCACTCGGCCCATCATTGTTGGGGGTCCTTTTGAGATTTAGGCAACACCACATGGCTGTAAGTGCAGACATTCGCGGAATGTTCCATCAGGTTCGCCTGTTGCCTGAGGACAGACCCCTACTCCGCTTCATCTGGCGAGATTTACACTCTGAGAACTGCCCAGACGTTTATGAATGGCAGGTCTTGCCGTTTGGTACAACCAGCAGCCCATGTTGTGCCATTTTTGCTGTGCAACAGCATACTCGGAATAACCAAGAGAGTCACCCAGGTGCTTTACAAGCAGTGCAACAGAGTTTTTATGTGGATAACTATCTGGCGAGCTTTCCAACCGCATCCGAGGCCAAGCTAACAAGCGATCAACTGCGCAATCTCCTGTCAGAGGGTGGATTTGACCTCAGACAATGGGCCAGCAACCAGCCATCAGTGATATCACATCTACCCACGGAAGCAAGGTCTGTGGCTGCAGAACAATGGCTTGGGCAGAACAAGACTGATCCAATGGAGCCGACGTTGGGTCTCAGGTGGAATTGTGCTGCTGATACATTAGGATACCAATATCGCCCCATTGAACATTCCGCACTAACCATGAGAACACCCTTACAAAAAATAACTGCAGTACAATGAAGTACAACTGCAGTAAAACTGCAGTTCAAAGCAGTATAATTGCAGTACAATGAAGTACAACTGTAGAGTTGCAGTATTAACGAAGTATAACTGCAGTATAGATACAATGTGACTGCAGTACATTGAAGTACAACTGCAGTAAAACTGCAGTACAAAAAGTACAACTTCAGAATAGTGAAGTAAAACTGCAGTACAACTGTAGATTTGCAGTATTAACGAAGTATAACTGCAGTATAGATACAATGTGACTTCAGTACATTGAAGTAAAACTGCAGTACAAAAAGTACAACTTCAGAATAGTGAAGTAAAACTGCAGTACACCTGTAGATTTGCAGTATTAACGAAGTATAACTGCAGTATAGATACAATGTGACTTCAGTACATTGAAGTACAGCTGCAGTAAAACTGCAGTACAAAAAGTACAACTTCAGAATAGTGAAGTAAAACTGCAGTACAACTGTAGATTTGCAGTTTAATGAAGTAGCCTAGATACAATAACTGCAGTTCAGTGATACACTTTAAAAAGTGATAGACTTAAAAAAAACCTCTAATCTATTTTTTTTTTTAATTAGCTTCTTGTTTTTAGTGGGCTCTCAGGCAATGATATCAGTTTAGTTGCCATTAAAAAGTGAAATTACTGGACCTAAATAAAGGAGCTTTATATGAAAAAAAAGGCAGATGAACTTTTTGGTTTTTGCATCTGAAGTCTTGGCCTACCATTAAAGTCCCCATGAAATCAAAATTGACCATACTTACTTTGTTTGCCTAAATTGATCGTTTTGTGGTGAACAATTCATCCATGCAAGTCAATCCACACAAAATTTTTTTTTGGCTTCGTAATCTTTAATCAAATTCTGAAATGCCCCTCCCCTCTGCCTTGGAGGACCTTGCCCGATGACGTACACTTGACGGTTTAGGTGTCTGCTTAACATCCGTAACCACGCCCCTCCAACTGACATTAGACAGGCACACAGCGTGTGAAAGGAGAGATGGCGAGAGGTGCATTTTTCTAGATCCAATCAGGTGCTAGTTGGAAAAAAAAAGCCACGCTCACTATTTTGCCTCATTTAGTATTCCGTTTCTCTCGGAAATACGTCACAGCACTGGAGAAAAGTCGTTTGCAACTTCCGGTTCACGGGGACTTTAATATTACACTGTACTGCAGTTATGCTGTATTGTGCGACACATAGCCCACGTGACCAGAGCTTCCTTCGCGCGAACGCGCCGCGGGCGTTGTCCTGACAACGAGTCTCGAGAGCAGCTGATGCTCATTACGGTCAGTCAGCGTCTTTCCGCGTAGTGTCTGCTGTTTTATACGGTTTGGTTGATTTCCTCACTGAAATTATCGTTCATATACGTTCATATTTATGAACTATCATAATTAAAACACAAAGACATGACAGCATTATTCGTGGTGACGGCCATTCACAAGTGGGACGGAAGAGAAGCGTTTTCTGGAAGAAACGAAGTTCATTGCGCGAGGCCTTGTCAAGTCATTCAGCTTAGAGGTGAGTATAACATATAATGTCCTCATATCTCTCTCTTTTTTATTTTAGACTGGTGTAAAAAAGACTTTACGTATATGTTGTTCAACCCGGTGTGAAAATAAGAGGAAACGCCGCTTCCATACTGTAACGTTAGCAGTTTTACATTCTCCGGTTTTACACTGTTTAGTGTTAACTGCGTCGCAGCAGATTGTGTAACTTATGTTTGCACTTTGCAGCATTATTGTCTTTATCACTTTTAACACTTTTTTAAAAAACTATTTGTATTGTATAAAGTGCTATACATAATGTTGACTTTACTTACATTGTTTCAATTTAATATCAGGAATATTTGAAATATCAGACACTAACTTACTGGAAAATACAAGCAAATATGTTCAGTAGTTTGACATTAATGTGCAGAAAAGGATTTTTTAGGCTAACTTTTTTGTGTGATTGCTATTTCCGGGAAAATGTACTGGTAACAACTAAAAACAGAAGATAATGTCTGCTGTGAAACAATGCACTCACAGCCTTTAAAAATTGTGTGTCTGCTTTTTTCCAGAAATGTTATTGGGCAAATTGCATAGACTGTCAATGGAGTGACAGAAAGCTCTCAGATTTCATCAAAAAGATCTTCAGTTGTTCCCCGTGTCTTGCAGGGTTGGAATGACATGAGGGTGAGTAATTTAACTTTTTATCTGGAGTGTTCAAACTCCTTATTAAAGGATTAGTTCACTTTTTAAAAAACCTTTGCTGATAATTTACTCACCCCCATGTCATCCAAGATGTCCATGTCTTTCTTTCTTCAGTCGAAAAGAAATTAAGGTTTTTGATGAAAACATTCTAGGATTTTTCTCCATATAATGGACTTCAATGGGACCCAAACGGTTCAAGGTCCAAATGACAGTTTCATTGCAGCTTCAAATGACTTTAAACGACACCAGACGATGCATAAGGGTCTTATCTTGCAAAACGATCGGTCATTTCTAAAATAAATAAATAAAAAAGTAAGTTTTATGCCTTGCTCTGTTCTGTGATGCGCGGTCATGACTCTCCTGTTCGAACTCGTTCATCAAAATGAACGAATCTTTTTTTCGAGTCATTTCGTTCTTTCAACAAACAAAATGTCATGAGAGTCATGACCGCACATCACGGAACAGAGCAAGGCATAAAACTTACTTTTTTATTTATTTATTTTAGAAATGACCTATCGTTTTGCAAGATAAGACCCTTGTGCATCGTCTGGTGTCGTTTAAAGTCATTTGAAGCTGCACTGAAACTGTCATTTGGACCTTGAACCGTTTGGCACCCAGTGTATTACATTACAAGAAAAATCCCAGAATGTTTTCATCAAAAACCTTCATTTCTTTTCAACTGAAGAAAGACAGACATGGACATCTTGGATGACATGGGGATGAGTAAATTATCAGCACGTGATGACCGTGAACATAGCATGAGCGCCAGCAACTTCCAGCTGTGTGGAGGAAAAAGACGTGTTTCAGTATCGAGTTCTCTTTCAGGCTTGAACAAACCATAACACGCACACAAATTATGCCAAACTGTCCATTTTGTCGAGTGTCCTCATAAGAGCAGTCTTAAAGTAACACCAGGTAAAATTTAACTTTTGCTCTCGGGGTCCCCCCCTACAGTTGGGAAACAGTATTGTCCTCTACTTACTGTCCTAAACCGTCATGAATGTAGCACATGCATTTGTTGACATCCATGATATAGCCGTGAACACTGTAGGAGTAGGTCACATGCAGTTGTTCTGCTAGCTTGCGTCGCGTGTGAAATGTCTTCATCCCAGGTACAGTGGCATATATTTCAGCATGTCATATGAATATAATTTCATGGGTTTTATTTTTTTTTCTAGACAAATGATTGCGATGCTCACGTTTATACAAGCCAGCGTCATATTATAGCTAGTCTAGCCTATTGGTTACCGTTTTACTGAATCTATACTTCAATGCTGTTTGAGTGGTAGATAATAACCATATATCGTCAACATTATAATATCAAGCTATATTATTATATCAATAATGCGCGCGCGTGCGTGTTAATGCGTAGGCTACTCTAGCACACACACGCAAGGTCTCTCGCTCTCTCTCTCCCTCTCTGTCCTGCGCGTATTCAATTTAATAAGTCGGGACACTAAAATTAGAGTTGAAATACGGGACTGTCCCGGGAAAAACGGGACGTCTGGTCAGGTCACCCTAGCTAGTATGCAAGCAATATACTTACTAGTAAGTATGACAGCCAAGTCCGCATCGGTCGGGCACCCCTCCTCCTCCTTCAGCTCACGCCAGCGAGAAAACGCTGGCACAGTGTTGATCCTTGTTCTGCCTTTAACGCGATCACTTTCTCTTTTTGCTTTGCTCCGATAAAACCTTTGCTTTCTTGCTTTTCTGTGCTGCTTCGGCCATGACTATAACATTTGGCTCGCACGTCCGATTTTAAGGAAGTGGGGGTGGTGGTGGAAGTGACGTATATGCCGTAAAGCAGTCAAATTTTGTAGTTCTCTTTGTTCGCGGTTACTACCCGAAACCCGAAGTTTAAAAGTACGATTAAAAACGCTACAGACCCCGTCAGGCTATGGCAGACGTGTCATTCAACCTATTGTAAGTCGATGTACCATCACAAGAGACATGGAAATATATTATAAAGGTTGAAAAGTTACCCGGTGCTGCTTTAAATGATTTAAATAAAGTCTTAAATTAACGTGGAGATTTTTGAGAAAATGGGGATGCGTGTCGGATTGCATCTCTGTCAGCAGCGGCTGGTCTTAAAGTGTCATTAATGTTAATCAAAGAACAATGGTAAGAGAGTAAATGACTCACTCAGACCTGGAGCCAGGAGGATTATTATAGCCTAATAATCATCGGTAGCCTAATAATCATCAATGCACTCCTATCTTTTTACACATCTCCGGCGAACGGCTTCTTCACGCAAAAGAAAAACTCTTGAAAACCCTCATAAAGCGCAGTGAAATTCAGCGACCTATGGCTTTTCCTGATGGATCGTGTTTGTTCCTTAACTTCATTTTATACGTGCAACTTGCGTAGCCTATAAGGACACTGACAGCATGCTGACAGACAGGACAAATAAATTTGGTCAAAGAAAATTAAGCAATAAATAGGCCTACAGTTTTGTGGCTCTTTAATGTGTCAAGCCAAGTTAACTGACGTTAATATACTAACTCTCCTGACTGCTTTGTCGGACAAAAATGGTGGATTTTGATTTGTCAGACTCAGATCGCATCAAACTCCCTGCGAAGGATGAAATCCCTACTCCTAAAGACTGAAGTTTGAAGTCTGAACTTAAAAATAAAATGTGGCACAGGCATGTCATTTATTCTCCTCATTTATTCTAAGTGAAAAAAATTATCAATTTTTCAGGGGTGAATGTCTGTCTACATTTGTAAAAATTATATTTATGGTAGAATCAAATGTTGTTTGTCTTTTGTATTGCCTTATCTACAACACATGAGGGTAATAAGGTAACAGTAGTACAGGAGAGAGACTTTATTTGATTTCTCTTCAGTAATCAAAATGTGTGTGTGTGTGTGTGTGTTTTATATATATATTTATTATGGGGGAAAATGTGTATAAATATCGGTATCGGCCAAAATGAGTTTGCAAATATCGGCATATCGAATATCGGCCAAAATCCTATAATTTGCATCCCTACCAAGTGTCTCACACAATCATAACAGACAGATGTGCATTTGAATGCACTACACTTGGTATTTGTTCAAAGGTTACAAGGAATTTGTAGAATGGTTTGTATGTATTTGTGAAATATTATCTAGGCTCATTTATTTATATTTGCAAAACACAATGCGTGTTACTCCACTACACTTTTCGCTCAAATTGACCTTTTCACTTGCACATTGCTTGCTTTGTTTACGAGTCGAGTTTTCCTTTACAAAGCAGATCGAGTTTGTTTACAAATGCTGGATTTGTTTGTTTAATTATGGCAAAATATTAATTCCATTGAATAACCCCTATTTCAAAAAACAGTGGCGTGTTCCTGCAAGAGATTAACTTGCAGATTCATTTTAAGCATAATATATGCCTGTGGCGAAGAGTAACTGAAAAGAGTGTCTCTGATTCTTCTTTGTTTGTTTATTACAGACTACTTCCAAAATCGTGTTTCCACATCTGAGATGAAGGCAGTGAAAAGAACGAAGTGGAATGAGAAGAAGCTCTTCAAAAAACGCAACTTTTCTGAATAATGTGGGGGAAGATTTATGCATGATTTGTAAATAAAAACTTTAAATACATTGTCTAACTCTCAGCCTGTTATTTGAAATAAAATAAAAAGTAAAATCACATTATTTGTTGCATTGCAGTTTGAGACATTCACTGTTTTGTACCTGAATTCATTATATTGCAGATGTGTGAAAACTTATTTGGGATATTCTGGTTGTATTTCAATGGTATATTACAGCATTTTATTAGTATTGCATTTCAGTAGTATTGTACTTTAGTCGTAATATGTATTGCAGTACTACCGTAGTTATATTGCAGTATTACCGCAGTTATATTGCAGTATTATTGCAGTATTATTGCAATTATATTGCAGTATTATTGCAGTATTACCGCAGTTATATTGCAGTATTATTGCAATTATATTGCAGTATTATTGCAGTTATATTGCAGTACTACCGCAGTTATATTGCAGTATTATTGCAGTTATATTGCAGTACTACCGCAGTTATATTGCAGTTATATTGCAGTACTACCGCAGTTATATTGCAGTATTATTGCAGTTATATTGCAGTACTACCGCAGTTATATTGCAGTTATATTGCAGTACTACCGCAGTTATATTGCAGTATTATTGCAATTATATTGCAGTTATATTGCAGTATTACCACAGTTATATTGCAGTATTATTGCAGTATTACCGCAGTTATATTGCAGTATTATTGCAGTATTACCGCAGTTATATTGCAGTTATATTGCAGTATTACCGCAGTTATATTGCAGTATTATTGCAGTATTACCGCAGTTATATTGCAGTATTATTGCAGTATTGCCGCAGTTATATTGCAGTATTATTGTAGTACTATTCGCTGCAGTAACTGCAGTTGTACTCCAACTATACTGCAATATGCAGTTTTTTCGTGTCCAAAAAACTGCATTTTCTACATGTAACAAAAACTGCAGTATTACTTCGAAAAAAACTGCAGTAATTTTTTGTAAGGGCAGCCTATCAAGTGCTGGCAAGTCTGTATGATCCCTTGGGGTTCATTGTGCCTTTCACCACACGAGCAAACAGCTATGGTCCAAAAAAAGAGAATGGGATGACCCAAACTTACCTCCGGATCTTCATGCTGCTTGGAACACATGGGAAAGTGAGTTGCAGCATCTTAGTGCCATAACCATTCCTCGCTGTTACTCATCAGTTCCTAATGCTGTACAACAGAAGTATGACCTCCATGTGTTTTGCGATGCATCTGAGAGGGCGTATGGGGCAGTGGCTTACTTAGTAGAGTACACAGAAGATGTCATCCATGCTTCCTTTGTTATGGCTAGATCGAGAGTGGCTCCTAAGAGGCAACAGTCCATTCCTCGCTTGGAGCTATGTGCAGCATTAGCAGGAGCACAGCTCGCAAAGCTTTTGAGAGATGAGATCACTCTCACTATCCAGCAGACAACTCTCTGGACAGATTCTACAACTGTGTCGGAGTGGCTGCTGTCAGACTCTTGTAGATTCAAAGTCTTTGTCGGAACACGAGTCTCAGAAATACAGGAGTTGACAGAGCACAGTGCTTGGCGGTATGTGGACACGCAGCAGAACCCAGCGGACGATATCACAAGAGGTAAACCACTCTTAAGTTTTACTGTGCCTGGTCGCTGGAGTCAGGGACCATCATTTCTAAAACTGAGTTCTGAACACTGGCCAAAGAGACCTGAACAGGAAAGGTCAGAAGAGTTGCCTGAACTGAAGAGTCTCACTATCTGCTGCCTAACCACCACACAACCAGATCAAACCCCTCCGCATGCCATTCAGTTCAGCACATGGAAAGAGTTAGTGGAGGCAACTCGACTAGCATGTCAAAAGGCGACAGGTGATTCAACAAACACCCAGCTCATTGATCATCGCGAAGCAGAATTGATCCTATTGAGAGAGTGTCAAGTTCAGAGCTTTCCTGAGGAAATAGCAGCCCTCAAAACACAAAAAATCATACCAAACCATAGTCGACTAATGTGTCTTGCTCCAGAATGGGATCCAGTGACTAATGTACTGAGAGTCGGAGGACGATTACGGAGACTGGAAAGCCCTAATGTTGAGCAAATTCATCCGATAGTGCTAGATCCGCAGCATCCAGCAACAAAGCTTCTCATTAAAGACTTCGACGAGCGCTTGTTGCCCCCAGGTACAGAACGAGTGTATGCAGAAATACGGAGGCAATACTGGATCTTGCGGGGACGTCAAGCTATTAAACACCACCAGCTTAACTGTTCATCCTGTCAACGATGGCGAGCTCAGCCTAAAGTACCACGAATGGCAGATTTGCCACCAGAGCGGCTCAGGCTTCTCTGTCCCCCATTCTATTCTACAGGAGTGGACTGTTTTGGCCCTTATCACGTCAAAATAGGCAGAAGGATTGAGAAACGTTGGGGGGTCATTTTCAAATGTCTCACCACAAGAGCTGTCCACATAGAGCTTCTCAACTCCATGGATGTTGATGCTTTTTTGCTTGCTCTTCGGCGATTCATAGTCAGACGTGGCAGACCAAAGGAGATCAGGTCAGATTGTGGCACAAACTTTCGTGGTGCTGATCGAGAATTGCGAGAAGCCAGTCTATCTCCGAAGATGTCCTGTCTACTGTCTTAGTAGAGGTAGAGGGCATTTTAAATTCAAAACCCCTCGGATATGTCTCAGCAGACATTGCAGACCTCGACGAGATTACACCAAACCTTCTTCTCATGGGGCGGCGGGATGCATCGCTTCAAGAGGTGGCGTATGCCTCAGGAGAAATGGGGCGGCGCAGATGGCACCATTGTAAAAATCTTGTGGACCAATTCTGGACTCAATTTACAAGGAACTACTTGCCTACGCTCCAGACACGACAGAAATGGCACAAACCAGCAGACACTCTGACAGTAGGCTCTGTAGTCTTGATAGTTGATCCACAACTTCCCAGAGCTCAGTGGCCTATCGGTAAAGTGGTTAAGACTGTTGTCAGTAAGGATGGATGTGTGAGAACAGTTGATGTTCTTGTCAAGGGTAAGGTGTACACCAGGCCAGTTGCTCTCCTTATTCTGTTGCCAGCCTTAGAGGACAACAAAGACTCTTAAAGAATTATCTTAAATTGCACATTTGCTGCTCAAATGTGGGGGCGGCTGTTGTGAATTCTTTACACTTTATGTCTTTAAGTATTATTTACTGTTGTATTCTATATCCTTGAAGGGTTTCTTATGTAGAATACTTAATACATCTGTAAAGTATGTAGTACGCAATTTTATTGGATGCTGTTTTGGCGTAAGTGACGCGTTCTCAGTTACGCAAACAGAGTGGTCAGAATATGACGCAGTTTTCCACCCATGCAGCATCTTTGAGTGCAGGACAAAAGTTATTGAAAAAAGTGAGTTTATTTCCTGACTTTATATTTGTAATACTGGATGTTTATACTGCTGAGATTATAAGCCTGTGAGTCGCGGGTGTTTCGCGATCTTTATGTATAGGCCTATTAGTTTGTCATGTGAAACGCACGTGAAAGTGCCGCTAGCATCGTGGCTTATAGTGCTAATATTGGCCTTACCTCGTTTAAGTATGTCGATGTATCGGGATAAGATATTCTATATTTATTATACGTTAATACCATAATGAGGACGTTATAGAATGTACCTTTAGTTGTTTATATGCTCTGTTATATTCTATCTGCTTATTTCTTATTTTGCTAAACACATTTTGAGAGAGCTGTTGGAATTGTTTAATTGGTAATACTGTTTATCACAACAGTATGTGGGCATGTATGCTTAACATTTAGTTATTTACTTCTGTTTATTTGTTTATTGCAGAAACTACCTCCAATGCATAGTTAATGTTTTATGGTGAAACCCTGCACATAAATAAAAGGTGGAAAAGATCTGATGACTCCTACTCTCTGATCAGAGTACTGAAGTGATTTAGAACATTAAAGAACCGGCATTCAGTGGGGCAATCCCCAACAGCACAGTAAAACTGCACTTCAAATGAAATCTGAAAGATTTCTGTCACTTAATTGAAAGTATATTCACATAAAACTCTGACATTCATAAAGTATGTGTAGCACACGGCTCAGTCACTAGATCCTATAAAATCAAAACTATGGACCAGAAACAGAAGAGTTAGATCGACTCGCTGGAGCAAAAATTTGCAAAGATGATAATAAGAATAAAACAAATGAACCACTCAGACCACTGGAATGCAGCTAATTACTGAAAAGGTAAGTGTATTTTTTTTTTTATCTTCGTTTGGTATTTTGCATGAGTTGTATCCCTTTTAAAAAAAGAAGGATTGAGAGAATGAAAGTAAAACAAAAAAAAATAAAAAAAAATAGATGACAGTAACACAGAGTCAAAAATTACAAATGTCAATTTCTGAAATTCAACCACAATGTCTCAATTTCAAGTTCAATGTCTTTTTTTCCAAATTCCCCAGAAAAAATTACTGAGTAGGAATGTTCACGGAAAATGATCACAGTTCAGTCCATGAAGAAGAAGAAGAAAAAAAAAAAGTCTTCAGGGAAATCCAGGAAAATTTGAGAAAAACAAAATGTATGTAGTTCTTTCCTACCCAATCAGAAAACTCTTTCCTCACAACTTTCACAACTCTTTTTTAATTCTTTTCCAGGTACGAGAAGATGGGATGGCTCGCCAGTCCGACCAGGAATAGGAACTCCACAGCAGGACAGAAATCGGAATCTCAGCAGCAATTTTTTCCGACACTCACCAAAGAGAAAAAATAAAACACAAGGAACAAAAAAAACCCGGCCTTGCAAAAACAAAGCCAAAAAACAATCATCAGTAACTCATTCCAATAAACAGTTTCAAATTACCAAAATGCGTTTCAATTATTTAGATATAGGCACGCATACATGCTAGTCACCATGTGCTTGATTGACACACTTGAGTCTATGTACAGAGCTAGCAAAGCTAGCACCGCATGGCACACACTTCACGATAGAAAAAATATATATAATCTCAACAAATAGTACGTCTTTCAAACATTTGAACATAACTATATGCACTCACAGATTGTATTAGAAAACACGTAATGCATTTTCAAACATTTTATACATCACTTATCACTTTTTCAAATGCATTTTTTACATTAATATTCCAAAAACGGTATACACATTACTTAAAAACATGTCTTATAAAATAAATTGGTACTCACCAAGGAGAAATATAAATCAGAGAACCAAAAACAAAAAAATAGTTTCTCAAGGAAAAATATTTGAAGATTGAATCTATCGTGTCAGTGTGTTTTCTTCTCGTTGCGTTCAGATTCACAATGCACTCTTAAAGCGTGAGCTTTCTAAAGAATTAATACCTCAAATCTATTTCTCTCTTGTTAATAATCTATTGCTGGACTATTAAACACTCAAATCACTCAATCGCATCTGCTCTCACTCGTGTTGTTCGTAATCTCTCGTGTCTCTCATTAGTTTCTGCTTGTACGCGATCTTCTGAAACTTTACAAGAGAGGCGGAGCTAACCTTTCACCTCACCAATCAGAAATCAGTTTAGGAACTTTTCTTTCTTTGGGATTATTTATAATAAAATATAAACATTTTACTTCATGTCCTTTTCTTACTAAATCGATATAAATAAAATAATACTAATTAATAATATCAGTGACCTGAGTTAATGACCTGGGTTACACTCTCCCCTCCTGAATGTATGCAGGTCCCTCTGCATGCTCATACTAAGATAATTTCTATCCAAGTCACTTCAAAGGGTCTTCCAAAGAAGTAGTTATCACAGTACTCAGACTTGATAGCAAAGATTGGATAACTAAACTAAGGGGATTACCCAATTGTGGGTACTGAAGTCTTTTGGGGGGTTCACATTGTCTTTTTGAACGTCGAAAACCTCCTCCAGTTTCAGTTAATTCACTCTGATTATCTTGAGAGTCACAAGGAGTGGCAGTTTCTCTTTGAGGGGAAAGGATACTTCCTTCTTTGTGTGAGTTTCCAGATAACTGTCCACCCTCAGCATCTAATTTCTCACAATTCCTCTCCGGTTCAATTTCTTTTCCAGATTCGTCAACTGAACTTTCGTCAAGAACTTCAACTTCAGGCAGATTTGTTGGGCTCCCTTCTACCGATTCCTCTGAAGTAGGATGATAAGCCTTCTGCACATTGGAGAATTCCACATCAGGCAAGTTCTCATTTTTTTCAGCAGGTTCTTTGGGGATTAAACATCCTTCCTTTTGAGCCACAGCTTCAGCTCTAGGTAAGTGGACTGTTCTCTTATCTCCAGTGAAAGATCCGAATCCTGGATTTGGGAGAATCCTGGTTTCAACCTCAAAAAACCTTTCGGGAACATAATGGTCTGCTGGGTCATAATCTGACTCTGAACACTCATTTACACTCTCAAACTCTTCAGATTCTTCGGCACGTCTGGCTCTGGTTCTGGGTTTGCGAATTACTTTCCTCTCAACAGGCTCATCAGGTGTCGATAGGAATCCACAGGGCAACAGCAGATCCCTGTGCAGAGTCCTCAGAGATCCATTCTTTCTTTCTGGAGTCACCGTGTAAACAGGTAAGTCTCCTGCTTTCTTGATCACAAGGTAAACATCAGATTCCCACTTATCCGCTAACTTATGTTTTCCTTTCAGGCGAACATTTTTCACCAATACTCGGTCACCAACTTCCAGGGTAGAGGCAGTAACACGCTTGTCATACCTCCTCTTGTTTCGTCCTGCTACCTTTTCAGCATTTGTCATTGCAACCTTGTAGCTTTCTTCAAGTCGCTTCTTGAGACCTTGCACGTACTGAGAATGGGATTCAGATGGACCATCAACTGGCAACCCAAAAGCCAGGTCAACCGGTAGTCGAGGTTGTCTCCCAAAAATTAGTTCGTACGGGGAGAATCCAGTCACATCACTCTTAGTGCAATTATAGGCATGGACAAGTGGTTTGACATAATCTTTCCATTTTGCCTTTTCTTTATTGGTCAAAGTTCCCAACATTTGTAGCAGCGTTCGATTGAAACGTTCAACTGGATTACCTCTCGGATGATATGGGGTAGTTCTAGTCTTGGATATCCCAGCACATTTACACAGTTCCTTAATTGTGCGAGACTCAAAATCAGTGCCTTGATCACTGTGAAGCCTTTCTGGGAACCCGTAATGCACCAGAAAATTGTCCCATAGACACTTGGCCACTGTCTGAGCTTTCTGGTTCCGCGTTGGCACAGCGACAGCATATTTAGTGAAATGGTCAGTGATCACCAGGATATCTTTTGTGTTACTCAGGTCAGGTTCCACTGACAGAAAATCCATGCAAACTAGCTCTAATGGTCTACTAGTCTTGATGTTCACCAATGGAGCAGCTTTTTCTGGCAGAGTCTTCCGTCGAACACAACGCTCACAGGTTTTGACCTTCTTTTCTACTGCTGCGGCCATTTTAGGCCAGAAGAACCTTGATCGTACAAGATCGAGAGTCCGATCGATTCCCATATGACCCATGTCATCGTGGAGCTCCCTTAAGACAGTAGAACGAAAATAAGCAGGTAATGCTAGCTGGTACGACAAAACTCCTTTCTTTTGAATTCTCCTGAAAAGTATTCCATTTCTCAACTCCAACCGGCTCCACTCTTTGAACCATGGAATTAATTCAGGTGGACTGGTCTTGAAACAGGGCTTGTCATTTAATTCCAACTGTCTGAGAACTACTCCGATTTCTGAATCCATTCTCTGTCTTCTTCTCAGTTCGTCTTCAGACAAATGGGAAATCTCTGTACGTTGGTAAGTATCCTCTTGTTGAAAAGCTTGTGGTAAAACGTCCACATCTATAGCAAGGGATTCTACTAAAGTCACTGGAAGATGAAAGGATTCAAGCTGACCATTCAATTTACTAAGATGATGACGTTCACAGATAGCATCTACGGCTTCGGCAGACACGACCTGCAATGTGTCTTCGGTTAGGTGTTGGTGAGTAAATTGTCTAATCCTTTCCATTTCCTTTTGTGTTTCCAGGTCATCTGGAACTTCCTCCTGTGGTCTTCGGGAAAACCCGTCTGCATCCTGGTTTCTACTCCCAGCTCGGTACTTTATCTTAAACGTGAATGTTGACAGACTCGACAACCACCTATAACTGGTGGCATCTAACTTGGCGGAAGACAAGATGTAAGTCAATGGGTTGCTGTCTGTTATCACAGTAAAAGTAGCCCCATACAAATAATCATTGAATTTAGCGGTCACAGCCCATTTCAATGCTAAAAACTCCAATTTGTAAATGGTAAATGGTAAATGGACTGCATTTATATAGCGCTTTCACAGACCCAATGGCCACCAAAGCGCTTTACAATTTGCCTCTCATTCACCCATTCACTCTCTCATTCATACACCGACGGGCGACGGCAGCCATGCAAGGCGCCATCCAGCTCGTCGGGAGCAGCTGGGGTTAGGTGTCTTGCTCATGGACACCTCGACACTTGGTCAGGTGGAACCGGGGATTGAACCACCAACCTTCCGGTTTTTAGACAACCTACATGAACCACTGAGCCACTGCCGCCCACAATTTGTGGGCGGGGTACCTTACTTCACTCCTGGTAAGTCCTCGACTTGCATATGCGATGACTCTCATCTGTCCGTCTTGCTCTTGGTATAATGCTGCACCAAGCCCGATGGTACTGGCGTCTGTGTGCAACACATACGGGAGTTTAGGGTTGGCAAATCCCAATACTGGAGCAGAAGTGAGTTTCGTAATGACATCATCAAAGGCCCTTTGACATTCTGGTGTCCATCTTTCACCAAACTCTTCCTTCGAACTGAAATACTGTTTTGCTTCATCTGTCTTGTTCTTGCGACCTTTCTGTAACGGAGGATACCCAGCAGTGAGATCATTAAGAGGCTTCACTATCTTCGAATAATCTTGCACAAACCTTCGGTAGTAACCAGAGAATCCGAGGAAAGCTCTGAGCTCCTTAAGCGTTTTCGGCCTTGGCCAGGTTTTGAGGGCTTCCACTTTCGCTGGATCAGTTTCAACTCCACTCTGCGAAACTATGTGGCCTAAATACTTGACAGATGTTTGGCAGAACTTGCACTTCTCAGGTGAAAGCTTTAGCTTGAACTCACTCAACCTTTTGAGAACTTCTTTCAGACGAGCTTCATGTTCTTCCAAAGTTCTCGAAAAGACTATTAAATCGTCAATGAACACCAGTACTTCTTTCCGATTGAGATCTCCCATACAACGTTCCATCAACCTTTGAAAGGTACTAGGTGCATTTGTCATCCCTTGTGGCATCCTGTTAAATTCCCAGAATCCTAATGGGCATACAAAAGCGGTCTTATGTTTATCAGACTCTTCCATTTCAATTTGATAATAGCCCGACTTTAGGTCGAGGACTGAAAACCATCTTGAGCCGGTCAAGACTGAGAAAGCTTCTTCAAGGTTAGGAAGGGCGTATGCATCCTTGATTGTCTGAGAGTTTAATTTCCTGAAATCTATACATAATCGGACAGAGTTGTTTTTTTTTCCGTACCACAACTATGGGAGATGAGAATGGGGATTCTGATTCTCTGATGACGCCAGCTTCAAGAAGTTCTTGCAGGTGTTTCCTGACCGCATCCACATCTTGAGGGTGAATTGGTCTGGCTCGGTGCTTGAATGGTGTCTCATCACTGAGCTTTATTCTGTGTTTCACATGTTCGGTATGTCCGTAGTCCAGATCGTGTAATTCAAACAAATCAGGCATCGAATTCAGCAGTGATGTTATTCTCTCTTTCCACTCTGGCGTTAATGGAGACTCTCCAAAGTCAATTGGAATCTTTGACAGAGGTGGCTCTGTCTTCTCACTTCCAGTATCCGCTTTAGAATAATCTTTTTCCATCACTCGCTGAACTGCATGGATTTCTGCTATCACAGCCTTCGAGGGAATTACTAGATCAGTTTGGGTGTCATTCTTCACTACTACTGGCAACTTAGCAACGCGTTGCCTTGAAGGTAGGCTGTGCAGACAACTTGCCACCATAAGACCACCAGGTAAAGAAACTGTGGTAGGCGGCTCAACTACGACCCATCTTTCAAAAAGTGGACCTCTCACCTGGACTAGTCCATCCAGAACTACAGTGCACCCTGCCGGTACAACTTCTCGTTGATTCCCTTTCAACTTCACACATCCCACAGTTCCACTGGAAGCATGCAATTTCCTCTTCTGCAGCACATTTATCACAGCTTGATAGCCATAAGAAAGTGACTTGATAGCACCTGTGCCCCCTTGAGTGCAATTGTCATACAACACATCAAGCGAGTTGGTACCAATTAGAATCTGGGGTATGTTTGTCAGGTCTGGGACTATCAGAGCTAGTGTCGGGACTTCGGCTTCCACCCCCAGGAAACTTTCGGGAAACTTTAAGTTGAGCTCGACATAACCCAAATAGGGTACAGCTTGTCCGTTGGCTCCCTCTACTTCAAGAAGATGCTCCAAGGATTTCATGGGGTGCTTGCACAGGTATTTATCGTAGTAGGACTTGGGAATGGTTGTCACCTGCGACCCGGTATCCAGAAGGCAGCTCACTTCCCTCCCTTCAATTCGAATCCTGGTGGTGCACCTGGTCCCTACTAATCCGGTAGGTAATTCACGACATACAGATTCATGTGCATGCTGCTGTAACAGATATTCATTTTTCTTAGGGCATTTTTCTCGTCTTCCCGTCTCTGTTCGCCCCGCAACTGAGACGGATTTCAGTTTAACTGCACAGGATGAGAGAGGTTCTGCAGATCCCATTTGATTTGTCGCTCTCTTAACTCACGGCGCTTCTCTTCAACCTTGCGAGGGTTTGGGTCATTTCCGCAGTTAACGGCAAGATGTCCATCCTCTCCACAATGGAAACAATAACCAGGACGTGGTCTGTTGTGCGGTTGCCATGTGTGTCTTGAATTTCTATCCATCTCAGGTTCCATCGGCTTGGGTCGATACTTTTCAGGAAAAGTGCTCAAAACTGGAGACTCCCGATATTCCTTCTGCACTTTTGGGACAAGATGAGCTTGAAGTTCAGCTATCTTCTGCCTCAATTCAGAGAATTCCTCAACAGTAGGACTGATCTTTTCTTTACGAACTGGCTGTGGTTTCATCGCAGAGATCTGGGCTTGGAGTTTTGCAACCTCCTTCTTCAGGGTTTCGACTTCAGACTTTTCAGCTCTGCTTTTGGACTTGGCTGACTTTGGCTTTTCACTTGACTGGCTTGGCACCTCGTCAGTGGAATCTTCAGATACATCACTGCAGCGCACATCCTGTTGATGGGTTGCTGTTCGTATTTTAATTGGAACAGTAGAATGTCTGGTCAGTCCGAGATGCTTCCTCATCCTTTCTTCTTTTAAAGTCTGTTTGTCTTCTGCAGTACGAATGAGAACTACCAGCTCAGCGAAAGAAGGGGATGTGAGTCTTTTTCCTTCCAGCTGCAACTCAGTGATTAGGTTGTTGTCCCAGCAACCTCTGCAAAATTGCTTGAGAAGGCAACGGTTCCTTTCAGTTTCAGCAACACCACCTCGTCTAATTGCAACACTGAGCATTACATGAAGACGGTGAAGGTAGGTGGAGGATTTTTCCCCTTGATTTTGCAAGGTGCCAATGAACTTCGCAAATAATTCATCTCCATCTTCCACTGAGCCATATACAGACTCCAACAGTTCCAAACACTCTAGTGGCAGGGCATATGGACCGATGTGCTTGACGACATCCGAGGCTGGAGGCAGTAGGCTGTCGAGAATCTTCCCAGTCTTGTGTAGATCAGAGAGAGACTTGTCATTCAGTAGGAAATCCACACTCGCACGCCAGGTGTCGAAATCTGGTTCATGGCTTGGGCGAGGGATTCTTCCTGAAAAGGATTTCAGTCGGAAAGTAGCATGCGAAGAGGACAAGGATTCACTGGTCTTTACCACATGCTCCATCACTACTCGTTGGATTCCTGGTGGACTCAAAGCACTAACAGGTAGGTTCAAGGACATAGTCTCTGCAACACTGGCGTCAGAACTCCGTATGTTATGAGAGGACTGTGTCAGGGTGCTCCCCTTGGCTGGGTTTTCAGGTTCCTGGGTTGGAACCTCAGTAGTGGTGAGATCCCTGGCGAGGACATTACTGTTGTTTCTGCTTGCCCCTGTTGCACATTGGCAGATGGTTGGTATTCTTGATTCAAGTGTGGAGGGGTACTCACATGCATACCACTGTCATTTGCAGGCTGTTCAATTTCTTGCTCAGGTCTCGTGGATTCATTTTCTGGAAACATCAGTGCGGAGATCTTTTGCAGCTCACATTGAAGCACTTCCTGCATGGTTTTTCCGCTGTCTCGGGCGATGGCCTTCAGTTCTTCCAAATACCCTTCAGTAATGTTGTCACTTGTTGCAGAAGTATATACACTCCTCAAGCTGCGTACATGGAATACAACATTAGAATCTAGTGTGCTTCTGATAGTCAAGGGCAGTGAGGCTTCTAAGTTGTGCATGGCAGAATTCCACATGTGAGAATTCCACAATGGCAGTGTGGTGATACTCTGATTTGGGATCGTCAATGATTACATTGCGTTTGATGGACCCATATTTTAGCAGGCAGTCTTCTATCTCTAAATCTGAGTCAGAAAGGGTTAACCCACTTACAATGACTGCTCTCCGGACGTTAATGTCTTCACGTTTCACTACTTCCATTTCTGTCTGTTTTAACTGTTATTCTACTGAGCAAGCAGGCTTAAATTTTTTCTTCTTACTTTTCTCTTAAACTCTTTATTGTCTATTTGTGATTATCAAGTTGTTCTATATATTCACTTTGCTGTAATTTTGCTCCTGGCTGGCTCGCCAAGTTTTATGTAGCACACGGCTCAGTCACTAGATCCTATAAAATCAAAACTATGGACCAGAAACAGAAGAGTTAGATCGACTCGCTGGAGCAAAAATTTGCAAAGATGATAATAAGAATAAAACAAATGAACCACTCAGACCACTGGAATGCAGCTAATTACTGAAAAGGTAAGTGTATTTTTTTTTTATCTTCGTTTGGTATTTTGCATGACTCGTATCCCTTTTAAAAAAAAAGAAGGATTGAGAGAATGAAAGTAAAAAAAAAAAAAAAAAAAATAGATGACTAACACAGAGTCAAAAATTACAAATGTCAATTTCTGAAATTCAACCACAATGTCTCAATTTCAAGTTCAATGTCTTTTTTTCCAAATTCCCCAGAAAAAATTACTGAGTAGGAATGTTCACGGAAAATGATCACAGTTCAGTCCATGAAGAGAAAAAAAAAAAAGAAAAGTCTTCAGGGAAATCCAGGAAAATTTGAGAAAAACAAAATGTATGCAGTTCTTTCCTACCCAATCAGAAAACTCTTTCCTCACAACTTTCACAACTCTTTTTTACTTCTTTTCCAGGTACGAGAAGATGGGATGGCTCGCCAGTCCGACCAGGAATAGGAACTCCACAGCAGGACAGAAATCGGAATCTCAGCAGCAATTTTTTCCGACACTCACCAAAGAGAAAAAATAAAACACAAGGAACAAAAAAAACCCGGCCTTGCAAAAACAAAGCCAAAAAACAATCATCAGTAACTCATTCCAATAAACAGTTTCAAATTACCAAAATGCGTTTCAATTATTTAGATATAGGCACGCATACATGCTAGTCACCATGTGCTTGATTGACACACTTGAGTCTATGTACAGAGCTAGCAAAGCTAGCACCGCATGGCACACACTTCACGATAGAAAAAAGATATATAATCTCAACAAATAGTACGTCTTTCAAACATTTGAACATAACTATATGCACTCACAGATTGTATTAGAAAACACGTAATGCATTTTCAAACATTTTATACATCACTTATCACTTTTTCAAATGCATTTTTCACATTAATATTCCAAAAACGGTATACACATTACTTAAAAACATGTCTTATAAAATAAATTGGTACTCACCAAGGAGAAATATAAATCAGAGAACCAAAAACAAAAAAATAGTTTCTCAAGGAAAAATATTTGAAGATTGAATCTATCGCGTCAGTGTGTTTTCTTCTCGTTGCGTTCAGATTCACAATGCACTCTTAAAGCGTGAGCTTTCTAAAGAATTAATACCTCAAATCTATTTCTCTCTTGTTAATAATCTATTGCTGGACTATTAAACACTCAAATCACTGAATCGCATCTGCTCTCACTCGTGTTGTTCGTAATCTCTCGTGTCTCTCATTAGTTTCTGCTTGTACGCGATCTTCTGAAACTTTACAAGAGAGGCGGAGCTAACCTTTCACCTCACCAATCAGAAATCAGTTTAGGAACTTTTCTTTCTTTGGGATTATTTATAATAAAATATAAACATTTTACTTCATGTCCTTTTCTTACTAAATCGATATAAATAAAATAATACTAATTAATAATATCAGTGACCTGAGTTAATGACCTGGGTTACATATGGTAGCATACAGGTACCAAATGTCAATTTGAAATGTAACATGCACAATGGCAATGCAATGTGTACAATGGCAATGCATTTTTGTATTTGAATTTACATTTTCCATACTGTATATGTGCAACATCTGAAGCAAAAAAAATATTCAAAATCAACAATATAATATTTTGCATTACTACACTAGCTTTAACATATAGTTTAAACATAAATTTGAACATTTTATACATTTTTAAAAATTACAATTAAAGGGTCATGAAATCCCCCTCTTTCAGCTCAAGTCTAGCTCACAATCTTTTTGAAAAATGCAACTTAAATGGGCGTGGACGGCTGTGAGAAGAAGGGAGTGTGGTATCCAATCACTGTCATCACCAGTGTCCCATATCGACTGTCACTAAAAAGCAGTGGTAAAACGTGAGGAAATGCTAGATTTTTTTTATAGCTGGCAAAGTTAAAGTCTTATGAAATACACTGACACTTTATTATTGTCCTTTCAAAAGTAACTGAATGCCCTGCTACATATATTAGCCTACAGTAATCGTAATTCTATTTAAAAACATTAATGAAAGCTACATGTATAATTATAATGTCATTATAAAATATATAGTTGTTTATATAGACACTATAAATGCATATATTTGAAAATTATAAATTTTCTGCTTAAAAAAAAAAAAACGTTCCGTGCATAGTCTAGATCTACGCTGAACCCCCATAATAAAGATGGCTCTGTGGAGTGTGGAGGTGGATGACTTCTCATTTTAGACACACACACACATACCTCTGAAGGGATAGAAAAGTCCTCGGGACTTGGTACCGCATCACTCGCAAGACGAAACCTGCATTGGTTGTCAACAAGGCGAAGTCCACCATTCTCCAATTCTCGAAAAATGTTCGCGTCACACACTATAGTTTAGACGTGTCCGTGGTTGTCTAGCCGTGCCCTGACAGCATCGCGGGGAAACATATTCAACCCTTGGACTTTTGCACGACGAAAACAAACACTTGCGTCCCATGATTGCCTCTCTCATGATCTCATCTACTACGCGATATCACAGTTTGACATACCGGTATGTCTGTCATTGGAAAGATCCATTTTCAGCATTTTCAAATCCATTTAATTTTGCTACGTTCATCGTGGGTATTTAATAAAAATGCAATCATAAGTGTCTTAACTGTGAGTGTAAATGCAATTAAGAAAAATAGCTTTTAAATGATTATTTTGCTACAATTTTAGCTTGGACATGTTAAAGGAATAGTTCACCCAAAAATGAAAACTCTGTCATTAATTATTCACCCTCATGTCGTTCCAAACCTGTAAGACTTTCGTTCATCTTCAGAACACAAATGAAGATCTTAATTATGAAATCTGAAAGCTTTCTGACCCCCCATAGACAGCTAAGCAACTACCACTTTATTGTTTAAAAGGTTCATAAAGTGATCGTGAAACTAATCCACATGAATTGAGTGGTTTAGTCTAAATTTTGTGAAGACATGATCGCTTCCTTTATGATGAACAGGTTGAATTTATGCTTTTATTCAAACATAAACATGAATCATTTCACACATCAGAAACGGTAAACGGAAGCTCAAGCTTGTTCGCTTGACATGCGAGAACAGATGAGGTTCACTCTCGTGTGTTGCGCAGCACGTTTGAGAAAGAGGTTTGTTCTCGAGTGTCGAGCATGTTCGCTTGAGCTTCTGTTTATGTTCACTAATCAATGTTTAAATGTAAAGAAAAGACTAAATTAAATCTGCTCATCATATAAAGCAATCGAGTCTCTTCAGAAAATTTGAACTAAACTGCTCAATTCAAATGGGTTGGTCTTACTATCTCTTTATGAACTTTTTGAAGCATCAAAGTTTTAGTTGCTTAGACTGTCAATGGAGGGACAGAAAGCTCTCAGATTTCATTAAAAAGATCTTCATTTGTGTTCTGAAGATGAACGAAAGTCTTACAGGTTTGAGAAAAGACATGAGGGTGAATAATTAATGACAGAGTTTTCATTTTTGGGTGAACTATCCCTTTAAACATCTCTAATATTTTTTGTAATACATTTTAATTTAAATTTTGCAACTTATAAAAATGTTAAATATATGTTAAAATTATATGTTAAAACAAGTGTAGGAAATGGCTTGTAGGAGCCATAAGGCTATTAATAATGTTACTTAATGTCATTGCTGTATGTAACTACTGTCTGCACTCCCCCCTGTGGTAAAGGGAAAGAATTGCACCCGTTTCTGGGGACTTCCTGAAGGTAGCCATCTTAAGCAGGAAGTGATGTGGCAAGGGTAGAGGGGAAGGGAGACAGTTTTTTGACCTACATTACACCACACTGCTTGTTTGGAGCACAGAGTTTTGTCTTTAAGTTTTCACCTTTTTGTTACAATAAATCTCAAGTCTTGTTGAAACAGGTGTAGCGTCAAACATACTTTCCCTCACGGAAGTGGCTTAAGAAGGAAAGGAAGCCACTACATTAAGTAAAAAAACTCCCAAGAAGGACAAGCAGGCATGCGGTAGGCCCAATCAAGGCCTACATCTGGAATGATCAAGCCATGAGTGATACGTATCGACAGCTTTGAAAGGATTCTGAAATTCATCCAAAGCGTGAGTAAACAAGGGTGAACTTATTTCTAAGAGCTGTGGTTGAGAATTTTGGCTTTGATCAAAGCATGGTACAAGAAGCTGATGCTTATGTGTACATTGTGGCCTGTTGATTCTATGGAAGGCTGGATACTTGATTGTGCTTGTTTGTGTCAAACATGGCTGATGAAATGTCCAAAAATGATAAGGATGGAGTTGAACAAAGCATTGGATCCCTCAGTTCTATGCGTAGGGGAAAGCTTGGTGTGTGCACACGTAGGATGAATGAAGTAAAGGCATTGCTTGCTGAGGGTTGTGATGTGGAATCAATAAAAAGAAGTGCAGAGACATTTTTTATATCACTTGGAAAATTTCAGACTGCTCATAGACTTGTGCAAGAACAACTGTCTGATGATATCAGAGAAAATGAGCGCATTGACTGGTTTGAGCCTAAAATGGCTACATTTGAGAACTTTATGAGTGAATATGAGATGTGGAAAAATGTTCAAAAGGATCCACAAACACTTATCGAGCCAAGTGATAGTGTTTCGAATGTGTCCAAGAGGTCACATAAATCTCGTAGTTCTCACAGCTCAAGTATATCATCATCATTGTCATCAATGAGGATAAAAGTAACTGCTGATAAAGCAGCTCTTCTTGCTCGCAAAGCTGCATTAAAACAAAAACAGGCCCTAGAAATGGAAAAGGCTGCTTTGAATAGGAGACTGGAAACAGTAAATTTGGAATGCGACATTGCTGCAAAAGATGCTAAACTGAAGGTCTTTGAAGACTATGCAACAACAGCAAGCCCAAGTCTACATGTTCGATCTGTTATTTCCCAGCAATCTTGTGAACCTAAGGACGAAATGAATGAGTATCTCGAAAAGTACACCGCCGAGAATTCTAAGAATACAACAACGAAACAGGATCAGACATCACCAGGACCCTCGCCATCTTTTGAATTTGTTCAACTTGGAGCTATCCCAAAAACTCCATTGCAAAGAATGTTTCAACCTCCAAAACTCAACCAAGTAGCACATCGAAAGTCCAATGCTGAGGATGCGACAGCAACATCTGATAATCCTGCTACAACTTTTCAAAATCCATCTGTTAGTTGCACAGACGTGGGGCTTACAAATATGAATCTTTCAAACGTGGTGCGGAGGCAAAATGACATTGCTGAACTTCTGGTCTTGCAGCAAAAACACACTCTACTCCCATCTAGAGAAATTCCAGTGTTCGACGGAGATCCGCTAAATTTTCGCCCTTTCATGCAAGCCTTTGAACATGGAATAGAAGATAATACAGACAATAACAGGGATAGACTTTACTATCTGGAACAATTTACTTCTGGCCAGTCCAAGGAACTTGTACGAAGCTGCTTGCATATGGATACTAGAAGGGGTTATGCTGAAGCTAAGAAGCTCCTCACATGTCATTTTGGTGATGAAGTGAAAATCACCAGTGCTTATATGGAAAAGGCCCTGAGTTGGAGTAATATCAAGACCGATGATGGAAATGCCCTTAATGCTTATGCACTTTACTTGAGAGGCTGTTGCAATGCTGCGGAAGACCTTCCTAACATGTTTGATCTTGATTTGCCTTCCAATCTAAAACAGATTATATCCAAACTCCCATATAAACTACGTGAAAAGTGGAGAAACACAGCATGTGACATCCTTGAAAGAACAAACAGTAGAGCCAAATTTCATAACGTCGTCGCCTTTATTGAAAAACAGGCAAAGATACTTCAAGACCCACTCTTTGGCAATATTCTAGACCCTACTTCTGCTACAAAATGTTTTAGGGCTGAGACAGGTTCTCGTCCTTTCAAGTCCGGGAGTAAGAAAAGCTTTGCTACTTCAATATCACCACTGATATCTGGTACGAAAGAAATAAAGAGCAATGAGGCTACAGGTGTTGCATTACAGGCCCCCTGCTTGTTCTGTTCTGGCAATCATGCATTGGAAGCATGTCGTCAGATAGCATTAAAGCCTCATGGAGAGAAGATCGATTTTCTAAAGGGAAAAGGACTATGCTTTGCATGTCTTCTAAAGGGGCATATGAGCAAAGCATGTAGAAAACGCCTGGATTGTAAGGCTTGTCACAAAAGCCACCCAACAATTCTCCATGTTGAATGTATGCCTCTCAAAGAGCAATACACTTCCCAGAAGGATAAGGGTTGTAGTAACTTAATTACAATTGCCATGGTATCAGCAGAACAGGCGGAGGTCAGCTCTTTAGACTACAAACTTGCTATTCTGCCAGTGAAGATTAAGGCCTGCAACGGGAGTAACATAATAGAGACTTATGCTTTCCTCGATCCGGGAAGTTCCGCAACTTTCTGTACGGAAAGTCTAACGGAAAAGCTGCATGTGAGAGGGAGGAGAACAGAAGTTCTACTCAGGACCATGGGACAAGAAAGACCAATATATACATACAAATTGGATGGGTTGGAAGTAAGTAGCCTCGACAGTAATAATTTCTTGCCCCTGCCAGAGGTTTTTACTCAAGCTTCAATACCAGTTGGTAAAGAAAACATTCCTACCCAGGAGGACATTCAGCACTGGCCATATCTCAAAGAGATCAGTTTGAATACCATTGAAGCGGAAGTCGGTCTGTTCATTGGAGTTAATGCTCCAAAGCTTATAGAGCCATGGAGGGTCATTAATAGTCAAGAAGATGGACCCTATGCAGTCCTAACTCAATTAGGATGGCTTATTAATGGACCATTAGGCAGAAGCCCATCTATAAGCAGAAATGAACGACTAAAGGTGTCCTGTAATAGGATTTCAATTTCCAGTGTTGAACAGCTCATCCTGAGTCAGTTAAATCATGATTTTCCTGAAAAGGTATATGATGAGAAGCCTGAGTATTCAGCTGAGGACAGGATGTTCCTCAAGATTGCTGCAGACTCTGTTGTTAAACAAGATGGTCACTATCAACTTAGACTTCCATTCCGTCAAGAGGAGGTTCACCTACCCAATAATAGAAAGATAGCTGAACAGCGAGCTAATAGCCTCATGAAGAGATTCCAAAGGGATGACACGTTATTGACCGATTATAAGGAATTTATGGGTAACCTCTTGGAGAAAGGGTATGCCGAAAAGGTGACATTAGATCAGCTGTCAGGAAAATTCGGAAGAGTATGGTACATACCCCATCACAGCGTGTACCACAAGAGGAAAAAGAAAATTAGGGTTGTATTCGACTGTGGATCTTCATTTCAAGACACATCCTTAAATAAAGAGCTTCTCCAGGGACCTGATCTCTCAAACAGTCTCCTCGGAGTTATCCTTCGATTCCGTCAGGAACCCGTGGCAGTCATGGCGGATATCGAGGGAATGTTTCATCAGGTTAAGGTCACACCTGAGGATGTTGACTTTCTGCGGTTCTTATGGTGGCCTAACGGTGACATTAGCCAACCATTGGCAGAGTATCGGATGTTAGTTCACCTCTTCGGTGCCGTCTCTTCACCTAGTTGTGCAAACTATGCACTCAAGAAAACAGCAGAGGACAACGAGGGCAGCGTTGGTAAAGAACTTCTTAGTACCATTCGAAGGAACTTCTATGTTGATGACTGCCTAACTTCCTTACCCAATGAGGATGCAGCTATTGCCCTGATTCGAGACTTGAGAGCGGTCTGCGCCACCGGTGGATTTAGACTGACAAAGTGGACAAGTAATAGTCGCTCTGTCCTAGCTTCAATTCCAGTAGAGGAGAAGGCCAAAGATGTGAAGGCTTTAGATCTTGATATTGATAAACTCCCTGTGGAAAGAGCTCTTGGAATTCAGTGGAGCACTGAAACAGACTCCTTTTTCTTTAAGGTTAACTTAAAGGAGCAACATTCTACCAAGAGGACTATTCTTTCTACTGTGAATTCCATCTACGATCCAATTGGATTTCTCGCCCCATTGATTCTTCCTGCAAAAAGGATCCAACAGGAACTTTGCAAAGTCAGCTGTGGTTGGGATGATAAGATTCCAGACAACTTAACAAAATACTGGGAGGAATGGCTTGAGGTTTTGGACAAACTTAACCACCTAAGTATTCGCAGATGTTTCAAACCAGCAAGTTACGGCAAAATAAAAACTGCCCAGCTACATCACTTTAGTGATGCGAGTGAATCCGGGTACGGTATTGCTAGTTACCTGCGCCTTACCAACATCAGCGGTGATGTTCATGTTGCCTTTGTATTGGGCAAGGCCCGAGTTGCTCCATTAAAACCTGTAACTATCCCCAGGCTTGAGTTGGCAGCTGCTGTCCTTGCTACGTGTGTTGATAGGATGCTCAAGAGAGAAATGGAAATTCCACTCACAAAATCCGTTTTTTGGACAGATAGCACATCTGTCTTAAAATACATCTTTAACGACACAACACGATTCAAAACAGAGAGACTATATGGGGCGACATCCATCAAACTGACAGGTTTATTGCCCCATGATTAGCTACGCCCCCTTTTCCCACGCTTAGCCCCGCCCCTTTTCCCCACGCTTAGCTCCGCCCCCTTTTCCCACGCTTAGTCCCGCCCCCTCCCTCCCACCCACTTCCGGAGAGGTCATGTGACCGTGGGAATTCCCACGGTATGGACCCCTCCCATCCAAACCGGTTCCGGAACCCCTCCCATTCGAACCGGTTCCG
Organism: Chrosomus eos; assembly: GCA_036326025.1. NCBI lineage: Eukaryota > Metazoa > Chordata > Actinopteri > Cypriniformes > Leuciscidae > Chrosomus > Chrosomus eos. The sequence continues at coordinate 61,393 of JAZAVI010000019.1, read as the reverse complement.
GTCTGGGCACGTGTTGTACACCTGTTACGAGCACCTGTCTTGATCAATGTAAAAAAATGTTCAAAATAATGGAAAAACATTCAAAACAATACATTTTCAATCCTTTTAAGAAGGATAGCAGAAAACAGAGATAGGTTTAGTGTTTTTTATATTAACATGTAGTGATTTAAAACCATTAAAATCCATTTATATCATTAAAACATAGTAATGCTCCATTTTACATAAAACATCTGTTTTAAAAAAGTGTTTTCAATCACAATAATAACTAAAACAGCGTGTATTAAAATTATATCAAGTAAATAGTTATGTTTTCTTAAAACATCTAACATCGCTTGTATTAAAATTACATCGCTTGTATTAAAATTACATCAAACAAATAGATCTAATATGTCTTCAGTGTTCACACACACTTGTAAGTTGTTTAAACTGTATTTCTTAAAGTTATCAAAGTGTTTTAGTTCTTAAAACATCTAACATCGGTTGTATTAAAACTATTTCTATCATACATTTACAACTATTTTCTATCATACATTTCACCTGTTACGGGTATCTGACTTGATCAATGTAAAAATGTTCAAAATGATGGAAAAACATTCAAAACAATACATTTTCAATCCTTTTAAGAAGGATGGCAGAAAACAGAGATAGGTTTAGTGTTTTTTATATTAACATGTAGTGATTTAAAACCATTAAATCCATTTATATCATTAAAACATAGTAATGTTCCATTTTACATAAAACATCTGTTTTAAAAAAGTGTTTTCAATCACAATAATAACTAAAACAGCGTGTATTAAAATTATATCAAGTAAATAGTTATGTTTTCTTAAAACATCTAACATCGCTTGTATTAAAATTACATCGCTTGTATTAAAATTACATCAAACAAATAGATCTAATATGTCTTCAGTGTTCACACACACTTGTAAGTTGTTTAAACTGCATTTCTTAAAGTTATCAAAGTGTTTTAGTTCTTAAAACATCTAACATCGGTTGTATTAAAACTATTTCTATCATACATTTACAACTATTTTCTATCATACATTTCACCTGTTACGGGTATCTGACTTGATCAATGTAAAAATGTTCAAAATGATGGAAAAACATTCAAAACATTACGTTTTCAATCCTTTTAAGAAGGATGGCAGAAAACAGAGATAGGTTTAGTGTTTTTTATATTAACATGTAGTGATTTAAAACCATTAAATCCATTTATATCATTAAAACATAGTAATGTTCCATTTTACATAAACCATATGTTTTAAAAAAGTGTTTGCAATCACAATAATAACTAAAACAGCGGGTGTTTAAATTATATCATGTAAATAGTTTTTTACTTAAAACATCTAAAGGCGGTTGTATTAAAATTACATCAAACAATAGTTCTATCTACATTTAAAGAAGATGTGTTTTTCACAATAACGCACGGTGCTTAAAGATGTATAAAGTTTAAGATACTATTGTCTTTAGTGTTCATACACATGAAAAAAGTTTAAAAGTGTTTTCTTAAAGTTATCAAAATGCGTTAGCATTAAAAACATCTAAAACCGTGTGTATTAAAATTATATCATGTAAATAGTTTTTGGTAACACTTTATTTGAAGGGGTGTGCATAAGACTGACATGACACTGTCATAAACATGACATAACACCTGTCATGAACATGAAGTTGTCTTTATGAATGTTTATGACTGTTGTCATTAAGTGTCATTCGGTAAATTATGACACTTTTAATGCAAAGTTGACATTGTTTAAAATGTCTTTGTTATGACAACTTGACATTACCCAAGACAAAAATGTCTTTGTTATGACAACTTGACATTACCCAAGACAAAAATGTCTTGATTATGACAACTTGACATTAACAAAGACAGAAATGTCTTTGTTATGACAACTTGATATTAACCAAGAAATCATAACCTGTCAACCTGTCACAAATATGTCATAACAGGTCTAATTATCAAACTTCAAGCATTTTGCAGTGTAATAACCCTTAATGACATCTTTATAACTAGTACAATGTGTTCCACTTTACTTGAGGACAGGTAATATTCATGACACAGTTATAATGGTGTCATGACGGCCAAAGTTGTGACAGGTTGACAGGTTATGATTTCTCGGTTAATGTCAAGTTGTCATAACAGAGACATTTCTGTCTTGGGTAATGTCAAGTTGTCATAACAAAGACATTTTTGTCTTTGTTAATGTCAAGTTGTCATAACAAAGACATTTTAAACAATGTCAACTTTGCATTGAAAGTGTCATAATTTACCGAATGACACTTAATGACAACAGTCATAAACATTCATAAAGACTCCTTCATGTTTATGACAGGTGTTATGTCATGTTTATGACAGTGTCATGTCAGTCTTATGCACACCCCTTCAAATAAAGTGTTACCTAGTTTTTTACTTAAAACATCTAAAGACGGTTGTATTAAAACTATTTCTATCATACATTTACAACTATTTTCTATCTACATTTAAAGAAGATGTGTTTTTCACAATAACACACGGTGCTTAAAACTATTAAAACAATTTATATCATTAAGATACTATTGTCTTTAGTGTTCATACACATGAAAAAAGTTTAAAAGTGTTTTCTTAAAGTTATCAAAATGCGTTAGCATTAAAAACATCTAAAACCGTGTGTATTAAAATTATATCATGCAAATATTTATGTTTTCTTAAAACATCTAACATCGCTTGTATTAAAACTATTTCTATCATACATTTACGACTATTTTCTATCATACATTTAAAAAAGTCGTGTTTTTCACAATATCACACAGTGCTTAAAACTATTAAAACAAGTTATATCATTAAGATACTATTGTCTTTAGTGTTCATACACTGTGCTAATATTAAAATTATATCAAGTAAATAGTTGTTTTCTTAAAACGTCTAAAACCACGTGTATTAAAATTATATTATGCAAATACATCTAATTACTATATTTGAAGTTGCACTTTCCACAATTACACATCGTTTAAAAATATTAAAATGTTGTATAAAGTTAAAATACACATATCTTTAATGTTTATTACACATTTGTAAAAGGTTAAAATGCATTTTCTAAAAGTTATCAAAACGCTTTAGCATTAAAACTTCTAAAACAATGTGTAGTGCAATTTTATATCAAACAATAGATCTATTTTCTATTAAACAAATATTAAAGCATATCAAAACTTTATGTTAAAAATCACAATATCAAAAACACATGCATATTAAAAAACTCACTTACGTTTTTACATCCTGTTTTGTTATACTGTTTAAAGATTAATCCATCACCAAAGATTTAATCCGTCACCAAAGGTATTAATCCAACAGCAATGGTATTTCCAACTCCAGAGGTTTAGAGATTTTAATTCCAAAAGCTGTGTAAATGTAATTTCCCGGGAGCTCTGCGAAACACGTCCGAACACCCCAGAGACAATCCCAAGACTGACTACAAACTAACCTGACACAGACTCCACCCCTAGACCCTCCCACAACAGGTGCTGAGGCGTGGGAACTCTGTTCCCACGCGCACACACGCACACACATACGTCACACAAGCACTCCCACATAATGAAAGAAGAGACGCCCCCCGTGCTCCGTTTGAAAAGCCGCAAACTCGACGTAGGCCTACATTCTCTTGGAATTTAGGCTACGCTACTGCAGAGCCAGAACCAAAGAGAGATGCCTTGATGAAGCTATGATGGATTTAACTTTAGCTCCGCGAAAATTACAAGGATCGTGATTAACAAAATTAACCAGCCTGAACATGTGGAATATATTTTACATTTGATTGATCAATGTGGATATAACGATAGAAGATTTACATGGAATACAACAGAGCACCTTCGATTTGGTTTTCACAGAGCGAGATATTGGATTTTATTTTTACCACGTTATGGATCGGATTGAAAAGACTGAGGAGACGGATTAACAAATGAGGAATATACAGACTGCTCGTGGACCCCGTTAATAAATACCCACGTATTAATTAGAAGGTTATAAGGTATATGTATAAATGTATTTAATGTAATAAATAATAAATATAGCCTACTTCCTTTGTATATCCTTTGCATCCATCCTATATCGTTGGACATCCTGTATCCATTTAAATACACTGAAGCAGAGAAGTTAAATGTGAACCGGAGTTTTTACACGGTCCTTCGAACAGGATAAACATGACATGCACGACATAACACTGTACATATAACACGGGTAGATCACGTAACGATCAACGTGCAAACATAATTAACATTGTAAACATTAGATGGAATGCCTCATTATCTAAATTCTCTCTTATGAACGTATTATACAATAAAATATGCACATGTGTTTACAATTAGTTGCACGCACACACATATTCCTTAGTTAACAACACTTGATTTGAACTATTATTTACATTGAACAAGCGAAGTTCGCACTCACACACAAACACACTCCTACAATGTATTGTCTGTGGTAAGATCAGAGACTTGTTTTTAATTAAAGAAAGTTTCGTTTTTCACATATATTTGAAAAGTTCACCAACACATTTAAAAGTTTTAAAAAGTTGTATAAAGTTTTGGTTGGTATTCGTACATTTTACTACATTATCAGAAAATGTTAGAGAAAGTTGTTACTTCTTTTTAATTCTGTATTTTTACAGACCTAAAACCATGATGCTTCAAAGTATGGAATATAAGTTTTTGAACATTTATAAGATTTTGAACATTTATAAATTTGTGTATTGCAAAAGCAGAAGTCTATTTTTTATTCTGTATTTTTACAGACCTAAAACCATGATTAGAAGTAGTCAAAGACAAACGATTTTGAACATTTATAAATTTGTGTGTTGCAAAAGCAGAAGTCTATTTTCTTTAAATAAAGATTTAACGTTTTAATTTCTTTAAATCAGTCTGATGACACACATTATTTCTGTGATTAATTGATTAGTAATGTTGCGAGAGGGGTTTCCTCACACGAGTAAAAGCACTTTAGATGTGTTTGTGACAAACACATTGTATTTACTTAGACTTTTTAAACGTATTTAACATTTTAAATGTTTTTCTTCTGTCCAACTTACATTTCATATATGAATTGCCTGAGACGTTTAACAAACACATATAGGGAATGCATGTTGATTAGTACACTGTACCACTACCATCACCGTAGTATTCTGAGGAAATATCAGTTACTTACTTGGGATAATCTCATTAAATTCAAAAACATTTGTTTAATATTTAAAATCAGACATGGTCTAGCACCACATGCTTTCTGAGTGCATTTAAACATTATATATTTATTTTATATGAATTGTATTTCCATAATGTGGTGTATGTAATTTTATTTTTGTGATTTTATACATGCGGTTATCTTTAAGGTTGCCTTATATTACACCCGGCTGAGGGACTAAGGATGATAATTACCACTCTTGAGCTAGCTCGGGCACATTTACATTGTTTTAATGATGATTAATGTAACACTGCCGCCTTTCAAATAAAGAGAAAATGAAAATGTACTTTTCAGGCATAGTGCAAACATGTAATGTTCGAGAAAAGCTCATATTGGTGTAATCGTCTCATCCAGGCATACCTTTACTAAAATAAACTTTATGGAAGTCATCTTCAAGCTGTGAGTATGCTTCGACATGTAACTATACCATTATATATTTATATTATGGTTCCATGTTGCTTTAAAGTCTTTTGTTTGTTTGTTTGTTATTTACTAATACTTTTTTATTTTTCAACATCCTACACAAATTAAAGAAACATATGAGCTAAGAATGTTCTCTAACCCAAAATAAACAGATAATGGAATGTTTGCAATCTACAATATGTTAGATATTATAGTTGTATTTTACACACATCAACATATTTTGTCACCGCAGTGATGCAACGTTCCACACTTGTAAAGCCTATGAACTTTAAAACATAATCTTTATACAGAAATCACACACGTCCAAACAAACATACAAGATTCAAAAAGACCAAATCACTAAGAAAAGAGGAAATGAAAAAGCATTTGTTTATAAGAAATACACAAAAGTTTGCAAATGACGGTTTATCATTAGTTTTAGTCATCTTGCTCAGATAGCAGATGACACCGTTCACGGCTTGTTTCTCGGATTGTACAAGTTTGACATGATGTACCTGTACCATATTATTGTAATGCAAACACGTTTGAAAATACAAACTCTTATACGCCTTTAAGTACTATAAGTGTTATGTGAAAAGTAAGACTTTTTAAAATGTAAATAGACCTATTGTTTGATGTAATTTTAATACAAACGGTTTTAGATGTTTTAAGAAAACATAACTATTGACTTGATATAATTTGAATACACGCTGTTTTAATATTAACACATTTTGATAACTTTAAGAAAACACAATTTTAACTTTCTCATTGATGTTTTAAGTGTAATAACGCTAAAGATATGTGTATTTTAACTTTATACATCTTTAAACACTAGGTAATTGTGAAAAAAGTACATCTTCAAATATAGTAATTAGCTCTATTTGTATGATATCATTTTAAAAACATATTGTTTTAGATGTTTTTAATGCTAAAACATTTTGATAAATTTAAGAAATCACAATTTAAAAGTTATTTATTTAATTATTTAATTAATTTTTTAATTTCATTAATTATTTATTTTTATGTCTAAACGTTTTTAACATTTTACAAGTGTATGGTGACCGCCAAAACACACTTTTATACAGTACATAGTTTTAAACATGATTTTTAACACAATGTAGTTTTAATATCTACATAGTTTAATATGTTTTAATTTAAAAAATGTGTAATAACACTAAATATACTAAAACTACTACTTTTGTTCAAATATATGTTGGAAAATAGAACTATTGCTTGATATAAAATTTGAATACAACCTGTTTTAGATGCTTTATTAAGAAAACATAACTAATCTTTGTAACTGTGATATACACTTTAATATATGTAAATTTAATCTAAATTAATCTTTGGTACCGAAATTGGTACAGAGAACCGTGAATTTTTACTGGTATTGGTACCGAATACTGAAGTTTTGGTACTGTGACAACACTAATGTAAATTACAGTCACAATGCATCAGAAGTAACTGTAAGTCCAGCATGTCACCAGAGAGATATTATGGTGAGAGATATTTAGGTATGATAGTATGGTTTAGATTATTTATTTTGACATCTAAATATAAGCAATGTACCTATTGTATATAGGCCTAACCCCGCACGTCAGCTTTAAAACAGTAATCTACATTCTGAATAAACCATTGTTACGTCTGTAACATACATATTCTTTGAGGTTGGGGAACACTGTTTCCAATCACAGTTAAACAAAAACAAATAAACATACAGCAAGAAACACTGAGATAACACAAAACAGATCTAAGAACTCAATACGTTACATTGTCATTCTACAAATAATGTATTTACTGTTTTCAGTTACACCCCTCCCCCTCACAATGGTTCATTCCATCTGCACTGTCCGAGCTACGATCGCTAGTGTAGCGTCTCTCGCTTATTGCACTTGCAATGCAGTGTAGACAGTGTGACACACGCAGGCATGTCACATAAAGTCAGGGCATCAAAAATGGAAAGAAAAGAAGGAAAAGAGAAGACAGAGAACGCCGAAGTCGACAGTATGTGTCACAGTTTTTCAAAAAGAAAGGTAGCTTGCCTGTATTCCAAAACTTTCAGAGTTACTTATTTTTGTTGCTACATGACCCGCTTTTATCTAGCTAGCTTAGTAAAATAATTACTGAATTATGATTTACATCCAACAATAATAACATCTCTATGGTGAGGATGCTTACACATTACATAAAACAGCCCCTATAAAATACATGCGAAATAGGGTGGTTGTATACGGTATCAATACGCAGTTCCAACGAGACAATAGAGATGTTATTATTGTTGGATGTAAATCATAATTCAGTAATTATTTTACCGAGCTAGCTAGATAAAAGCGGGTCATGTAGCAACAAAAATAAGTAACTCTGAAAGTTTTGGAATACAGGCAAGCTACCTTTCTTTTTGAAAAACTGTGACACATACTGTCGACTTCGGCGTTCTCTGTCTTCTCTTTTCCTTCTTTTCTTTCCATTTTTGATGCCCTGACTTTATGTGACATGCCTGCGTGTGTCACACTGTCTACACTGCATTGCAAGTGCAATAAGCGAGAGACGCTACACTAGCGATCGTAGCTCGGACAGTGCAGATGGAATGAACCATTGTGAGGGGGAGGGGTGTAACTGAAAACAGTAAATACATTATTTGTAGAATGACAATGTAACGTATTGAGTTCTTAGATCTGTTTTGTGTTATCTCAGTGTTTCTTGCTGTATGTTTATTTGTTTTTGTTTAACTGTGATTGGAAACAGTGTTCCCCAACCTCAAAGAATATGTATGTTACAGACGTAACAATGGTTTATTCAGAATGTAGATTACTGTTTTAAAGCTGACGTGCGGGGTTAGGCCTATATACAATAGGTACATTGCTTATATTTAGATGTCAAAATAAATAATCTAAACCATACTATCATACCTAAATATCTCTCACCATAATATCTCTCTGGTGACATGCTGGACTTACAGTTACTTCTGATGCATTGTGACTGTAATTTACATTAGTGTTGTCACAGTACCAAAACTTCAGTATTCGGTACCAATACCAGTAAAAATTCACGGTTCTCTGTTCCAATTTTGGTACCAAAGATTAATTTAGATTAAATTTACATATATTAAAGTGTATATCACAGTTACAAAGATTAGTTATGTTTTCTTAATAAAGCATCTAAAACAGGTTGTATTCAAATTTTATATCAAGCAATAGTTCTATTTTCCAACATATATTTGAACAAAAGTAGTAGTTTTAGTATATTTAGTGTTATTACACATTTTTTAAATTAAAACATATTAAACTATGTAGATATTAAAACTACATTGTGTTAAAAATCATGTTTAAAACTATGTACTGTATAAAAGTGTGTTTTGGCGGTCACCATACACTTGTAAAATGTTAAAAACGTTTAGACATAAAAATAAATAATTAATGAAATTAAAAAATTAATTAAATAATTAAATAAATAACTTTTAAATTGTGATTTCTTAAATTTATCAAAATGTTTTAGCATTAAAAACATCTAAAACAATATGTTTTTAAAATGATATCATACAAATAGAGCTAATTACTATATTTGAAGATGTACTTTTTTCACAATTACCTAGTGTTTAAAGATGTATAAAGTTAAAATACACATATCTTTAGCGTTATTACACTTAAAACATCAATGAGAAAGTTAAAATTGTGTTTTCTTAAAGTTATCAAAATGTGTTAATATTAAAACAGCGTGTATTCAAATTATATCAAGTCAATAGTTATGTTTTCTTAAAACATCTAAAACCGTTTGTATTAAAATTACATCAAACAATAGGTCTATTTACATTTTAAAAAGTCTTACTTTTCACATAACACTTATAGTACTTAAAGGCGTATAAGAGTTTGTATTTTCAAACGTGTTTGCATTACAATAATATGGTACAGGTACATCATGTCAAACTTGTACAATCCGAGAAACAAGCCGTGAACGGTGTCATCTGCTATCTGAGCAAGATGACTAAAACTAATGATAAACCGTCATTTGCAAACTTTTGTGTATTTCTTATAAACAAATGCTTTTTCATTTCCTCTTTTCTTAGTGATTTGGTCTTTTTGAATCTTGTATGTTTGTTTGGACGTGTGTGATTTCTGTATAAAGATTATGTTTTAAAGTTCATAGGCTTTACAAGTGTGGAACGTTGCATCACTGCGGTGACAAAATATGTTGATGTGTGTAAAATACAACTATAATATCTAACATATTGTAGATTGCAAACATTCCATTATCTGTTTATTTTGGGTTAGAGAACATTCTTAGCTCATATGTTTCTTTAATTTGTGTAGGATGTTGAAAAATAAAAAAGTATTAGTAAATAACAAACAAACAAACAAAAGACTTTAAAGCAACATGGAACCATAATATAAATATATAATGGTATAGTTACATGTCGAAGCATACTCACAGCTTGAAGATGACTTCCATAAAGTTTATTTTAGTAAAGGTATGCCTGGATGAGACGATTACACCAATATGAGCTTTTCTCGAACATTACATGTTTGCACTATGCCTGAAAAGTACATTTTCATTTTCTCTTTATTTGAAAGGCGGCAGTGTTACATTAATCATCATTAAAACAATGTAAATGTGCCCGAGCTAGCTCAAGAGTGGTAATTATCATCCTTAGTCCCTCAGCCGGGTGTAATAAAAGGCAACCTTAAAGATAACCGCATGTATAAAATCACAAAAATAAAATTACATACACCACATTATGGAAATACAATTCATATAAAATAAATATATAATGTTTAAATGCACTCAGAAAGCATGTGGTGCTAGACCATGTCTGATTTTATAAATTAAACAAATGTTTTTGAATTTAATGAGATTATCCCAAGTAAGTAACTGATATTTCCTCAGAATACTACGGTGATGGTAGTGGTACAGTGTACTAATCAACATGCATTCCCTATATGTGTTTGTTAAACGTCTCAGGCAATTCATATATGAAATGTAAGTTGGACAGAAGAAAAACATTTAAAATGTTAAATACGTTTAAAAAGTCTAAGTAAATACAATGTGTTTGTCACAAACACATCTAAAGTGCTTTTACTCGTGTGAGGAAACCCCTCTCGCAACATTACTAATCAATTAATCACAGAAATAATGTGTGTCATCAGACTGATTTAAAGAAATTAAAACGTTAAATCTTTATTTAAAGAAAATAGACTTCTGCTTTTGCAACACACAAATTTATAAATGTTCAAAATCGTTTGTCTTTGACTACTTCTAATCATGGTTTTAGGTCTGTAAAAATACAGAATAAAAAATAGACTTCTGCTTTTGCAATACACAAATTTATAAATGTTCAAAATCTTATAAATGTTCAAAAACTTATATTCCATACTTTGAAGCATCATGGTTTTAGGTCTGTAAAAATACAGAATTAAAAAGAAGTAACAACTTTCTCTAACATTTTCTGATAATGTAGTAAAATGTACGAATACCAACCAAAACTTTATACAACTTTTTAAAACTTTTAAATGTGTTGGTGAACTTTTCAAATATATGTGAAAAACGAAACTTTCTTTAATTAAAAACAAGTCTCTGATCTTACCACAGACAATACATTGTAGGAGTGTGTTTGTGTGTGAGTGCGAACTTCGCTTGTTCAATGTAAATAATAGTTCAAATCAAGTGTTGTTAACTAAGGAATATGTGTGTGCGTGCAACTAATTGTAAACACATGTGCATATTTTATTGTATAATACGTTCATAAGAGAGAATTTAGATAATGAGGCATTCCATCTAATGTTTACAATGTTAATTATGTTTGCACGTTGATCGTTACGTGATCTACCCGTGTTATATGTACAGTGTTATGTCGTGCATGTCATGTTTATCCTGTTCGAAGGACCGTGTAAAAACTCCGGTTCACATTTAACTTCTCTGCTTCAGTGTATTTAAATGGATACAGGATGTCCAACGATATAGGATGGATGCAAAGGATATACAAAGGAAGTAGGCTATATTTATTATTTATTACATTAAATACATTTATACATATACCTTATAACCTTCTAATTAATACGTGGGTATTTATTAACGGGGTCCACGAGCAGTCTGTATATTCCTCATTTGTTAATCCGTCTCCTCAGTCTTTTCAATCCGATCCATAACGTGGTAAAAATAAAATCCAATATCTCGCTCTGTGAAAACCAAATCGAAGGTGCTCTGTTGTATTCCATGTAAATCTTCTATCGTTATATCCACATTGATCAATCAAATGTAAAATATATTCCACATGTTCAGGCTGGTTAATTTTGTTAATCACGATCCTTGTAATTTTCGCGGAGCTAAAGTTAAATCCATCATAGCTTCATCAAGGCATCTCTCTTTGGTTCTGGCTCTGCAGTAGCGTAGCCTAAATTCCAAGAGAATGTAGGCCTACGTCGAGTTTGCGGCTTTTCAAACGGAGCACGGGGGGCGTCTCTTCTTTCATTATGTGGGAGTGCTTGTGTGACGTATGTGTGTGCGTGTGTGCGCGTGGGAACAGAGTTCCCACGCCTCAGCACCTGTTGTGGGAGGGTCTAGGGGTGGAGTCTGTGTCAGGTTAGTTTGTAGTCAGTCTTGGGATTGTCTCTGGGGTGTTCGGACGTGTTTCGCAGAGCTCCCGGGAAATTACATTTACACAGCTTTTGGAATTAAAATCTCTAAACCTCTGGAGTTGGAAATACCATTGCTGTTGGATTAATACCTTTGGTGACGGATTAAATCTTTGGTGATGGATTAATCTTTAAACAGTATAACAAAACAGGATGTAAAAACGTAAGTGAGTTTTTTAATATGCATGTGTTTTTGATATTGTGATTTTTAACATAAAGTTTTGATATGCTTTAATATTTGTTTAATAGAAAATAGATCTATTGTTTGATATAAAATTGCACTACACATTGTTTTAGAAGTTTTAATGCTAAAGCGTTTTGATAACTTTTAGAAAATGCATTTTAACCTTTTACAAATGTGTAATAAACATTAAAGATATGTGTATTTTAACTTTATACAACATTTTAATATTTTTAAACGATGTGTAATTGTGGAAAGTGCAACTTCAAATATAGTAATTAGATGTATTTGCATAATATAATTTTAATACACGTGGTTTTAGACGTTTTAAGAAAACAACTATTTACTTGATATAATTTTAATATTAGCACAGTGTATGAACACTAAAGACAATAGTATCTTAATGATATAACTTGTTTTAATAGTTTTAAGCACTGTGTGATATTGTGAAAAACACGACTTTTTTAAATGTATGATAGAAAATAGTCGTAAATGTATGATAGAAATAGTTTTAATACAAGCGATGTTAGATGTTTTAAGAAAACATAAATATTTGCATGATATAATTTTAATACACACGGTTTTAGATGTTTTTAATGCTAACGCATTTTGATAACTTTAAGAAAACACTTTTAAACTTTTTTCATGTGTATGAACACTAAAGACAATAGTATCTTAATGATATAAATTGTTTTAATAGTTTTAAGCACCGTGTGTTATTGTGAAAAACACATCTTCTTTAAATGTAGATAGAAAATAGTTGTAAATGTATGATAGAAATAGTTTTAATACAACCGTCTTTAGATGTTTTAAGTAAAAAACTATTTACATGATATAATTTTAATACACACGGTTTTAGATGTTTTTAATGCTAACGCATTTTGATAACTTTAAGAAAACACTTTTAAACTTTTTTCATGTGTATGAACACTAAAGACAATAGTATCTTAAACTTTATACATCTTTAAGCACCGTGCGTTATTGTGAAAAACACATCTTCTTTAAATGTAGATAGAACTATTGTTTGATGTAATTTTAATACAACCGCCTTTAGATGTTTTAAGTAAAAAACTATTTACATGATATAATTTAAACACCCGCTGTTTTAGTTATTATTGTGATTGCAAACACTTTTTTAAAACATATGGTTTATGTAAAATGGAACATTACTATGTTTTAATGATATAAATGGATTTAATGGTTTTAAATCACTACATGTTAATATAAAAAACACTAAACCTATCTCTGTTTTCTGCCATCCTTCTTAAAAGGATTGAAAACGTAATGTTTTGAATGTTTTTCCATCATTTTGAACATTTTTACATTGATCAAGTCAGATACCCGTAACAGGTGAAATGTATGATAGAAAATAGTTGTAAATGTATGATAGAAATAGTTTTAATACAACCGATGTTAGATGTTTTAAGAACTAAAACACTTTGATAACTTTAAGAAATGCAGTTTAAACAACTTACAAGTGTGTGTGAACACTGAAGACATATTAGATCTATTTGTTTGATGTAATTTTAATACAAGCGATGTAATTTTAATACAAGCGATGTTAGATGTTTTAAGAAAACATAACTATTTACTTGATATAATTTTAATACACGCTGTTTTAGTTATTATTGTGATTGAAAAACACTTTTTTTAAAACAGATGTTTTATGTAAAATGGAACATTACTATGTTTTAATGATATAAATGGATTTAATGGTTTTAAATCACTACATGTTAATATAAAAAACACTAAACCTATCTCTGTTTTCTGCCATCCTTCTTAAAAGGATTGAAAATGTATTGTTTTGAATGTTTTTCCATCATTTTGAACATTTTTACATTGATCAAGTCAGATACCCGTAACAGGTGAAATGTATGATAGAAAATAGTTGTAAATGTATGATAGAAATAGTTTTAATACAACCGATGTTAGATGTTTTAAGAACTAAAACACTTTGATAACTTTAAGAAATACAGTTTAAACAACTTACAAGTGTGTGTGAACACTGAAGACATATTAGATCTATTTGTTTGATGTAATTTTAATACAAGCGATGTAATTTTAATACAAGCGATGTTAGATGTTTTAAGAAAACATAACTATTTACTTGATATAATTTTAATACACGCTGTTTTAGTTATTATTGTGATTGAAAACACTTTTTTAAAACAGATGTTTTATGTAAAATGGAGCATTACTATGTTTTAATGATATAAATGGATTTAATGGTTTTAAATCACTACATGTTAATATAAAAAACACTAAACCTATCTCTGTTTTCTGCTATCCTTCTTAAAAGGATTGAAAATGTATTGTTTTGAATGTTTTTCCATTATTTTGAACATTTTTTTACATTGATCAAGACAGGTGCTCGTAACAGGTGTACAACACGTGCCCAGACCGGAACCGGTTCGAATGGGAGGGGTTCCGGAACCGGTTTGGATGGGAGGGGTCCATACCGTGGGAATTCCCACGGTCACATGACCTCTCCGGAAGTGGGTGGGAGGGAGGGGGCGGGACTAAGCGTGGGAAAAGGGGGCGGAGCTAAGCGTGGGAAAAAGGGGGCGTGGCTAATCATGGGGCAATAAACCTGTCAGTTTGATGGATGTCGCCCCATATAGTCTCTCTCAAAACATACGTTGCAAATAGAGTCTGCAAAATACGTGATTTTGTCTGAGAAATCCCAGTGGCATTATGTGAACGGCTCACTGAACCCTGCAGATGCGGCATCACGCGGCCTGTCGGTCGATTCCTTTCTTAGTTCAGAAAGATGGTGGAATGGTCCAGAATTCCTTTCACTGCCTGAATCAAACTGGCCTTGCTTTCCGGAGGAGCAAATGACCATATCTTGCGACGACTCCGAGATAATGAAAAAGGCTATGGCTTTCACTATAGTTTTAACAGGAGGCTCTGATACGGTTAACAAATTAATCGAGCACTTCTCTTCTTGGAATAGCCTCAAAAGAGCTACTGCATGGATCCTGAAATTTAAAAGGATGCTCCGGATGATGAGCCAGAGACAAAAAGATGCTCACTCAATTCTTCATCTACAAGGCACTGATCCTTATTCGGCCAGGTCCAATGACAGGAAAGCTGAGAGCAAAATTCAATTCGGAGATAAAGAGCTTTCAGTGGATGATCTTAAACAAGCAGAGAAGGCGTTAATAGGCTTTGTTCAGCAACAGACATTTCAAGCTGAAATGCAGTCTCTGAGAAAAGGACATACTGTTAAGAAAACTAGCAGTCTCTACAAACTGGACCCTTTTCTGATGAATGGGACCTTAAGAGTTGGAGGGAGGCTACACAAAATGTCAATGCCTGAAGATTTGAAACATCAAATCATTTTGCCAAAGAACAGTTATTTGTCCACATTACTCTTAGACCACATTCATCAATCTGCAGGTCATTGTGGAAAAAATCAGATACTCTCAAAGCTTCGCCAGAGATACTGGATAGTTCATGCCAATTCCGCTGCTCGGAAGTTAGTCAGGAACTGCCTGCCATGCAGACGTTGGAACGCACCGGTAATGGAGCAAAAAATGGCCAATCTACCTCTAAGTCGTCTAGCTTGTGACTCCCCTCCATTTACATGCGTAGGTACAGATTATTTCGGTCCAGTCGAGGTAAAAAGGGGCCGGAGCCTGGTAAAGAGATACGGTGTCTTATTTACATGCTTGGTGAGCAGAGCAATCCATCTAGAAATGGCCTATTCCCTGGATACAGATTCCTGCATTTCGGCCTTGAGAAGGTTCATATGTAGAAGAGGTCAAGTTCAAGAAATGATATCAGACAATGGAACTAATTACGTAGGAGCCGAACGAGAGCTTAGAGATTGTCTCGCTCAGCTGGATAACAGCAAGATCAAACGTGCAATGCTGAACGAGGGAGTCAAATGGAGTTTTAATCCTCCCTCAGGGGCTCATCACGGAGGCGTTTGGGAAAGGCTTGTCCGCATCATTAAGAAGTCTCTGTATTCCGTCCTTAAACAACAAGCCTTAGATGAAGAGGGACTACAGACAGCACTCTGTGAGGTAGAGGCTATAGTCAACGATCGCCCTATTACCACCATATCTGATGATATCACCGATCCCGAGCCTCTTACACCTAATCATCTCCTACTGCAGAAAGGAAAACCGATTCTGCCACCTGGATTGTTCATAAAAAGTGATTTGTATTCGAGACGGAGATGGAGACAAGTCCAGTATATCAGTGATCTATTTTGGAAAAGATGGACAAGAGAGTACCTGCCACTGATGCAAGAGAGGCAGAAATGGCATGAAGTGCGAAAAAATCTTAAGCCGGGGGACATAGTTCTTATAGTGGACGATACATCACCCAGAAATTCTTGGCCTATGGGACGGATCACAAAGACCTTGCCTGACAAAAGAGGACATGTTCGTCGTGTCTTGGTTAAAACAAAGTCCAACATACTGGAAAGACCTATCAATAAACTATGTCTTCTTCAAGAGGAACCCTAAATAGTAATTTCAGTTACTTGCAGAGTTGACATGCTCTCTTGATGAAGATAACGATCACCACTTTTGGCAAATATTTTATGGACATATTTTGAAACTTTTTCATTGATTTTTCCATTGGATTATTTTTGAATCTTTTTTGTTTGATTTTTCCATTGGACTATTTCGGACACTTTTTTTTGTTCATGAACAGATTTAAAAAAATTCTTGAAGTACATTGTAAATATGTCTTTATATGGCTCCTCAATATATGTGTATTTTATATAATTGCCTTGTCATCGTCAATTAAGGGGCCGGAATGTAGGAGCCATAAGGCTATTAATAATGTTACTTAATGTCATTGCTGTATGTAACTACTGTCTGCACTCCCCCCTGTGGTAAAGGGAAAGAATTGCACCCGTTTCTGGGGACTTCCTGAAGGTAGCCATCTTAAGCAGGAAGTGATGTGGCAAGGGTAGAGGGGAAGGGAGACAGTTTTTTTGACCTACATTACACCACACTGCTTGTTTGGAGCACAGAGTTTTGTCTTTAAGTTTTCACCTTTTTGTTACAATAAATTTCAAGTCTTGTTGAAACAGGTGTAGCGTCAAACATACTTTCCCTCACGGAAGTGGCTTAAGAAGGAAAGGAAGCCACTACATGGCTAATTTAATAATATTATTGAATTTGAATTGTCACTTTGCCCCAAACATTGCACATGGTATGGAAAATGTAAATTTAAATACATTGGCATTTTACATTTGCTACCTCTCTTTTGCTACCTGTGTGCTACCATTAAAAAGAGATCGTAAAATAATTTGAATCGAGCAGTTTAGCCAAAAATTTTCTGTAGAGATACAATCGTTTTATATGATGAACAGATTTAATTTGGGCTTTTATTCACATATATTCATCAATCCACACGACAGTTGTGGTAAGCGGTGTGTTTTTCGCTGCCAGTTTGAGCTTCAGCAAGAACCAATGAGGTTTGTGCTCGCTTGTCAAAGCAAGTGCGGTTGAGCTTCTGTTTGTTCAATGTTTACATGTGAATAAAATCCTAAATTCAATCTGTTTATTATATAAAGTGGTAGTCTCTTCACAAAAAAAAACTAACTTCTCAATTCAAATGGATTAGTTTTACAATCTCTATAAACTTTTTTTGGAAGTGTCAAAGTGGTAGTTGCTTAGCTCTCAATGGAAGGACAGAAAACTTTCCCATTTCATTAAAAGATCTTCATTTGTATTCCAAAGATGAACAACTACATGAGGATGAGTAATTAATGACTGAATTTCCATTTTTGGGTGAACTAACCCTTTATTTACTTAAAGGAGAACTCCGGTCAATTTTAACATTGAGCTCATTTTTTTGTAAATTTGGAGTGCTGTCAGTACAGAGAACAACGACAAAAATCGGTGTTGCCTACACCTTGTTATCCTCTTTTTAAAATTCGCACAATGTTGACTTCAATGGGGCAAGTTCTAAACCTGCTTTTAGCCTCTTAACATCCTTGATGTGTCATTACAAGTGCACAGCCATGTGAGTGGTGTTATTAAGAGTGAACACGGTCAATCTGACTGCAGTAGATGTGAAAGATATTATCAACAGCATTATTATTAGCATTATTTACAAACCAGTTGTTTAAGAGTTGTCAGTGTGTAGTAAATTCACACAGTAAATGTAGTAAATTCAGGTAGTGATAAAGCATGTAGTAGTGGCCAGTTAACTATTGTGTGAGCTCATCTAAAATGAGGACTAGTTCCCTTTCGAACGGTCACTTCGTATTGCGTAGCTATACGCAGTGGGGAAACTCCTTTTCCTCGATTTACTGAAGCCTTTATGTAAAGCGCATTTGCAGCTCCACAGCAGAACATGAGCGTCTGGCTCGCTCATAGGCTGCGCAGCGGCAACTGCATAACCAATGGCGTGGGCGAAGGCTTTCAACAAATGGTCAGAGACGCGAAGTTTGTCGCTGAAGGAGTAAAATCTGCTATAATGGCGAATTCGGGGACTATTATAGTCTGAGGACACGCCCCTAGGCGGGCTCTGACGTGTGTGACGCAGAGTGATCTCATTGGTCGCACGTCAGAGCCCGCCTAGGGGGCGTGTCCTCAGACTATAATAGTCCCCGAATTCGCCATTATAGCAGATTTTACTCCTTCAGCGACAAACTTCACGTCTCTGACCATTTGTTGAAAGCCTTCGCCGTCGAACAAGCCTTCAGCCTGAGCGAGCTACAGTTTACCGGACGACACATCCAACGTGTGTTTCTCCTGACGCCGTCTCTCCTGTGGCTATCCGGCGATATCCTTTGCATTATTCATTGTATTAACTGTGTTTATCTGTACGAGCGTTGTTTCAAATGCCTCGTGTTAAGACCTGCGCCACGTGCGGAGCTAAGCTGCACGAGGCGGACGAACATGCTGTCTGCATTCCTTGCCTGGGACTTCACCACGCGGAGAATGCACTGTCTGCCGGCGGATGTGCGGCCTGCGAGAGCATGCCCATCTCCATGCTGCGAACTCGGCTAGCCCTCTCCCGTGATGGCGACGCCGCCTCAACCGTGCTTCCCTCTCCGGCCCCGCTTCAGCCGAAGAAGAAGAAGCGACGCAGCCAACGGCAACCGGAGAGCATGGATGTTAGTGAACGCACGCCGGCCACGTCCCCGCGTGCCTCACTCTCTCCAGCTCCTTCATCTCCGGTCCTGTTCGAGGGAGATCAGCGCCCCCCCCCCCCCACGTGGCGGGCCTTGTCTCCTTCGGCGGGCCCAGCGAGCACGACGACAGTCTGTCTATCGCCGCGTCTGAGGAAGAATGGCCGGGCTCTTTCGACCCCGTCATGGCTTCCCAGCCGACGCCCAGCGCCTCTGCTACCAGGACTAACTCCGACGCGGAGATGCTTCGGATCCTGACGCAGGCCGTAGCGGACCTCGAGCTCGAGTGGGCCGCGCCCGCCGAACCCCCCCGAAGTCGGCTGGATGGCTGGTTTCTGCCAGGGCATCAGCAGGCCCCTCGTCACAAGCCAGCGCCATTTTTTCCAGAAGTACACGAGGAGCTCACCAAGGCTTGGCGCACTCCTTATTCCACACGAGGCCCCGCAGTTTCCGCGACGCTCTCCTCCGTGGACGGAGCAGCGGAGAAAGGCTATGAGTCGTTGCCGCCCCTCGAAGAGGCGTTGGCCGCTCATCTCTGCCCGAACACAGCGGCTAGCTGGCGAACTAGAGCTGTTCATCCCAACAAGCCGTGCCGTAGCACTTCAGCCCTCGCTGGACGCGCGTATTCCGCCTCCGGTCAGGCTGCATCGGCCCTGCACACGATGTCCGTGCTGCAGGTTTACCAGGCCAAACTCCTCTGGTCTATGGACGAGGCTGACCCAGACCCCGAGGCCTTTCGGGACCTGCGAAGCGCCACGGACTTGGCCTTGAGAGCTACCAAGGCCACCGCACAGGCTATCGGGAGGAATATGGCGAGTTTGGTCGTGCTTGAGCGCCACCTCTGGCTTACCCTCACTGACATTAAGGACGCGGAGAGAACGAGGGCCCTCGATGCCCCAATATCCTGCACCGGCCTCTTCGGCCCGGCAGTGAAAGGGTTCTCGGAGAGATACACCGAGGCACAGAAAGCGTCCCAGGCCATGCGTCATTTTCTGCCTAAACGCTCTAGCTCGGCGTCGAGTGCTCACAAGCTAGCCCCGTCGACGCCGCGGCCAACAAAGCCCGCGAAACAGGCCTCTCAGCCCCGCCCTGCAGCTGATGCCCAGCGCCAGCCGAGAGAAACCAAGCGCTTCCCGTTTCCCCGACGCCAAGGCCCGAGACCAAGCGCCGCGCCCCATTCAGCGCCGCGCCCCATTCAGCGCCGTGCCCCATTCAGCGCCGCCAAAGTCGTCCTAGCACGCAGTGGAAAGAGAGAGGGCAAGGGTCCCGCACTCGCCGGACCACCCTCGAAGAAGCCAAGAAAACTTCCCACAGCCCCCTGTTCAGTTCAGGCGGCTGGGGATTTTATTACTGCAAACAGGCCCGCAACAGTAAGCGCGTTCTTGCAAACAAACGCCGTTTTCACGGCGACCCAAATAAAGCACAAAAAGAGCATGTTTCAGAATCACAACACATGGGTTCACGGTCCCCCTTCATCAGGCGGCCCCTCCCCCGTTGTAATACTGACTTCCCCACACGCAAATGCTTGTACAGTCAGTCCAATACTCAATGTGTGCACAAATCACAATATAAGGGTATCAGGTCCCCCTTCACTAGGCGGCCCCTTCCCTGTTGTAACACTGACTTCCCCACACGCAAATGCTTGTATAGTCAGTCAAATACTCAATGTGTGCAAAAATCACAATGTAAGGGTATCGGGTCCCCCTGCATTAGGCGACCAGCCCCAATCTGTGTGTCAAGCCCTAGCCACACGGGTTCTAGCCTGGCAAGCTATCCCCGGTGTGTCGAGTTGGGTCATAAACACTATAAAACGAGGTTACTCGCTCCAATTCGCTCGCAGACCCCCAAAATTTCAGGCGGTTCTCGAGACTTCGGTGAGAAGCAACGTGGGTCACGTGCTTCGCACCGAAGTACAGAATCTTTTAGCAAAAGGGGCGATAGAATTAGTCCCCCCCGCGCTAAAACAGATGGGTTTTTACAGCCGCTATTTTCTGATTCTGAAAAAAGACGGCGGTCTCAGACCCATTCTAGATTTGAGACATTTGAACAAAGCTCTCATGAGGCGGCCGTTCAAAATGTTAACTATCAAACATATCCTCGCGCAAGTGCGCCCGGGGGATTGGTTTGTCACAATGGATTTGAAAGATGCTTACTTTCACATTCAAATAAATCCTCGTCACAGGCCATTCTTGAGATTCGCCTTCGAGGGCCAGGCTTATCAATACACCGTTCTGCCGTTCGGTCTATCTCTGGCACCCCGCACATTCACGAAGTGTGTGGACGCAGCGCTTTCTCCTCTGAGACATCAGGGAGTGCGCGTGTTAAATTACCTCGACGACTGGCTGGTGCTGGCACAGTCGAGAACCGAGCTATTAGCTCACAGGGATTTGATTCTCGGCCATCTAGAATGCCTGGGTTTCACAATCAATGTTTCAAAAAGCAAACTAACCCCCAGCCAGAGCGTGATCTTTCTGGGCACAGTTTTAGACTCGAGAACTATGACAGCGCGACTCACGCCAGAGCGCGCGCTCTCAGTGCGAGCGCTTGCAGGCACTTTCAGAGCGCGCGAGCGCGTGCCACTGAAGAGGTTTCAGAAACTGCTTGGTCTCATGCCAGTACTCCACTTGGGATTACTGCGCATGCGCCCGCTGCAGCACTGGCTGAAACGCCGTGTGCCAACTCACGCATGGCAGTCGGGCAACTTGCATATTACGGTGAATCACGGTTGTTTAAGAACCCTGATTCCCTGGCGGGCCCAGAACTGGTACCACAAGGGGGTGGCAATGGGAACAATTTCCAGGAGGAAAGTAGTTCTTACAGATGCGTCCAACCTGGGTTGGGGAGCGCTGCACGAGGGCATGCCTGCATCCGGCCTCTGGTCGAGCACGGAGCAGAGCTTGCATATCAACTGCCTGGAGATGAAAGCAGTTGGGTTGGCCCTGAAGGCATTTCTGTCGACCCTCAGAGGCCACCATGTTTTAGTCCGCACAGACAATATGTCAGTGGTGGCCTACATAAATCGCCAGGGGGGTATCAGGTCAGGGAACCTGCATGCGCTGGCGAGAGACCTCCTCTTATGGGCACAAACCAACCTGAGCTCTCTGAGGGCAGCGCATATCCCAGGCGTCCAGAATGTGGGCGCGGATATGCTCTCACGAGGCAACACTCCCCTCGGCGAGTGGTCCCTGAACCCACAGACGGTCAGTCTGATATGGAAGGTGTTTGGAGAGGCCGAAATAGACCTTTTCGCCTCGAGAATCAACACCCACTGCAAATTGTTCTTCTCGAAGAACAGGGATGCGCTGGCCCATGTCTGGCCCAACCGCCCCCTTTATGCCTTTCCCCCCGTTTCAATGATTCCACAAGTCATCAAGCGGGTCAGAGAGAGCGGGTGCCCAGTCCTTCTGGTGGCCCCTCTCTGGAAAACCAGACCGTGGTTCCCGGAACTGGTTCAGTTATCGGACACAGTCCCATGGCCTGTCCCACTGAGGAAAGACCTCCTCACACAGGCGAACGGGACATTGTGGCATCCGAGACCCGATTTATGGGCCCTCCATGTTTGGCCCCTCAACGGGTACCAAAGGACCTTCTTGAGAAGGTCCTAAGCACCATATCTGAAGCCAGGGCCCCTTCGACTCGGCGCCTTTACGCTTCAAAATGGTCGGGTTTTTCCAGCTGGTGCTCGGAAAATCAGGCTGACCCAGAGTCATGTGAGATATCTGTGGTTCTCTCATTTTTACAGGAGCTGCTGGATGCGGGTCGCTCCCCATCCACGCTCAAAGTGTATGTGGCAGCCATAGCAGCACATCATGTTCTGGTGGATGGCCAGTCACTGGGAAGAAACGACCTGGTCGTGAGATTCCTTAAAGGTGCTAGGAGAATAAACCCCTCCAGACCTCCGTCTGTGCCGTCTTGGGACCTCTCCACGGTCCTTGGGGCTCTGAAAGGTCCGCCTTTTGAACCGCTCCAGTCGGCTGATCTAAGACCTCTCTCGCTGAAGACCGCTCTCCTTATGGCGTTGGCATCTATCAAGCGAGTGGGAGATCTGCAGGCGCTCTCTGTGAGCCCTGCATGTTTGGAGTGGGGTCCAGATGACTCCAGAGTCATCCTTAAGCCCAGACATGGTTACGTTCCTAAAGTGCTCTCAACACCGTTCAGAGCACAGGTGGTGACGTTATCAGCCCTCCCTCCTTCTGCAGAGGATGGAGAGGTTAACCTTCTCTGCCCTGTCAGAGCGCTGAGAATCTATCTGGAGCGTTCTGCGTCTTTTAGACAATCAGAACAGCTTTTTGTCTGCTTTGGTGGTAGATCTAAGGGGGATCCAGTCACTAAGCAGAGACTGTCTAGATGGATAGTGGATGCTATTTCTATGGCTTATACCGCTACGGGTCAAGTCTGCCCTATAGGCATCAAGGCCCATTCGACCAGAGGTATGGCCTCGTCATGGGCTTGGTCATCTGGCATTCCCATCAAGGATATTTGTGATGCGGCCGGCTGGTCTTCGCCTTCCACATTTATGAATTTCTATAATATGGAAGTGCCTTCCCTGCAGGCGAAGGTGCTTTCGGTATGATTAAGACCCGTCGGAGGCTGGTCTTGTCATATATTACTGTGCACAATCACATTCACATATTTATAAAACCCGCTGCTGGCCGGTTGTATTCATGCATAAACCCGCTGTTGCCGGGTAGATTACATATATAGAAAACCCGCTTTTTGCCGGTTATAATTATATATATATAAAACCCACTTGTCTGGTGGTATGTTCATATACTAATAACCCTGACAGTGTCTGGGTTCATTGGTATAGTAGGTTGAGTTATTACTAACGGAAGGGTATTATTTAGACCTGACGGTGTCTGGTCTATTTATACATGATTATGCGGTTATGGCTTGTTCTGTATGCTCAGGGGTCTGAGTTGCAGTAGAGACCTGCGCGGGACGGATTTTTCCGTCCCGCTCCCGCCCGCTCCCGCAAGATTTTGTCCCGCTCCCGCAAAAAATATGTTATTTTCTCCCGCTCCCGCCCGCTACAATCAAGTTTCGTCCCGCTCCCGCCCGCAAAATCCCGCCTAGTATTTTTTTTTTAGGAATAGCATGTCGTTCACTGATGAGGGCTTCAGATTAATCCGTTTTTGCTCCAGCATGCGAGCGACCGCAAATAGGTGAAAGCCCTCGATGCTGTGCTGGAAGCTGGAATGCACATTTTTCTGTTGTTACATCTTTTAGTGCACTTGACACTTTCGACTGACTTGCTGTAAACGTCAGGGAAGTTTGTCTTTCAAAACGGTGCACACATGACACTTCAGACCTGAATTTACAGACTTGTAGCCTACATGAGTATTTTGCTGCATTTGTAACAGCTCGCAAAAGGAAGGTGCTTTCCATTGCTGTCGCATTGGCCTACTATAGGCTACTAAAACATTTCCAAATATCAGACTTTTCTTTGTTTGGTTTAGTAGTTTTGCATGTTCCTTTCTTTAATAATGAACTAATATCTGTAGCACTAAACAATCCACATGAGTCATGTGGTGCAGACATTTTGCCTCTCTGTGAATAAAAAAAATCATTTTTATTTTAGTTATCCTTGTTGCTTGTGCATTAGATAAATAACGGTTTATTTGTTTCTAGTTGTTTTGTATCCCGTGGTAGTCCCGCGGGAGTGCAGGTCTCTGCTTTACACTCATATTTAATTTGCGGGAGTGCAGCGTATTCTCCCTCCCGCCCGCACCCGCAAGTGCACCTCATCATCCCGCCCGCTCCCGCAATGACCTTTCAAAATTTGTCCCGCGCCGCACTGTTTTGCGTCGCGACCCGCGGGTCCCGCGGGAGTGCAGACCTCTAAGTTGCAGTGGCAGCCAGTTATCCAGTGCGGCGTTTTGCATGGCGTCCCCACTGCGTATAGCTACGCAATACGAAGTGACCGTTCGAAAGGGAACTACTCGGTTACTCACGTAACCTCAGTTCCCTGAGTTAGGGAACGAGTATTGCGTAGCCAGCCGCACTATTTAACATGGCAAGTTGTCGCTTCAGTCGTTAACCCTCTGAGGTCGGCCGTCACGGGGGCGTGATGAGCTCACTTTTTTCTCACAGTGCAAAAGAGACTCAAATTACTCTGTTGATTTTTATCTTACATTTAAGTGTTGTACATCATTAGATCCTGTTTAATTTCTATTTTTTTAGGGTACTCACAATAAAAACAAAGTGTTGTGCTTTTCGTCAAATAAAGAATAATAAACATGAGGCGCGTTTTACCTTCTCTCCCAGTGCCGCTGCTAGCCATTTTGGTGCCCTAAGCATAATTCCTTTATGATGCCCAGCCCCCCCCCCCCCCCCCCCCCCCCCCTAAAAAAATATTTTCATTTAGGATTTTCATTTGAGGAAATTGAAAATTTCCTGAGGATTTTCAATGAGGGTATGATTTATAAAAAAAAAAAGTAACACTCTAGTTTAGGGTCTAATGCTTACTATTAATTAGTTTCATTACCATGCAATGGCATGGTTTTATATAATCACTGTGGTCCCGAAATTGAGGCAGGTTATTTAGGGGGGTTCGGGGTTTCCCCGAGAAAATTTTGGATTTCTCTGAACTACAGATGTGCATTTTAAGATGTTGTGAAGGCAAAAAAAAAATTCGATAACAACAGCTTTAAAACCATGTCAGTGTCTCTCCTCATCAGCATCACACTCCTTTTCTCTTTGTTTTTATCTTGCCCTGTCTGTTCCCCTTCTAAAGTTGGCTTTTTTAATTTACTAAATGTTACAATTTGTATTTTATTCTCAATATGTACACATTCATTATTAATCCTGTGCCTAACATGATGAAATGAAAACCGCTTTGTTCATGTTTCTTGTCCCCTCACAATGGCAGAAGCCTAAACTATTACACTAGGCTACATGTTACATAGGCCTATTTTCAGTTAAAAATGGCGAAAATAGACAAAACTATAATAGTTTGCCTAATTATTTTTTGTCATTAGTTTAACATGTATGACCTAAAAAACTGTCAAATATATAAAGTTAAGTTTAGCTACTTACATCTTATCTCGCACTTGACCGTACACTGTGTCGAGTGTCGAGTTGCACTCTTAAAATTTGCGCTCAGCGTCTGTGAACATAAAGCCCGCCTACTTTGATTTGATTGGTCATCTTAAATATTCTGACATTGACGAGCAGTGACAGACCAATGAGGCTAAGATGAACACACACACACACACACACACACACCCTGTCCTCTGTTTCTGACGTGCTCTGCTCGGCGCCGCTGCGGATTGAAGATGAAGAACGCGAATCTGATTATAACAAGAAGTTTGGTGATTGATTTTTCATTAGGCTATTTTTGGTGCCCCCTCAGCACTTGGTGCCCTACGCACAGCGCGTGATGCGCGTGGTGGGAGCGGCGGCGCTGTTCTCTCCGTCAGTGAAGTCCATTCTGAAACGCGTCCGAAAAAATAACTGTAAC
>JAZAVI010000019.1:0-34388 GCA_036326025.1 Chrosomus eos | reverse complement strand
GATTAAACACATAAATGTCCGCGAGTGTTTTTAGATTTGGAAGGCATTGTGCTAAACTGACATCTGTAGAAATGTTTCCTGGATTATAAATCAGATCAAATACAGTGAGCGACAGGTTTAGTTTCAGCAGTTGTTACTTTCGTTTTGCTCTTCTTCGTGTGTTTTACGGGAGGGTTTGGAACAGCTGAACAGTGTCACACCGACACCTACTGCACTGGAGCGGATATTATACCACATATATCTCTAAATCCTGTTTAAAGGGCACCTGTTATGGAATTTTGAAAATTACCTTTCATGTAGTGTGTAACATAGATCTAGTGAACAAAAACATCCTGCAAAGTTTTATATATGAAAGTTCACCGTAAAAAAAGTTATTGTCTCTCAAAAGTATGAGTCGACTCTGAGTCAACTTAATGAATCGTTTTTCCAATGAGTCATTTTCCTTTTCGTTGTGACGTCAGGACAAAAAATTATCAAATTGGCCGCCTCCACTCATTGCGCGCACAGACACCAGGGGCCCGTTCTTCGTACGTTGCTTAAAACATCCGAGATCAAACGAGACATCCAAGATAATATCATTGTGCTCATCATGATCCGGCTAATTGGGTTCTTCGAACACACCTGTTGTTTATGATTAGTATCGCTGGATTGGGTTATCTGAGATAACTGCGCGTTCGTGCGCTGGGTTAAAAGGGCATATGTATCGATAGTAGAAACATTGATCAGCAACGCTGCTATTTGCTGATCACCGTGGCCAAAGAGCACGCTCAGTTTTTCTCCACAGTAAAGCAAGAGTTATTGCTTGAAGGTTATGCAGAATTTGAAAGCTTAATTAAAACGCCAGGGAACACCTTAAAGTGTGCAAAAGCCAGGAGAGAGGGCTGGCAAAAAGTAGCAGACAAATTAAGTTTGTAGTGACCATGTTAGATGTTTTTATCACTTATCACAGTATATATTTTTGTATTTTAATAATTTCTAAATAATTAATAACTTTGTAATGTCAGAGTCACCACCCACTACTAGAACATAGGAACAAGTAAAAGTGAAGTAGCCTACTATAATATTCTACATAATGGTAATGTGTACTACTTATACTAGACTCATTTAAAAGTTAATAAATGTTTGCCGGTTTATAAAAGCAACCAAGAAAAAGGCTGAGAAAAAAGAAAATAAAAACAAACAGGTGGTGGTCCTGCACCCCCACATTATACCCCGGCAGAAGAGCTGGCCCTTGGGTTAAATGTGAACCGACCCATTGTGACCCTACAGAAGAGTCTGCATAAAGCAGTGATACAGAGGTGGGCAGTGTTGTACTTTTCCTTTTAATTTTGGTTGCATAAGGCATGTGTTGACAGGTTTACCCCAAATCCAAAAAAAAGTGTTATAGGTTTAAGTTTATGAACATTATTTTATATAAAATATAACAAGAACAAACTTGTATGAAACAAGTTGAAATCTAAAACATCTAGAAAATAAAAGCCATAAATTTAAATAAGTTGTGTTCCAAATTTGAGGTTGATATCTTTGATAGCGGTAATTATTTTGTTTTCCCCATTGGATGTCAGCAAAACTCCACTGGTGCACACAGTGATTGGATTTGTTATTTGCAGTTGAGTTTTTCTCTCAACATTATAAACACACACATATTTTTATTTAACTAACGTTTGCCTACATCTGTAACATAGTCTCATGCTGTCTAGCTGTAGGGGGCTCTGAATGACATTTCTTTCTGCAGTGATGTAATTTAAGAGTTGACATGATTAATGTTCTGTGTTGTGTTGAAAGGTAGCATAAATATGTTTTATATATATGTATAAATATATTTCAATTTCTTTATCTTTACAGGTGCTTTGGATTAGGCTTTGGATTACATCCATGACTTAGAAGCCATGTTGCATAAAGCCTGTTTTATGCTTCTGCGTCGAATCGACGACGTACCCCTGCAGACCCCTCTGTGTTGCCGCGAACCCTTGTCCGACCCCTACGCCGTAGCTCGACGTGCACCTCCAAAAAATTGTAACTATCCGTCGAGGCGACGCAGACCGCAAGGGCTGTGATTGGTCAGATGCACCGCGATACAACGCAACCTGACGCAGAACCATAAAACGGCAATGACGCCGTAGGAGTGACGACATAGCTACGCCGTGGAGTTGACGCAGAAGCATAATGAGGCCTTAACACTGACCTACCACCCTCTACTCTCTTCAGCCGATATGGTTCATCGGATGACCAAATTCGCTTCTACACTAAATTTGCATCCGAGAGTGTTTTTACAATTTTTTGGGAGTCGATTGCACCATCTGCCCTTAGACTGGTGTACTGGACCAAAGCAAGATCCCAGCCCACCACGCATCATGCCTTTACTAGATGAGTTCTTGATGTACTCCATGCGGGTTGCTGTTGGCATGAAGGAGCAGCTCATTGCTGACATGTTCAATGTGAGCATTGCCAGGGTCAGCAGGGTTACAATCACCTGGGCCGATTATCTTTTTATGATGCTGAGCTCACTTCCCATCTGGATAAGCAGGGAAAAGGTTAAGTCTACTATGCCCCTTAAATTCCAGAGGTACTGTCCTAACGTCAGAGTGATTCTGGACTGCACAGAAATTGCCCTGGAGACAGCCTCATCCCTGACCTTACAGTCAGAAACATTTTCGAGCTACAAAAACAGGACGACATTGAAAGGCCTGATTGGAGTTGCTCCCAATGGTTTGGTGACATTCGTCTCACCCCTGTACACTGGGTGCATCTCAGATAAGGAGATCACCAGGATCAGTGGAGTCCTTCCCTTGCTGGAGCCAGGAGACGACATCATGGCGGTTCCTCTTTCAAGACCTCCTTGCTGACGTTGGCGCTAAGCTCATCATTCCACCTTTTAAGCGTTCAGCTCAATTCAGCAAAGAGGAAACGGAACAAACCCAAGCCATTGCCCGCCTCAGAATTATAGTGGAGAGAGTGATCAGTAGGGTAAAGTCCTTCCACATCTGGGACTCTCCTGTGCCGCCGCTCACACTGATTGGCAGTGTGAATCAGATCTGGCTTAACTGCTGTGTTTTAGCAAATTATCAAGGACCTTTTTGTTTTGAAGAGTGAATGAATTAATGTTGTGTATGTAAATAATGTATAATGTGTAAATAATTGTGTTCCCACATATTCTTAAACTTTAAATTAAATATAATTGTTATATTAATATTGTTCTGTTGAAATGTGACTGATTTCACTAAAACATTAGATGAACGATTAAAACAATTTTGGTCAAAATGATGCATCCTTAATTTTTTGGTATGTATGTGTAACATCAACTGATTAATAACTTATTCAATAAATAACAAACATTTACAATAAAAAAATAACATTCCAGTTCAACAGTAAGACAGAAGGCAAAACTGATTGGTAAAGACAAGATTACTGGAATTCAAGATATGCATTCATGTATGTGCCATAATAATCATATAATTTCTCTTTCATTTCTGCTATGAATGAGTCATCACGCCAAATTCTTTCCACAGTTAAATTTGATAAGGTATCGGTAACAAAGTCACACCATGTCAGTCCTGTGATTGCCAGTTGGCCCAGTAGTATTTATGTGAACGCTTCAGACTGGCGTGGCCTTCCTGCACCTTGAGGTGAGCAGCCTGAGATGGATCATTTTTTGTGCTGCTCTTCACCTCACCCAGGCCAAAAGGAGGCGACTCTGAAGGGTCATACACTCGACCGTCTGGACTGGCCCCGAGATGTGGTGCGTCAGGGTGAATGAAGAAACCTGCTGGTAGGACATTAACTCGGATCAGTTCAGCATAGTTTGCCAGCACTTCAGGCTCCACCAGCAGACCACGCTACAACAAGCATCCCAAAAATGAAATCATAATGATGTTTATCACAAACCCACCTGTGTTCTTGGTCTGTGCCATCTTTTGCAAGCCACTTGTGCAGGCCAGGGGTGTGGAACAGCCGGCAGACCCAGCTGTGAATAATGTGCGGTCTGGTACAGGATGGCAACTATGTGATTGCAGAATCCTTTACCAGTCGCACAACTGCAGGTGAACGCTTTCAGGTTGGCACTTTCTGCCTCCAGTGATATCTAGACACAATAACAAATTAAATAGGTTACACTGAAGTCATACTGCTGTTTCATCAATGTTCATAATAACATGATACTATAACGTTCAGTAAATAAATACTAGTAAGGGAAGAAAGTGCCGCAACCGCAGCAAGAAGAGTAAACACGCCAGAACGGGCAACTTTTTTAACTTTTGCCAACCGGCATTCTGTCTATAGTCAAACCTCTAGTTTGTGAGGCTCCTCGCTCTTCCTCATTGACCTGAAGCATCTACCTCTCACTATAACCTGTCCCTGGAGTATATTTGATACTATAACCGCATTCAACAAGAAAATATTACGTGTTATCTCACATAGAAGTCAACTTCGTAACGTTAATGTTAAGTCACAACACAATGTCAGTAACATTTACCTAGTACAGCTTCACCAAATTACTGGTTGTTATGTTATCTCCAACGCATTCTCATCCTTTGGCGTCATATAGGTGACGCCATATGACATTTCGACGAAATCTTACGCACATGGCACCCTTTAGCGTCAATATAACACACACTGTTATGGGTAGGTTTAGGTCTGGGGTAGCGTTAGGTTATGACGCCTTGGGATCTGCGTCTCATTTTGACGCTAAAGGATGCCATGTGCGTCGGATTTAGACGCGCGTCACCTGTATGACGCCTTGGGTTCGGCGTCTCATATTGACGCTAAAGGATGCCATGTGCGTAAGATTTCGACGAAATGTCAGAAGCGTCACATGTATGACGCCTTGGGATGAGAACGGGCTGGTTATCTCATGACGTATTTCCGTTTTTTGCGTAAATGGTCTATTGAAATAAAACTCAAGAAACTAAGCATATTTGTCTTGTCTTTTATTGAACATTTAATGAAATTATTATTATTTTTTTTTTGTATTTTGATGGTGGCAATGTTGTGTAATATGGCACATGTAATGTCACAGGCCCTGTCAGGTCTAATCCTTTCAGACACTGAAATCTTCCCTTTAGTCGCCCAAAGTTCATTTCATTGTGTGCCCTTGTCCTGCTAGAGCTGCATTGTAACTGGTCTTACAGTTTTTTACAGTCGCTAGGACCCATTTTTCAATACTTAAGCCACTTTTTCAAAACTCTTCACACAGTTCTCCTAACCAACTTTCAGCTCGGCACAGCAGTTCATTTCACATTCAAAATGCACTAAAACTACCAAATCACTTCATACATATCTCAAATCAACACATTCTTCCATAACACTAGCAAAGGTTGACAGCTAACAAACACACTTTGTCACCCACAAAACAATAACATAAAAAACACTAACAACAGGTAACTTTATACAATGTTTTCCTATGTAAATGCTTTCTTTCTTTTTTTTCTTTTTTTTTTAATAATATTTTTATTAAAGGAAGAACAGAATGATGTATCATATATAGAAAAAGTTAACAATGTTCCTTGTTTTTACATTTTCTCCCTTTCCCCACAACCCACCCACTGAAAAAAAAAAATAGATGTAAATGCTTTCTTTCTTCTACCTCTCTACTGTTTAGAATTCACTGCAATATATGTTACTAGAATGAATCAGACATCATGCAGTTATTATATTTTATGTTTTTGGAGTAATTCCAAAGTATAACAATTTGTATACACACCATCCACCGATGCAGATACAATAGGAATCAGCTGTGGTTGGTCCAATTGTTTTTATACCATTTCATTTTTAGATTCTAAATATATTAGTAGTATTATGATCCACCTTGTGTCAAGATGATTTACGACTTTGACCTTTGACCTTGCCCCGCCCCCTGTCCTTCCAGTGACCCTCCGGTGTAGGGATTAACCTTTGACCTTCCTCTTTGATCTAGGGATACGATTGATCAAGTTGACATTTGGTTTTGACCTGTTGACCTGGATATGATATGTCATGTTGTCAGGTGTCTTTGATCCGGGGTTATGATATATTACTGTAAGCTGACAGTTGCTTTTGACCTGTTGACCTGGATGTGGTCCGTCATTTAGACATTTAGTATTGCCCTGTTGACCTAGATCATACCGTGTATGAATGGGTGAAAAGATGAAAACTTCCCACACTCTCTCTCTCTCTCTCTCTCTCTCTCTCTCTCTCTCTCTCTCTCTCTCTCTCTCTCACCTAGTGCATGACAGGTGTGTGTGTGTGTGTGTGTGTGTGTGTGTGTGTGTGTGTGTGTGTGTGTGTGTGTGTGTGTGTGTGCGCTGTTGACGTCATTTAAAATGTCTATTTACATCTGAAAGGAAAATATTGGAAGTATTGGCATATTGCAGATGAGCACATAACAACATGAAAAAGACATCTGTATGTGTGGCATTATTATAGGATAATGTTAATTCACTGTTGTCAACACTGTTGACATTAGACAAATGTGCTGTAAATAAGGTAAATAAACATATCTATAAAGTAACTAAAGATGTTTTTATTTAGACTGGTGTGAGCACTGAGGATGAGGAGCCCAGAGCTGAATCCTGGAAACGGTGCCATGGATGAGACGCTCCATCTCTCCATCTGCCCTTATCGCCTCAGATTGTGAAGTGCAGCAACAAGCTCCGGCACGAAGGCACGGTCACCTCTGGTGAATTCATCAGAATAAAGCCGCAGAATGGGAACCGCTGTGTTGAGATGGCAGTATGTGGGGTTCAGCGCCTGTAAATACATGCTTGTTTGAATAAAGCTTTGTTTCATGTGTTGTTGAATTGTATATGCATTTGTTTATTGTGTGATGGTTACTTTTATTTGTTCTTTTACTCATTTATTCATGTTTCGATTGTTGTCCACTTCCTGCTCAGCTACTGTTCGGACGCTCCTGCTTACTGCTCCGCGCTTTGCTCTATCACTTTTATATTTTTTTAAATATTTTTTATTGCTCTATCGGTTTTATATTTTTATATTTTATTTCCTTTTATCACCTAATTTTAACTTCAGCAAATCAGCACAGTGCTCAAACGCTTGATTACTAGAAAAAAGCTGAATTCTTTTCTCCGACCAGCCTCCCACTGAAAGTTTACATTCCGGGGAAGAGGAAACACAACTGCCTACATTCATAAGGATAAGAGAAAATGCCTCTTCTGGAATCTACTTGCTGTACTAACTGCCAGAGACTTTTACAAAGGATTGCAGTTCTTGAAACAAAGTTACTTGTGGGACCACCAAACCAGACGGAACACACAACAGACCTTCATCATGGACGCCCTCAGCATACAGCCGGTGAGTCCCATGAATCTAGTGCTCCAATACAGGCCATACTAAGTGTAGAGAAACAAGCCGATCGA
The DNA here is from genome assembly GCA_036326025.1 of Chrosomus eos. Classification (NCBI taxonomy): domain Eukaryota; kingdom Metazoa; phylum Chordata; class Actinopteri; order Cypriniformes; family Leuciscidae; genus Chrosomus; species Chrosomus eos. Next base: position 27,039 of record JAZAVI010000019.1, on the reverse strand, counting down.
CTTACAAATCGATGGCACAAACAGGGAGCGAGACCCAAAGGCACTCGAGACATCAGATTGTCACGAGCATCACACATTGCCGCAGTAGCATCCTCTACCCCAGATACGGCTATGACAAGGATTGCAAACACTGGTCTCCTACCACCGCCTATACATCTTGAGAACAGATTTGAAGTATTACAGTTTTTTTCAATTGCTAAGAAGCGTTTGCCAATTCTTAAAATACTTTTTCTAAACTCTTAACACAGGAACACACCTACATCACACAATTAGCCAAATAGTTAATTTTCTGACCGAAACCACAGTTTGTTAAATAAATACAAACTCTGCATTTCAAAACGCTAAAAACCTTTTTCTATATACACTAACTCTATCAAAACACTGCAAACCTGTTTCAAAATTGAATCATTCGGTCAAAACACTAGCACTCATTTTCTATCCAACATGAACACATAGTCAATCATAGCGCAATGACTGTCAAAATACTAACAGTTGGTTGCATTCCAAAAACTGCATTACTTGTCATGTTTCAGTTCTATCTGTATAGAACATACAGTATGAAATCCATTTTTCCACGAATCCATGGTTCATTAGATAGATAGTATGTGTACAATATAATATCTAAATATGAAGGAGTCATCAATACTTTATAGAATGTACAACTGAATAAAAAACAGTAAGTGACATAATTGCTGCAGTAAAGGCTTTATTATATGAAATTGCTGTCAGTGATCAACAAAACGAAACAAAAAAGAGAAACATACATGGCCTTTGGTTTAAAGTGTGCAAAAATAAAACAAAATGACCTGTTCTAATCGATACGATCTTCAGCATTTGGCCACATGTTCTCGTCTACATCACATCATATGTTGTCTCTCGCTATACACATTGGATAGAAACGCTTGGCATGCCTTATCCACCCCTTATCCACTCCAGCCAGCATCCATGGCTTTGAGGAGGGACATTTGGTCTTGAGGCCGATGATCATAAACTTTCTACCTCCAAGCAGAAAGAAATTCCTCAATGGGGCAGAGGAAAGGAGAGTACGGAGGAAGAAAAAGGGAAATCATTCTTGGATTTTCAGTTTGTGATTGCAAGGGTGGAATGCTACATTGACCCATGTAATCACAAATGTCCTCATGTTTCCTCCTACCTGTTCTGCTTCTGGCAGCAGTTGTTGGTGGAGGTCGTCTAAAAGAAGGCACTCTGTGTTGTAGGGACCAATCTGGCTTTTCTGCAGGGCCAAACCAGCACTTGACTATACCTGGTTGACCATCTGAGATTAGGCTGGACTCTTTCACCAGCCTCTCTAAATGATAGACCATGGTTTATCACATGGTCTATGATGGTGGCTCTGATTTCATCCGTGACAACAGCTCTAACTCTCCTTTGAACAGCACCACACATTCTTACTCCTCTTCCCCTAGCTCTCCTTCTCCTTCTCCCTCTCCCTTTCCCTTGGCCTGGTCAAACTAGTCCTCTCCCTCGTCTAACTAGTCCTCTCCATCGTCTAACTAGTCCTCTCCATCGTCCAGGCATTTTCTTTATTTTCCCTCTGTTTGGTTCTGTGTTGCTTTGAACAAAACTAATCCAAAGAGTGCCTTTTTATTGTGTATGTCCATGTAATGGAAAGTCTTCAACACCTGGCTATGTCTCTGATTGAGATTGGAATCAGCTATTTCTTACTGTAATGATCAGTCATTTAAAAATGCTAATCAGCTGTTTGAATTTTTTTTTTTTTCAATATTTGTTTCAATACTTTTGAGCTGATATTGTTGAAGTAGAGGCTTTATATTGTATCTATGGTTTGGAATATTAGGTCTTCATTTCTGGCAAGCTGCATTAAAGCATTTGTAAAAAAAGACTATAAAGATCCATGATTTTGGTATCGGGTATGCTTATATGTAAAGAAGATGTAGGCATTCTAGAAACGTGTTAATTGACAGCATTTTGTGTGAAAACAACATGAATTGTGTTAATGGTATGGTCACAAAAGACAAATGTTGTGCTAGTTGTGTTCAGAGTTTTGAAAATGTGATTACAGATTGGACAAAAGGATGTTAGCAATTGAAAAAAACTGTAATGAATGAGGAATCCCTGAATGTGATGAATGTGATCGAACACAGACTGAATAAGCCAGTAGCTAACACTGCTAACTGGCGCTCAGAAGACAGCGGCACTCAGCTCAGAGCGCAGCCGAGCCCAGGACTCTGATAGTGGGTGACTCCATAATCAGAAACATTAGTAGCAGGGACACGACTACATGCTGCCTTCCACAAGCAACGACTTCTGATGTAAACCATGAACTTCAGAACATTCTGATGAAACATAAGACTGCAAACCGACTCATTGTTCATGTGGGGAAGAATGATATTCACACATCATCAGTGGACCACTCCCAGCAAGAGGAACAAACCGGTTTTCACGGTTGCTTTGGCTTAACACATGGCTGCAAAAAACCTGCAATATAAAAGGACTGAACTTCATTGACAACTTCAATCTTTTCTGGAGTCAGAGGCAACTGTTTCAACAGGATGGGCTTCACCCAAACAAACTTGGTTCAAGAGTGCTAAAGGACAATATCTACTTCTCCCTCCATCATTCTTCTACAGTGTGTGCCAATCCACTCAACCTGAATGGCACACACACACCTGGACACAGTATGAATGACCACAGGACTTCACTTCTGGGATTGTAGCAGGTAAGAAAGATAACATTTTTTAGCGAACAGAAGTTAAATTGTGTACGCTAACGTGAGTGGTTTTAATGTGTGTGGATGCAACTCTGCGTTGCGATGTAATGTTAAATACCTAGGAGCTATAACGTTATTCTTTGACCAGGCAGCATCTTTGTTTTTCCAACATAACGTTAAGGTTTCACATTTTAGAAATACTTGACAGATAAGTGTAATTTTACTACTTAAACCGAATAACGTTAACTACCACTTTATGTATGTATGTTACATGTAGCTTGTGCTGCTAGTCGGCTGCTGTAGTGTTAGCGCTGTCTATTTCTCCCTTCACATTAGCCTCTGCACCGGTCCACCCTGATGTTAGGAATAGGAAGACAATACCAGAAAGTGTCAATCCCTTCACACTGGCAGCAAAAGGGAAAATGTCCACACAAATGCGAGATCAGTGCCACAGAGCAGTCACAGGGTTTATTGTTAAAGGTTTGCTACCTTTTTCGACAGTGGATGCCCCATGGAGGTGAGCAAGCTATCGATATAAAGGGAGTTTTTTAAAAAGGTAGCAATATAGCCTCTTTTAGCCTTGATGACATATTTGACTGTCATTGTCAGTAAAAAAAAAATGAAACCATTATATTGTTAATGTTTTGTGCTCTAATGTTAATTATAGGGAGATGGTAAGCACCTTAAACCCCCAGTATCAGTCCCCCAGCAGAGACCTGCTGTCAAATACACTTATTCCTGCATGGTATGCAGTAGAAAAGGAAAATCTGAAGAGGACGTTGCAAGTTGTGGCTGATGTGGCGGTGACTGCTGATGGGTGGACCAGTGTGGCAAAAGACCACTATTTGACCGTTACAGTCCACTATGTGAAAGAAGGTTCCATGAAGGAGAACGTACTCCATACAAAGGCAGTCTACACGTCCCAGACAGGGGAAGTCATAGCAGAGGAAATAGGAGGCATTCTGGATGAATTTGAAATAAAGCACAAAGTTGTAGCCATCACTGTAGACAATGCAGCAAACATGGATGTGGCAGTGAAAAAAATGAGCATAATAAAGATTGGCTGCTTTGCTCACACACTAAACATTGCTGCTCAAAAACTGTACAATGTGGACTCTCGGTTAAAGCGGGCATTGAAGGACAGGTATTTGAAGTGGCTTGTTCTGGTATCAGGCTAAATATCTTTTATTAAGAAGTTTAATCTTGTTAAAAAGCAGAGGAGTTTGTTCAAGTCATGAAGCTACTGTCAGGGGCGGATCTACGGGGTGGCAAAGGGTGGCAGCTGCCCCAGTTGCCACCCCATTTATGAATCAGATAATATTTTTTAAGTATATTTTATGTTCATAGCCTACACGTTAAGGCCAAGGAGACCCGCACCAAACTCCTCTCAAACAGAAATCGCCGATTTAGAATCCCCTCCCCCTCACAATGGTTTCACCAGCACGCGACGCGACCCCCGCGAAATTTCACCAGTCAGGCAGTGCATCTGTCTTCAGTACGCAGTGTCTCGGAGTCGGAGAAGAGAGGCTGTGACTGAGTTATCAGTAAGTTTTTTAGATGCAAATTTGTTTGACACCAAGTCAGGGGCGTAGGAACCGGGGGGGACGGGGGGGACGTGTCCCCCCCAATATTGGAGACAGTCGCATTTGTCCCACCCAAAAATGACACCGCGGAAGACAAAAATATTTGCCAACTCTCACGCATTGGCCGTGAGACACACGTATTTGATTGGTTTCCCTATCAAATGTCGAGAGCGCATTATTGTAGCGCGAAAGTACATTAATATAATGCGCGAGCGTGAATCTCTGTGCTCGCGCGCGGAATATGATGTGCCGAGCGCGAATCTCCCGCGCGCGCTCTCAGATACACTTCTCTTGTAGGAATTCTCTCTCTGGGCTGGCTCGCTCAGAGAATATGCCTGCACTTAAAACGTGTTCAGTGCAATCGCGACTCTCTCCTCTTCCCCAGCTAACAATTTTAGGTTATAAGAACGTTCAATTCCCCCTTTATATAAACGTTGTAACGTTCTTGCTTGGTTATAAGAACGTTATTCAAACGTTCAATTCTCCCATTAGGCTATATAAACGTTCTCTTAATGTTTTTCTAAGATATAGTGAAACACGTTTTATTCACTTATTAAAACCTTTCTTAATGTTTTATATATATATATAGGCTATAACAAGGTATCCTATAGGGGAATTATCACACTACGTCACACTGACGTCACGCAGGTGCAACTGCGCATGTCGGCAGCAGAAGCTGGGCGCTGGGCGCTGAAACAAAACCGGGAAAATGTCGTGTTGTGCAGTGGGTTGCCAGAATCGACCATCTGTAAACAAAGGTCTGAAGTTTTACCGAATAGACCCCTTATCAGCCGACATCACAGTTACATCACGGCGCTAGCTGGAGGCAAAACAAACGGAAAACTGCAGGCGGCTAATACAAACCAGCACAGATTCGGCTACATAATAAGGAGCTTAAATTATTATTATTATTATTAAATGTCATCTTGATGTGTTGTTGGGTGCAAGAATCAATGAAAAATGAGTATGCTGTATCTGGAATTTTTATTTCTCGAAAATATTCACATCATTAACATTGCACGTACTGTCACTGTTTACATTGTCGTCTTCTCGGCGCTGGCTCGGCAGAACTGCGGATCATACACACAAGTCTTGTACATGACCAGTCAGCACATAGTTATATAGGCATCTAAAGATTTATATGCCCTCAGTTTCTCTTTACGCTCAGTTTCTCTATCAGGTAGGTTTAGAAGTCAGGCCACTCAACGGAGGTAGCGTTAATCATGTCAGATCGTCCATTGAGTGAGCGTGTACGGGTCAGCCGTAAAACGTTTTTTACGTCTGGTTCCGTCCGTTAAAATTAACTTTTGCAAATAAAAATCGCGGTCCTGGACACTGAGTGACCTTGCACATTAAGATAAAACCGGATTTTCTCCAGTCATTGTTAAAAAACAAGCTAACAAAACTTGCAAAATAACGTTAGGGAAGCGGCCAGAAGGATCGTTCTGCAGCCAACTAAGCTCCGCCCACAGAAAAACATCACCATGTTTACCAACTGATAAGGGGTCTATATAATAGGCATATGAAGAACCTAAAACAAGAACTTTCAGATTTTAAAATGAAGACAAAAAATATATAGAAAGATAATTTTAAAAAAGACCCATGAATCATGTCTACAATATGTGTAATGTATACTGAAGTCGAGTTGAATTGAACCCAAGTAGTTTATTCCAATAAACCGATTTGGGTTGAAGTGACAAGATGATGCAGAAAATATGATGCAGAAAAAATTAGATGCAGATATCTAAATCAGAGAATTCATAGGTTAGTCGATTGGCGGGTGGATTATTTATTTTCAACAGTGGATTTGGATGACTCGAGTGCACCAGATTAATGAATTTAGCTTTAAAATGTGCAAAATTTTCTTACGGGGGTGCATGCCCCCGGACCCCCCTAGAGGTACTGGGCTACGTCCACAAAAATATTGTGCGAATAACAGCCTATGGTCTGTGAAAAATAATATTCTAATTATCTTATAAATAAGTACATGATCAGGATTTCATGTCTTCCTCCTCGTTTTGAGCCAAGAAAAACCCCTCCGTATTGTCATTGGGGACTGATCGAGCCTCCCTAAAATTAAAATCCTAAAATCACTCCTGGTCCCCCCCAATGTTAAACTCATTCCTACGCCCCTGCACCAAGTCGAATAGCAGACAGTTAACCCTGCAACAACCACAGTGTTAAGTTACGTTATTTACATCCGCAATACTTTGTCTCATTGAGCGTTTACTATGCATAACTATGATTAACTTTGGATATATAATAACAATGAGCAGTGCTGGACTGACCATCGGGCATACCGGGCATTTTCCCGGTGGGCCGACGTGCTTTTTGGGCCAATACATCTCATACATACCTTTACATTTTATATATATATATATATTTTTTTTTTTTTGAACGGCCCATAGCAGAACTAGGCTACTTTCAGAACACAGGCGAGGCTATAAGGAACCCATTACCCAGTTACGCATTATTTCCACATCTGCATATTGGACGATTATGCATTTTACTAGAATTATAGAGTAGCCTAGCCTATGAGACAAAATAAACGCTCAATGCAGTTTCCATCAAAATAAAAGATAATGTGTTTATCTCTTTCAAATATATAAATTAGTTCTAACTTCTAACCTAATTATGAAAGTTTCTTTTATTTTTCAGTGCATGTGTTTTACAATATAATGGCTATTATTAAAAAGTATTATTAGTCATGTGATTAATATTATAACTATGATTAATTATGTAGTAGTGTGATGTAGACAGACACTATATCACACAACTAAAAGAGTTTTGAGTTTTTCTTTGTTCAATTTGCACACTGAGTATGGGTTGGAGCTCTCAAACTGCACCAGATTGATGAATTTAACATTAAAAAGCACAAAATGTTCTTACGGGGGAGCATGCCCCCGAACCCCCCTAGAGGGACAAAGGTACACTCAACACAAATTGACCAAAATTCTTGTGAGAAACACTGGTAGAAAAAGTGAAGGAGCAGCACCCCCCCAATTATGGTGAGGTGATTCGCACTTATGGCCCCCCTCCGAAAACTCATGCCACCCCCTTACCACCCCAAGAAAAAATCTCTAGATCCGCCACTGGCTACTGTATACTTCAACACTTTGCATGTCCGCTGAAAGGATTCCAACATTGGGTCAGATTCTGCCCATCTTGGGGAAACTTGAGCAACACTTCACCATAAGTGCAGAGGACTCCACATTTACTCAGTGCATCAAAGAAAAAATATGGGGTGATCTTTCTAAAAGATACCAAGTGAGTATCATAATCATATTGATTTGTCAATTGTTTTCATAAAGTATACTCAGAAACCTAACTTCTATACTATGTTCTTGTCTTGCAGGGGGAGTGTATTCAGCAGATTTTGGAGGAAAGCACAGCCTTAGACCCAAGATTTAAGTCAAGAGTGGCAGCCGCAGATGCAGTGTGGGACAGAGTAGAGAAGGAGCTGATTAGTAGGGCCACACATCAGGTGTGTTTAATATTCTTATTACTGGTGATCTTTCTCCTCTTCCATTGTAGATCAAATCAATGTACACAATACCTGTTTCCATCAAATATAGAACAAAGGTGAAAGGACCCAGGCCCAGCAGCCCAAAGAAGACAATGAAGAGGCAGTAAGTGATGATGATGACTTATCTGATGAAGCTTGTGCAGCGCCTGCTACACAGGTAAATATATACAGGCATCCTGTTTCTTCCTGCTTCATTTTCAGAAGAAAATTAATATGTATGTTTGAGTCCGGCTACCCAGGCATCCTGTTTCTTCCTGCTTCATTTTCAGAAGAAAATTAATATGTATGTTTGAGTCCGGCTACCCAGTAATGTTGCCTTATTTTGTTTTTATATTTTCTGTTTATAGAAGCGGGCAAAGCTTTCTGCCCTTGAGGAGATTTTTGCAGAGGAAGACATGGCGATAGAAGTAAGAGCCAAGAGCATGACCAGAACCTCAGAGAAGATTCAGGAGGAGATACAGCTCTACAGAGGTTTGCCATGTACACTATCCACAGTGAATCCAGCGACTTGGTGGTGGAGTATGAAAGAAACACTGCCAATGCTATCGAGCTTGGCAGCCAGGTACCTCTGCGTACAAGCCTCATCGACGCCCTCAGAGCGTACATTTTCAACTGCTGGGGACACCATTAGCCATCACAATTTGATTTTGCACTAAAAGTGCACCTTTGCACTTTAGTTGGTTCAATATAAGCCTGTACACTGTCATTTGTTTATTTATTTGTTATTTTTAATATGTTCATGTTCAAAAAGTTCTCTTTTTTTGATAATTTTGGCTAGCACAACCATTTTTATTAGTAATGTAACCCTGAGTGAGAAGTGTTTTAATTAAGATGAAAAATTAAATTTTTGTGTTTAATGCATTTTTGTTGATGTTGAAATGGATTTTATAAAAGATATGGTATCGAAAAAAAGTATCGTTAGGAACCGGTATCAAAACTGAGGTATCGAAATTGGCATCGGATCGAAAGATTTTGAACGATACCCAGCCCTACCTCCTGGGCATGAGGAGCCGAGCCGTCTGCTGCCTGTCTGTGCTTCACCCTCTTCCCTCTTCTTTTCTTTTTCTTTAATAATTAGAGTAGCTAAAGATAAACTTAACAGAAATCGAATCTGAAGATCTTCTGTATTTTCCTTATGCAAACAAAAGATGAACACAATTAATAATTCCTTTAGCAGTTATTAACTATATGTGCATAGGCTATTTATACATACATATAGACACATGCATACACAAATAAACTTAACATTCATATACATGCACATAAGGTGTTTGAGTATTTGTGTATAATATAATTGCTAATGTTTTTGTGTAAAACATCTCCATATTAAAGAACTGGCATTGAGGTGGCAGAAACTAATTGCCTAATTCATTGATTTTTAGCCTGAAATGAAAAACAGGGTTTGTTTCTAAAATTACACCCCAAATTTAGCTTGAGTTTAGTCCCTAATTGATTTACATTCTTTAAAAGATAGTAATTAATCAAATATAAAACCAAGATATCTGTATTCTGTCACATCCTCTTTTTATAGTGACCCTGTAAGGTTTCAACTGATCGTAGATAAAGATAACTGTCATGATTCTGCCATCATGTCTTTGATTTCTCTGGTCTTGTGGCAGAATCATGACAGACCCATGTTTTGTGTACAAGCGCATGGCCTGTTTGGGCCATGTGCTTGTGTTGTCTCGTAATGTAACCCCGCCCCCTTGTTATCCTCGTCTCGTCATTATTGTCTAGTCAGTTTCACCTGTCCTTGTCATTAGTGTTCCCTTTATAGTCCCTGTGTGTTTGCTGTCATGTGTCGGTTCATTGTTTGCTGTTTCACTCTGTTTGATACTTGACTGTGTCATACGTCGTGTTAGTCATTGTTATACTTACCTGTGAGTATCTTGTCTAGTAGGGATGGGGAAATGAAGCCTCTTGAAGCAATAAGGCTTTCTTTCCCCTGACTGTTCCGGGAAAAGATTCAAAGCTTCGAGAGTGTCGAGAACAGCGCCATCTGGTGCTGATTTAAAATAAAGCAGCCAGAAGCCTGTGTTAGAAGCTCTGTCAGATGAAGCAACCACAACACACACTCTCCATAATTTCAATGTGTACAAATAAAAAGCCTTACACGTTTGGGTTTCATTTGTCCATTAATAAATTATTTTACCCAAAGTGTGACAATAAAATATAAAATGAACATATGATTCAATAAGATCTAATGTAGGCCTCCTCTCTCTCTCTCTCTCTCTCTCTCTCTCTCTCTCTCTCTCTCTCTCTCTCTCTCTCTCTCTCCTCTCTCTCTACACACACACAAGCACACACACACACGGTGAATAAGGACATTGTGTGATAGGATCATCTGTTATTAAATGTGCCTATGACACTTGGCAGTGATAATGCTTATGTAACTGTAGGAATGACAGAAAGGTGATTAAGATTTTAATTATTCTGTAATGCCAATGTATATACGTGGGGGTAGACATGTTTCTGCCTTCTCCAGTATTGAAGTGGATTTTCAGCTCATTGTATGTTTGTCTCTGTAAGCTATTTATCCACTTCTACAATCGCATCAGAATTTGAGCTTTGTTTGTGCTGGTCTACAGTCCAGCAAAAGCTTTCCACCTCAGAAGTGTAAGGAGAAAAATATATATATATTGGGAGTGAGAGTGACTGTACATGTACATTGACTGAATATAAGACACATCAATGGTCAACAATTATACAATACAATAATAAAAACTAAAATAATAATAAATGAATCTTTTCTTTTCTAGAAATGCATACATAGGCCTACATTGGAAGCTATAAGCTCAAAATATTCCCAGTTATGGGAAGTCTTCCTTTTTTTGGCTATTGCCATTACTACAAACCCTTCACCAAACACCCAAATACCAACACACGAATACCTAAAAAACACCAAAAGTGCAACGATTTTACAAAAACAAAAATACACAACAATAACAAAAAAGAATAAGTAGTTTTGGTTATTTAAATGTAATGTATTTATTAACTTTATTAAGTATACAACACTCTCCTCACAAACCCATCAACCAGACTGAGCCAACAAGGACTCGTTCAGTAAGATCTGGGGTTCGAGCGTTCGAGCCTTCTGACACCCAAAGCGAAACGTGCACGTGATTGGACAGAAAGTGAGCCTTCATTTGTCATCGATCACGTGACCTCTGGGAAACCAATACACACTCCGATACGGGGCTTCAATAGAAATTGCTTCGCTTACGCAATACGCACATCGAAGCTTCAGTGTCATACGTATCATCACTATTGTCTAGTGTTATTTTTGATCCTGTTTCTGTTGTTAGTTTATAGTCTAGTTTGTCAAGTGTTAGTCTAGTTAGTCTTTCCTGTTCCTGTCTTGTTTTGCCCCCTCGTGGGTTTTGTTTTCCCTTGTTTTCTGTGTTAATAAATCCTGTTAAAGTCATCTGCTGTCTGCGCCTGGGTTCTCCTTCCACCCACATAACAGAATGAACCGACCCACACTGAACCCAGCAGACAGTTTGTTTTTTTCTGCTATTCAACCGTCGAGGGACCAGGAATTATGGTGGCAGTTGGCTATCACCGACAGCAAGTTGGGCAAGCTTCCTTTCCCTCCCTAGGGAGAGATGTCCCTGAGGAGATATGCCCAGGTCGTGGAAGCAAGGAGGTTTTTCTTGCCTGAGATCCTCGTCAACCGTTACCTCATCGCGGGTCTCAATGTTCCCCCTTCGCTGGCTGAACGGGAGAGGCTGGTCCACCGCCCGTTCCGGGACATGGTGGACTGTTTATCTCGAAAGGAGCCGCAGGCTCACAGTGTCATCACCACCTGTCAAGCTGCCAGCGATTCCCGAGGGTTGTGTCCTAGGTGTTGTTTCCCAGGGGAATCAAGCTGGTTCCCTTTCCACTCCCGAGACACCATCCACAGCCGCAGATCTCCGTAGCAAGCGAGGGAGACGGATCTCTTGGGACTCAACATCAGAGTCCTCCGTAACGGAATCAGCCCTCCTAGAGACTGATCTTCCAACCCCTGACACAGATCCTGCCATGGTTCCCCAACCACTCACCAGTCCGCCAACGGCATCTGCACCTCGACCTAAGAAGAAGAAGAGGAGGAAGGGAGCTTCTCGTCCTTCATCTCTGCCAGTCCCAGAGCCCGCCTCAGCAAGCGCTGTCCCAGAGCCCGCCTCAGCAAGCGCTCTCCCAGAGCCCGCCTCAGCAAGCGCTCTCCCAGAGCCCGCCTCAGCAAGCGCTCTCCCAGAGCCCGCCTCAGCAAGCGCTCTTCCAGAGCCCGCCTCAGCAAGCGCTCTCCCAGAGCCCGCCTCAGCAAGCGCTCTCCAGAGCCCGCCTCAGCAAGCGCTGTCCCAGAGCCCGCCTCAGCAAGCGCTGTCTCAGGATGTGCAGAGAGAGCTGCGGCCGATCTAGCCGCTAAAGATGTTCTACAAGCTGTTTCTGCTCATCAGGAGATGCCGGTCATCGTTGGGGCCAAGGCCCTTTCTAATTACCTGTCCCGTCTTGTCGCGATTCTAGAACCCCCTGTCTGTCCTGCCTTGTCCTCCGCATCCAAGCCAGTCTCTGTGAGCGCTGCACCCGAGCCTGTCGCTGTGAGCGCCGCACACAGTCCTGTCCCGTCACCAGCCATGTCCCCCGTCAGGAGTCCCGTTTCCCCATCCTCTGTGTCCTCTATGTCTGTTGCTGCTGCCACCAATGCAGTACCCCAGTCTGTTTTCCCGGTCGTTCCTGTCTCCACTAATTCCCGGACTGTTTCCCCGTTCATCCCTGTCTCCACCAGCCCCCGGACTGTTTCCCCGTTTGTCCCTGTTTCCACTAGTCCCCGGACTGTTTCCCCGTTTGTCCCTGTCACCACCAGTCCCCGGACTTTTTCCCCGGTCGCCACTAAACCCCGTACTGTTCCGCCCAAGTCCTCTCCTCGTGTGTGTCTGTCTAAGCCTGCCCAGAGTCCTCGTCTTCAGCCCTTATCCCATGGACCCAAGACCCCCAGTCCTCCCGTCCACCCTGGACCTCCCCCGATGAACTCAGTGTTTCCTCCTCCTCCTTTGCCTTGTATGTTGTTTTTGATGTTCCATCCTAACCCTGTTATTGTGTTTTCATGTTTGCCTTTATTAGTGTTTTCCATGTTTTGTTGTTTTTTTTCTATGTCACGGTCTGTCTTGTCTTGTGTTTAGTTTCGCTTTGAGGAGCGTCTGGAAGCCGCTCCTTAAGGTGGGGGTTCTGTCATGATTCTGCCATCATGTCTTTGATTTCTCTGGTCTTGTGGCAGAATCATGACAGACCCATGTTTTGTGTACAAGCGCATGGCCTGTTTGGGCCATGTGCTTGTGTTGTCTCGTAATGTAACCCCGCCCCCTTGTTATCCTCGTCTCGTCATTATTGTCTAGTCAGTTTCACCTGTCCTTGTCATTAGTGTTCCCTTTATAATATCTGTGTGTTTGCTGTCCTGTGTCGGTTCATTGTTTGCTGTTTCACTCTGTTTGATACTTGACTTTGTCATACGTCGTGTTAGTCATTGTTATACTTACCTGTGAGTACCTTGTGAGAGTCTTGTCTAGTGTTATTTTTGATCCTGTTTCTGTTGTTAGTTTATAGTCTAGTTCAGGTGTGCCCAACCCTGCTCCTGGCGATCGACTGTCCTGCACAGTTTGTCTCTAACCCTGATCAAACACACCTGCCTTTAATTTTCAAGTAATCCTGAAGACCTTAAATGGTTGTTAAGACCTTAATTGAAGACCTTCAGGTGTGTTTGATTAGGGTTGGAGATGAACTGCGCAGGACAGTCAATCGCCAGGAGCAGGGTTGGGCACACCTGGTCTAGTTTGTCAAGTGTTAGTCTAGTTAGTCATTCCTGTTCCTGTCTTGTTTTGCCCCCTCGTGGGTTTTGTTTTCCCTTGTTTTCTGTGTTAATAAATCCTGTTAAAGTCATGTGCTGTCTGCGCCTGGGTTCTCCTTCCAGCCACATAACAATAACTTGAAGATAACATGACTTAGCATTCGAAAATCAAATTTAAGCAACAAAGCCTTTGTTGCACAATGTGGAAAGCAGGCACAGCTTGATGTTTCATTTAAAAAGTACTCAGCTTTAGCTCGTGCATCTATTACGTAGTTGTAAAGTCAGAATGTTTCGCTCTAGCCCAAGAAACATTACGCACATCATGAATCAAGTTTGATAACGTATGTGAAAACCAAGGGTTGTCACGGCCCTTTACATGGTGTTTTTGAGAGGAACACATCTATGAACCGAGCCAAGCAAGATCATGAACAAACCTTGTTCACTAAATTGAGACATACATTGCTTAGAGATAATAAAAAGTCATTTTGCATTTCTAATTTTAACTATTGCAATGGCACAGATCATCACTATCATGTGCATAATCAGATTCTATTGAATGTATATGAGGTACATTTGTAAAAATAAAAATAAGATCAAGAAATAATGATTTATGTAGCTTTTTTAGATTGAATCCTTTTAGGTTTAAAAAAAGTTGCTGAATATTAAAAGTAGGATATGACAAAATAACTTAACCTCAACAGATAAAGGCTGCAGCCAATTACAATTTAAATATCCATTTAAAACTATTTACTTAAAGTTCCCCTGTGGTGAAAATCCAGCTTTTAATGTTGTTTATATGTTTATTTGGTGTTTTTAATATGCTTTAAGACAAATTATGTGTAAATTCATAAGTCGACAGCATTGCTGAGTATTTTCTGCTTAAAACTGCAGTGAACCAAAGACAGTCTCAAAAACACGCTTTGAAATCGCTGGTGTTTCTGACGTCACAAACTACCTTGACCAATCAGATCAACGTGTGATCGTCAACCAGTGGATCTCTGAGTGAGTGAGTGAGTGAGTGAGTGGAGGCGGGGCTCATTTGCATATTCATAGAACCATAGAACTAAATGAGGCAAGGGAGTCGAGTTACATTCAAGATATTTTAAGACTTGAAGACTTTGTTTTCTTTTTTCATTTCCGATTGAAAAACATATTTATTTTTTAATCATATTTAGCTGGTGTGAACGGCAAAAAAATCACATGAGATGTGATTTTTACAAATCCGCTTCAAGCTACATTCATATGTGGTTTGGATACCATCGCAACGTCATTGCCATAGAAACCAATGCAGATATTCCAGAAAACTAAGATCAAATCGTATCTGAACAGATACGATACACAGTGTTGACATCAATAATTTTAGATTAGATTCTAATCGGATACACAAATAATCGGATTTGGACTGACAGTCTGAACGTTGCCTTACATTCAAGCTATTTTAAGACATAACTTAAATTAAATATGTAATTTGGTCATCAAAGTTGATTTTTAAGTGATAAAATTATTGAATACAGGGGGACTTTAAAATTCAATGTTGATAAAAAAGTAATCAAAGATGAAAGAGTCAATAATTCATTCATTGCTGATGAAGGTCTATAACAACCTTCATTAAAGGCCAGAGTCTTTGAAAAGACTATGCGGTTGGGAAGGAAAGCTTTTAAACTTTAGAAATACATCTGTCCTCATGCCTCCGCAGATTCACCTTGGAAATGATGTGTCTCCAATGAGTTGTTGTCGAGAGGGACTGAATGAATGTTACAAAGGTTTTGAATCTCTTTGTAGTGTTTTTGATGCAACTCAGAACTGCTGTGCTGTCTGACCAGATTCATCTAACTCAAATTGCAACTCGGTTTTCCGTGTTTTGTCAAGATGAACAGCTATTCCCATGAAGAATGTAGCATTGTGTTCACCACTGCTGTTTAAAGTTCACAGGTAAGACACTGCACCAAAGGCAACCTCATCTCAAACACGTGCAACTCTGCTGCTGAGCTTTGGGGAATGAACCACCAATTTACACTAAGTGCATTGAACCCTCTTGTACTATATTTTAGTTCGATAATGATTTTTATTTCATATTTTGTGTTTTTAGGGGATTTTATTGTGTTGAACTATATTTACGCAGTATTTATAATCCATTTAGTCACTTTTTGAGCATAGAACTGAAAATTAAATTTCCAACTTAAACTGTGGTAAATCTTGAATGCTTTAGAGCAAGAGACAGTTTGATCTCTTTTTAATGAAGACATTCTGAAATGAATACGTTTTACAAAGTGAACTTAGAAAAAATATATATTTTTAAAACTTTATTGTTATGAAAAATGTGCAAAAATACCATTTTCAATTTTTATATGAAATATATATATTCAAAAACACGTTTTACTCTAAAACTGTGAGGAAATCAAAGCCATAAATCTAAAAAACATGTGAGCCTGATATCTCAAAATATGAGCTTTCAGTAAGATTTTTTTGTTTTGTTTTGTTTTTAAACTGTTTATTTTCACATCTTTTCCTTCTTACCACAAAAAACAAAACAAAACAAAAACAAACAAAAAAACAAGACAAATAAATAAAAAAACAACAACAAATAAATAATAATTACAGGTCTACTACATCAACATCAATTTCTTCATGTATACACAGGTATTGCACATAAATATCAAACAGGAATCCAAAAAAAATTACATTTCTTGGTTTCAATTCATATTAATACATGTTATTGTTTGCCATTCCTGTCCAAAATAGTCTTTAAGGGGAGACCAATCTTTTACAAAAGTATCCAGAGTTCCTTCCAGTACATTATGCCGTCTTTCGTATGGTAAGAGTGACAAGAGTTTTTCGCGCCAAAGAGTTAAAGTAGGAGAGTATTCTTCAATCCAGACATGAAGTATGGAAAGACGAGCAGCATACAACATTATGGATATTATTTTTGTTTCCAACACACAATTGTTTACACCAAGGATGCACAATCTAGGATCCAATGGCACTTTAATACCAAACGATTTTTCAATTTCCTGAACAACCGAAGACCAGAATGATGCAATTAATGGACAGGTCCATATTAAGTGGAAATAAGTACCTGTGTTCCTTTTACACTTCAAGCAAAATTTTGTACATGTGTCATATTTACTTCGAATTAAAGGAGTCACATGCAGCTTGTTAATGATTTTATATTGTATTTCATATGATTTGTTTGATTTAGTAATTCGTCTAGCATGTTCTAATACTTTGCACCATATCTGGTCTTCCAGTGCAAGACCAAAGTCAAGTTCCCAACTTTGTTTAATATTTATTAAACCTTTATTATTTGCTATAACTTGGTCATAAATATATGTCATTGTTTTACTTTTCAATGCTGCTGCTTTTAATAAAATGCTATCAAGCTCATTTGTTTTCCCACCTTGCTTATAGTATTCAATAGAACTAAGATAGCTTCTCATTTGTAAATATCGAAAGAAGTGGGCTTGGGAAATATTAAATTCGTACTGTAATTGTTGGAAAGACTTAAGAGCATTATCTGCATAGATATCTAATATTCTTATGATACCAGCTTCTCTCCACTCATTAAAACCAGTATCAATACAGGTATGTCTAAAATCTGGATTATTAGCGATGGGAGCCAAAAATGAATATTTGTCAAGCCCAAAATATTTACGAACAGCGCTAAGAGATCTACAGATATTTTGCAATATATTATTTTTCTTAATCTTGCCATATATTTTTGTGAAGTATATAAACGGAAAGTGTTCTAATTGAACCCTATCCAGGCCTATACCTTCCAAATCTGGAAAGCAGAAATTGCTTTTTTTAATCCATTCTGCCATGAATTTTAATTGTGCAGCCCAATGATAAAATTTAAAATTTGGGATTCCAAGTCCTCCTTTTTTGGTTGGTAGTTGAAGCTTTCGAAGTTCCATCCTTGGCCTTTTATTATTCCACACAAATTTTCCTACGGCACTGTGTATTTTTGTAAATATTTTGGATGGAATATAGATAGGTAGCATTTGGATAACATACAACAGACGAGGGAGAACATTCATTTTTATGATAGCTATGCGGTCCAATAAAGATAGTGAAAGATTAGTCCATCTTAGAAGGTCAGTTTTTATTTTAGCTATTACAGGTAATAAATTATGTTTTATCAATTTTGAAAGATCTGCACAAAAATATATACCAAGATATTTAAATCCTTTTGTGGTCACCCTAAAAGGGTGGTAACTTGATGAGCTTAATCTATCGCCTAGCGGAAAAGCTAATGATTTTTCATAGTTTATTTTGTATCCTGAAAACTTACTAAAGTTTTCAATAATTTTTGTTAGTAAAGGAATAGATTTGGCAGGATTCTTCAAAAATAAAAGTACATCATAGGCATAAAGCGATATCTTATGGGAACTGCTCTCTGTTTCAATGCCCCATATCTCCTTGCTCGCTCTTATTGATGCCGCGAATGGCTCAATAACTAAATTAAATAGCAGAGGGGACAGAGGGCATCCTTGTTTTGTTCCTCTCTCCAGCAAAAATGTTTCAGATGCATTTCCGTTAATCAAAAGAGCTGCCTGAGGATTTGTATACAATAATTTAATCCAATTTATGAAGCTTTCATTAAATGAAAATTCTTTTAAAACTCTAAATAAATACTTCCATTCGACGTGATCGGAAGCTCCACTGCCTTTTCTTTTTTATATGCTACATACTGTAATATCCCAAGCAGTCGCCTTACATTGGTGCTAGACTGTCGCGTCTTAATGAAGCCTGTTTTATCGCTGGAGACTAATTTATGTACCACATTGTTTAATCGCATTGCCAAAACACTTGCTAAATTTTTTTATCTGTATTTTGAATTGATAATGGTCTGTATGATGCAGGATTTTCTGTATCCTTGTGATCTTTTGGTATTACTGAGATAATAGATTGCTGCATTGTCTTTGGCAATTTCTTCCTCATCATAAGCATACTGAAACACTCTTGTAAGTACACTGTAAAAACTAAAGGTGCCTCAAATATCCTGTCGGATACCCAAGGAACTTAAAAATGTAATTTAAGTGCCTCAGAGCTCTTTCTCCTATAGTAGGGTTACTGGAGGAGCATTGACAATCTTTGCGGTTCTTGCTGGAACTTATGGGATCCTTTAAGCACTTTGTATTCAGTTCAGAGGTTCTGGAGTCACCTTTTCACTACCATGATACCTCAAAGTGCTTTGGGGGAAATTAGAGGAACTTGAATGCTACAAAAGGGTTATTGTAAGATCTTTTAACATTTAAGTGGTTCCTGGAAGATCTCTTATGTTAAAGCCAGCATCTGGAGCAACCCAATGGTTCTGTGTGGCTAGAATAAGATTATTATTATCCTATTATTATTATACTTACGTTTAAAAAAATAAATATATTTAATAAATTATACTTCTGATTCAGTATACATAGGCTTACATGTATTTAGTATAGTATAGGCCTATTTGATTGATTAATTGAAACCTTAAACAACAACAATGAAGAAGATGAAGAAGAAGAAGAAGAAGGTGAAGAAGAAGATGAAGAAGAAGAAGATGATGAAGAATTTGAAGGAGCAGGAGGATAAAAGTTTTATTCTGTCATGCAACTGCTGCTATTCCTCTGCTGTCCTCGCTTCAGTGAACCTCGCGCTGCTCACTGCTCGCAACAAAGATCAGCTGATCATCATCATCGGATTTGAAAGTAACGGCTCCTGTCATCAAAGCTTCAGCTGTTTGTTCGGCTCTTCTTTACAAGGTTTGTAAACTCGCCAAAGAAATATAAATACAGAGTCTACTCACTATATTTTCAAACACATATAAACTAAATTAATTTTTATTTATTTATTGTTTTTACAGTGTTTACCACTTGTTTATTGCACAATAGCCTATGTGGTATGAAGGTTTTAGCCGCGATGCTAACTAATCTAATGAACTAACGTTAAATTAACAAATGGAAATCATTGACTTATTGTCTTAGATTGTTTTAACGTTAGTCATTCAATTCAATGTATTCTGCACAACTGTGTCTTCAATTTGCGTATACAACTAATTAATAGCTGATTCCTGCTGTCGTCAATGGCGTTTGTTATGAATAACACTTAAGTGGATATAGCTAGTT
The DNA here is from genome assembly GCA_036326025.1 of Chrosomus eos. Lineage (NCBI taxonomy): Eukaryota > Metazoa > Chordata > Actinopteri > Cypriniformes > Leuciscidae > Chrosomus > Chrosomus eos. The sequence goes on along the minus strand of JAZAVI010000019.1, from coordinate 7,310 downwards.
GCTAACGTTAGTTTGATCTGTTTTTATTTATTTAACGTTACTACATGTGCCCTGATTCTTTCAAATACCATTTTAAAGCCCTTTACTGGCCAATACATATTACGTTGTGAATGGATATAATCAGCTTTGTTCTTTTGCTTCCCCAGAACAACCACTGCATTTCTAAAATCATCTGAACATTTCAGAAGCAACATTGAATTACAGTAAGTTACCTACTACACCACATGCAAGTACTTTATTACTATGAACTTTTCTGTGTGAAATTGTATTGTTTGACTGTGTAATCTCATTCATGTTTCTCAGAAAAATTATAATCACAGGTTTGGCACCAATAATGCTATGCTTTTTTTTCTTATACCTTAATTATTTGCATTTGAATATAAGACATTTGAACTCTGAATTATAACTTCAAGTTTAGTCTTTTTTGACAAAAAAAAGCTATTATATGGCTTCAGAAGACTTACAACAGAACTCATAACACATGAGTTGTGGACTACATTGTTTTTTAATTTTTCAAATTTTTAGGATATTTTCTGTGACATTTTTGGAGCTTAACAGAATATCCATTTTTACATAAATTGTTGCATTGAATTGAACTAGACAAGTGTACATAAGAATGATTTCATGAATGATTTACACAATTTTGTTCTGCTTGTGTTTTATGCAGTGAAAGTGAACGGTGACTGCGGTTCCATTATACCCGAGATCTGCTTGGGTTCCACAGAGAGAAAGTCAAACAGGTTTGTAATGTCACAAGGCTGAGGAAATTATTTTAAGTTCACAACTATCACTTTAATAACATTACTAACAGTATTTTTTGTTCTTTGCAGGGAGCTTAATCAAGAATAAAAATACTCCTGTAGACCTGAAAATCATTAAAGTGCCTGGACCATCCACCAGAAAAGAGAAAAAAAAAGGGAAAATGAAGCTGCTGCATCTTTTCACTTTTCTAACTCGTTAAGTACCTCACATGTCCACATGTGAAGATTTTATTATTGATTGCATTTTATGTTGCAGCGAGTAAAGGCCTCGCTGCAACATAACACATTTGTGAATTTCACAGGCAAAAAAGTCCATTGACCATTGTCATCAGTGTAGCGACGAGCACAGCTCACACTGGAGTCACTTCCAAGCAGCTTTCTGTTGGTCAAATCCAAATCCAGAATTTCACTGACCAACTTGGTCCCATAGTGACATTTTTGACCACACGCGAAATTGCTGATCGTGTGGATTCTAATTGAAATGGCTGAAAATTCACAGAACAACAACATAATTTTACCATACCTTAACTATCTATCTTGTTTCTAGTGAGAATACTCAACCATTTATGAGCACTGTTGATTGAAGTCACACATTTAAGCTTTTCAAAAGCCATAGTGTACAGTCTCGTCTCACGGCATCCCAGGCTTCAATATTTTACGATTCAAAATAGCTGAATAACTAACCATCTGAGATTTCGGTATAGAGATAAAATTTAGGATCATAATTTTCAGGAATATTACAGCCCAATGAGTGTATATTAGCACCGTTTGCTGTTTGTTTTTGGCATTTGATAGAGCTTTTGGATTTGGAAACAGTGACATCAGACTCAACAAGCTTTACACAACTTAAGTGAAGATGCACTTTTTTTTTTTACATTGATTTATTACATGGAACATATGTGTTTCCATGCATTTTGTTGAGATGTCTTTTCTTGTACGTATAGCTTATTGTATAAACATGGTTGATTATTCATGTTGATTATGTATTATACTATTTGTTTGTGTATTCTATTCATTGATATTAATCTATTACTAGCTTCTTTTCCCATGTGCATGAAGTGTATGTATTAAATATATATGTAATACCGGTATTTAATAAATAAATATGTATAAACAATTCATTTGATTCAGTTTGTTTATTATAATAGAAGTTAATGGTAAAATAGTAACAACAAGAAATAATAATAAATAAATAAAAATTGGTTCCTGGAGGCACCCAAAGCGGTTCCACACAGTGCCTTATATAAGAGTTCCTCAGGAAACCTGGGTGGTTCCTCAGAGAACCGCACCTTTTTAAAGGGTTCCTAGAGGATCTACAGACGGTTCCGCCGGTGTGGCAAAGTGAAGTACCCCAAAAGGTTCCTCCAGGCACCTTTTCTTTTTACAGTGTAAAGGAGCTAAAATGTCCACAAAGGTTTTGTAGACCTCTGCTGGGAAACCGTCTGGACCACATGCTTTTCCATTCTTTAAAGAATTTATTGACTTTTTCACGTCATCAACTGTAATTTTAGCACCAAGTGACAAATTATCCTGGAAGTCAAGTTTAGGTAGCTTAAGCTTCTGAAAAAACAAAGTCATATCTCTTTCACCATCTATATTTTCAGATTTGTACAATTCACCAAAAAATCCTTTAAACACATTTGTTATTTCATCTGATGTATAAACCAATTTACCGCTTTTATTCTCTTTTTTTTGATATTGCTGACTTATGTTTTTTAATATTAATTAAACTTGCTAAATATTTTGCAGATCTATAACTATCATACTGTTTATACTTTTGTAAAAATAATTCTCTTTCTGTGTTTTGGATTTCCAATGAATTGAGTGCTGTTTTAGCAACCATAACCTGATCCCAGTTTTCAGTGGAAAGACTGTACTTATGTTTAGTCTCAGCCTCTTGTAGTTTTGACTCTAGTCTTTTTTGTTCATACATAATTTTCTTTTTCCTAGCAACACAGTATGAAATCATCAAGCCTCGAAGATAAGCTTTTGTTGTTTCCCATACATTTGCCGGATCAGTATCATCATTATCGTTAATTTCTAAAAAATGCATTGGTAACACTTTACAATACGGGTGCACTAATAAGCATTAATTCATGCTTAACTAATGCACAGATAATACTGAATTAATGTGTAACACATGATTATCTAAGCTATTCATTAATGATTACCACATTAGGAACTAATTAGGAACTAATTAAGCGTCTGACTAGTTAATATATTAATTCATACATGAATTGTTATTTATTCAATATGTAATTGTGGATTAATTCCCTAATAACTCATTTTTTTAATTAATAGTGTTAATTAATATGTTAATTACCAGAATGAGCGAAAGCCTCGTATTTCAACTTCCAGATAATACAGGTACACTAATATGCATTAATACATGATTAATTACTGCATTATTAGGGAAAATTCATGCGTAAATTACTACACTTACTAAATGACTAGTTAATAATGATGTGCCTCAACAAGTAAAGTCACAACATAATTATATATTTGCAAACCATTAGCTAATGATTAATTTATCATTAATGACCATCACTAGAGTTTATAAAAGCTGTTTATTGAGCACTTTCCAAAAACACATTACATTAAAACAAAATATAAAATTAGATAATATCTCCCCTTTCTATGACAACTGTAATGAACTGTCTAAACAAAAAAAGTAGCTCATGGGCTGAGCTGTACTAAAGGGGTGGTTTGATTAGTACCACTAGAACAAAAGCAGTCATAAGGAACAATGCTGCCTAAAATGTACTTATGCTCTAATTTAAAGGGATAGTTCACCCCAAAATGAAAACTCTGTCACTAATTACTCTCCCTCATGTTGTTCAACCCCGTAAGACTTTCGTTCATCTTCAGAACACAAATTAAGATATTTGTGATTAAATCTGAGAGCTGGATCACTCCTCCATAGGCTTCTAAGGGATTGAAACTTATTCCCACGAAAAGTGATTAAAGAAATCGTTAAAATAGTCCAAATGACTACAGTGGCTCAATCTTAAGTTTATCAAGCAACGAGAATACTTTTTGTGCAAAAATAAATAAATAAATAACGACTTTATTTCAACTATTCATTTCCTTCTCGGTGGGCTTCGAGATAGTTCTCGTAGTTAAACTGCGTATCGTCACACGCATCACACACATGACCCGCGTCGGCCAATAGTGAGCCTGCGTGTGACGTAGCACTACGCTATCACACTACGTTAACTGACTAGAGGCCCAAAGAGAAGGAAATGAATAGTTGAAATAAAGTTGTCATTTTTTGTTTTTTTTTTGCACACAAAAAGTATTCTCGTCGCTTGATAAACTTAAGATTGAGCCACTGTCGTCACTCGCACTATTTTAACGATGTCTTCAATCACTTTTCGGGGGAACAAGTTTTAGTCCCTTAGAAGCCTATGGAGGAGTGACCCAGCTCTCAGATTTAATCACAAATATCTTAATTTGTGTTCCGAAGATGAACGAAAGTCTTACGGGGTTGAACAACATGAGGGAGAGTAATTACTGACAGAATTTTCATTTTGGGGTGAACTAACCCATTACCATGTTATGTTACTTTTTCAGAATGTCTAACAGGTCATTGGCCTGTTTCATAGCACATATAAGACTTGCATTTGGCTCTAAAATACACTGAGCCAAACATTTGTCCGCAAATTTTTGCAGACTGTCTCCTTTTTTGAAACCAGCCCTCAGGATCTTGAACATGTCAGGGCTAACTGCAGCCAGCTCTGCAATTGGTGCTTGGTTCACAACTGTGTTTCGGTCCACTCCCACGCTGTTATAGGCATCCGTCTTTGTTGAGCCACTTTTGACAAGTCGGAGGACCTTGTGGTATCGCAAAACAGACTCCTCAGGAGTTCGTACTGGAATAAATGCATGAAAGAACAGAAAAGCAAATGAGGAGGAATCATTCCATAGACAAAGCATGCTGCCACTACTCACACAAATATATGCAAATAAGGTACTTTTAAGGCCATAGCACTGGCTTAATCAATCTAACCAAAACTATTCAATCATGTAGCTTGTGCGTTAACGCAAGCGATTATTTTTTTTAGTTTACATTAATTATAATAGGTTTATGTGAAGATCGTTTTAATTAAGTTGGCTTGAGAAAGCCAACTTACTGAAATCCTATTTAAACTTATTAATGGTGCTTGCCTATGGCAAAGCAACATTAGTGTTATTGCTCATACTTATTAATGGTGCTTGCCTATGGCAAAGCAACATTAGTGTTATTGCTCATACTTATTATTAATGGTGCTTGCCTATGGCAAAGCAACATTAGTGTTATTGTGCATACTTATTATTAATGGTGCTTGCCTATGGCAAAGCAACATTAGTGTTATTGTGCATACTTATTAATGGTGCTTGCCTATGGCAAAGCAACATTAGTGTTATTGCTCATACTTATTATTAATGGTGCTTGCCTATGGCAAAGCAACATTAGTGTTATTGTGCATACTTATTAATGGTGCTTGCCTATGGCAAAGCAACATTAGTGTTATTGCTCATACTTATTATTATTATTAATGGTGCTTGCTGAAAGCAAAGCAACATTAGTGTTATTGCTCATACTTATTAATGGTGCTTGCTGAAAGCAAGGCAACATTATTACTATTGCTTTTTGGAATCCGGCAAAAAGTTTGACGCTCGACTCCTCCCGCAGCTTTTGTCACAGACCCACGAATGAGGCATCAAATCGTGCGGATTATTCAGGGAATGGTGTGCTATGACTTTTATAAGCGATCGGGGGTACGATGTTCGCCCCAGGGGCGAAAAAGCGGCCGAAAAATCGCATAGACTTAACATTACGACAAACTTTGACGAGTCATAGCTCCGAGCGAGAATTTCGCAGAAACCTGCGATTTACCACATTTGAAGAGGCTGACAGGCTCTGTAAGAACATACCTCAAAATGGGGTAAAAGTTGCACCCCTGGGGGGCAGGAGATGCCCAAAGTTGCCCCATTGACCACAATGTTATTTATTATTCTTCTTCTTCTTCTTCTTCTTCCACTTTTTTTTCGGCGCGTAACTCCTCCCGCAGTTTTTGTCACAGACCCACGAATGAGGTGTCAAATTGTGCGGATTATTCGGGAATGGTGTGCTATGACTTTTATAAGCGGACGGGGGTACGGTGTTCGCCCCAGGGGCGAAAAAGCGGCCAAAAAAAACGCATAGACTTAACATTGCGAAAAACTTTGACGAGTCATAGCTCAGAGCGTGGATTTCCCAGAAACTTGTGATTTGCCACATTTGAAGAGGCTGACAGGCTCTGTAAGAACATACCTCACAATGGGGTAAAAGTTGTACCCCTGGGGGGCAGGAGCTGCCCAAAGTTTCCCCATTGAAAATTTTCTAGTATAGCATTTACTATTTCAGGAAAAAGTTTGTCGCACTCCTCCTCCCGCAGCTTTTGTCACAGACCCATGAATGAGACATCAAATCGTGCGGCCTATTGAGGAGAAGAGTCCTATGCGTTTTTTTAAGAGATCGGGGGTACGGTGTTCGCCCTAGGGGCAAACAAACTTCCAAAAAATCCCATAGACTTAACATTGCGACAAATTTTGACGACTCATAGCTCCGAACGAGGATTTCGCAGAAACGTGTGATTTGCCACATTTGAAGAGGCTGACAGGCTCTGTAAGAACATACCTCACAATGGGGTAAAAGTTGCACCCCTGGGGGGCAGGAGCTGCCCAAAGTTGCCCCATTGACTTACTATGGTGTAGGACGGCCCATGAAATGGGCCGTCCTACATCATAGAAACCGCTTTTATATTGAAGATAACTCTGGATCACAGTGTCATAGAGACAAGGGGGCGGGCTCATTTTACTCAGACGACCAATCAGTCTCTCAGGATCATTGTGAAGTTATTAAGCCACGCCCTAGCAACCATTTAGAGCACCTTAGCAACAAGTTCCATAGACTTCAATTGAAAGAGATCAAAAGGATATCTCTAGATAGAAGTGTCATAAAAACACGAGGGTGGTCTCGTTTGACTCGGGGTAGCAAACAGCCAATCATGAATCACTTCAACACTTCCTAGACCCTCCCTAGCAACCATTGTCGATCACCTTAGCAACCAAAATCCAAAGAGCGATATCTTCCATTCTGAATGTCACAGAGGCATGGGAGTTGGTTTATATCATTCATACTGACAAGAAGCCTTTAGAGATGCATCACTGGCAGCTGGCAAACAACTCCATAGCAACCAAACAGAGTACCCTAGCAACCATTTTGCAAGACCTATATCTCTGCATCAGAACATCGTATAGAGATGGGGATTGGTTTATATCATTCACACTGACAATCAGCATTTGGAGTTTCATGATTGGCAGCTGCCAAGCCACTCCCTAGCAACCAAACAGAGTACCTTAGCAACCATTTTGCAAGACATATATATCTCTGCATCAGAACATCGTATAGAGATGGGGGTTGGTTTATATTATTCACACTGACAATCAGCCTTTGGAGTTTCATGATTGGCAGCTGCTAAGCCACTCCCTAGCAACCAAAGAGAGTACCCTAGCAACCATTTT